>VZRS01002397.1:226379-312614 GCA_013398055.1 Ifrita kowaldi
AAGTTACAGCTAAACATAGAACATGGTGCTATTCTGCTTTTCTGATAAAATTCTTTTGAAGGTGCAGTTATCAAGGCAAAACTTTAATGTCCAAAGAAAAGGTTTTCATTGATACTGACTGCAAAGTCATCCCTTTTTCACCACTCTGAGTGAGGTAGGCAAATACTTATCTCACCCATCACCTTGAAGTGCCCACATAATGCTCAAAGGTCCAACATTTTCTGTGCTGGTATTTTTCAGAGAGTGTTTAAACAATTCCATTGTATTTTGCATCTTTCATCACTATGTTTATGTGTTATTATGCATTTTATTGTCAGAGTATTTCCATTTTGTTTTGTTGGGTGGGGTTTTTTTTCCTCAAAATAGAGGAGAATAATGGAAGGAGAGTTTAAGTTTTTGCTACTGACATCAGCATTAAGAAAGAAAAGTCCAATGTAGTGACTGAGTTTTTCCTTTAGTTAACATTTTCCTTTAAGTTCTGAAACTGAAATAACTGATCATATGTTAATGAAAAAAAGATACCAGTGTATATTAATTTTACTTCGACTTGGAAAATATCCAAGAGTCATCTTCTAGTGTGGATTTTGGTATTCTGTATTCACCAAACTAGTTCAGAAAGCTAAAACTGAATTAGAAATAAAACTTAATGCTGGGGTTAATTATGGCTTTCTGAAATATTATTATTCCTAGTTTTATATGCAAGTCCACCTAAGAGGGATTAAGATGGTGTAAAAAGAGATTACACTGATAATTACTAGGAACATTTCAGTTAACAGGGAGCCTACATGGTGCTTAATGTTCTTTACATTTTTACATTGTGTAGGATTTGGGGAAGCACAGACTGTGGAGGAAAAGCATGAGTCCGTGTTCTGTGTGGCATCATACTAGCAGAGCATTGAGGGAGGCATCTCAAAAGAGTAGGAGTATCAGAGTGACAGAAGAGAGATGGAGGCATTTGGAGGATGCCTGACAAATACTGCTGTGGCATCAACACTCCCAGTCATGAGCCTCCACACATGGAAGTGTAGGTTACACAGTCAAAATACACAGAGTGTGTCTGTGGTTTGGAAAACTGGAAATGTAATTTTGGAATTGGAAAACTGGGGGGAAATTATGTGAAATCTCTCAGAATAATAAGTTACTATTTGAATTATGTTATCACTGTTCAGTTCTCAGGATTTCTTTCTAAAACTAGCAAAGTGGTTTTAAATACAAGTTTTATAACAGCGGAGGAACATAGAAATTTAGTTTCAATAAGCAAGTAGAGAGCATTTACCAAATGTCAAGTCTTTCCAGGCACAAAAATTAAAGAATACTTGAGAAAGAGGCATTATACTCACAGGACAGTCAGGTATTTTCCACAGGATATGTGATGGCAGTGGGGTCCCAGTGACAGGCTTCAAATGCAAAATGATTGAAGGAGGTGCTTCCCCAGAGCGCTGCATGGAGGTCTCAGTGGGCAACGGAGTGGGCAATTAAAGCAGGGCTGGTTCTCTAAGGCCTGATGGAACTCATGTCCCAGTGCTCTGCCAAGGTAGAGATAAAACATGTGTGATCTATACATTTCTTGAACACAGTACAGGAAGACTCAAGGAACAAATTAGGATGAACATAAATCTATTTGTCCCCGAGGCATAATAATAGAATAAGCAGTAAGGATGCCTGCACTTACTCCAGGGGGATAAAAGCAGTAAACTGCTCGTGTCCTGGTAGGGGTAATGGAGTTTCACTTTCTGGGAAAGAACAGTTTTGAGCAGCTGGACTTAGTACCTTGAATGTAGAAAATGGATGAATGATCCTCTATGTATTAGTTACTTTCTAAATAAATAAATTAATTTTAAAAGCCAATTTAGGGCAGGCTAGAGTAGGTTTTTTGGACATTTCTGAAATATTTTAATGCCCATCACTTTTCATGAATGAATAGCATTAGAATCAAAAGCCTTGGTTCACACACTGGGATGAAGAATAATATCAGCACTTTCCAGTTCTTGGGTGGCTGGAACATTCACTGAGGATGTGGGAAAACCAGTTCACATCCCTGCTCTGCCTGCAGGGTTCTGAACCCACATCTTCACTATGAGATTATATAAAGTGGAAGTGCTCTTCCTTCCTGAGGGAAGGGTGACAGCAGCCTGTATTTTCAGTCTTTCTTCCAGTGAAACTGTGGAAGAAAAGTAACATAAAAACTTTCTGAGGTGCAAATCAGCAATGCTTTGCTTCCATCTTTTTCAGTGGCAGTTTTGACAATCAAATCTTCTCAGCCTTTTCGTCCCTTCTATCTTAAAGATGCTAATTGTTTGAAAAGGAACCAAAAAAAGGACATCAAAGAGAAGAATCTGTCCAGTGTGATGACATCATCATAAGAGTCTCTAATGCAATGTAAACTGCAAAAATATTACAGAAAGCATGTAATTGTTTAATGGAATACTGAAACACCATAGTGATTTAAAAGGAATAAAATGTTCTTTGTTAGATGTGGAAATGTTTTTGCTGTATGTGTCTGAATGGCAGACAAACAGGCAGCAATGGAATATTTGGGTTGAAATAAAGATTTTTTTCTTCATTAACTGTGGAGTCTTATAAGCTATGAAAATAAGATAATTTGGTTTAAAAAGTGGGAGTCACATCCCTGAATTTGCACTGATGCAGTGATTAGGAGTTGGTCCATTATTACGTTCTCCGGACTACACACTAAAGTAATTTAGTAACATAGTAATTAAAACTGCTACCCCATAACAATAATTTTATAACTACAGATCTTGGATTCCATTTCTGGAGACTGACACATTTAAAAGTAAGTACACACCAGTAGTCCTTTACTTAGTCCCCTGTGTATTTTAGTGGAAGAAAATAGGCTTGATATTGACTTTGTTTTGCATCTGAAGTCCCAATATTTACATAAATAAACATTCTTGGAAAGCAGAGGATTTTTCTACTGCAGGATAAATTAAAGTTGCTCTTTAAGTAAGTAGAGACACAGCCTGTAGAAGGCTTAAAATGCTTCCCACATCGGGTCTTACTGTGGAATCTAATTAAGTATCTTTAAGATCATGAGAATTAGATACTGATAAAAGATTTTATTTATTGAAATTGTGTCTCTTACTTGCTAGCTTGTGTTGCAAAATGGCAGGAATAGTTAAAACAGCAGCGAGCATTTCTGATAAGCAGTGCATTCTCTACCTCCATTCTGGCCAGCAGGTACCACGTGTGTCTGTCTTTGGAAAGGAGCTGTTTCTTTTGACACAGGAGGGAAAAGTTAAGGATTTGTAAATCCCTTCAGACTATCACTTGTGTAATAGTAAAGTGGAAATTAAATTTCATGGAACTAGTGAAATATTTACTGAAAAGCTGTGAAGTACTTTATACCTAAGTTATGCTGGACATTACGTGCATGGGTAGAAAGTAAAACAAGCCTTTAATGCTGAGAGCAGACAATGCACTTTCTAATAATTGCTGTATTCATTGCAACTTTATTGCAACATGAGCATCACAAACATACTTAATACTCTAGTAACAAAGATCATTGAAGATAAACATAATTTTTTGAAAATCAGTCCTAAATTCCTTTAAAAATCTGTTGGGTTTTTTTTAATAGATTTTAGTCTGAGCACATTCCCCTGTTTTTTGGAATGTATGAATTATTCAATGACCACAGTCAGTATCATGATAGCTTTAACAAAGACTACTAGCTACTCTTTCTAGATTGAGTTTCTTCTTTGCTGATTTCTTGCTGCCATAAAAGATTACCTTGTAAAATCACTTTGATTTAGCAAGAGATGTCAAAACATCCAGCAGGTCTAACTGGTTTTCTTCCAATGTCAGTCAAAATAGTATGTGGTTTTAGCACTGATTCATGTTTCTGTCAGCTGCTGTGCATAAACTTGCTGAGTAATCAATTCAGACACAGTAACTTCAAGAAAGTTTGGTACTAGCATAAAAACTTTTTTGCTTGATTATTTGTGCATCTGTGAAACCTGATAGTCTAAAAAATGTTCTCAATTTTTGGGATTAAAATTCCAGTCTTCCTGTATGGCTCAGGCGTGTATTATTCCAGAACCTCTCAACAGCAATGTAGCTGTACAGTAGGTCATTTTCCACTTGGGAAATACTGCAGTATCCTGTAATCTTGTACTGCGGGTATGGTAGCCTGACTCATGAACTGAGATGACCTCAAAGTCTGATTGGAGTTGTGTTTGCTAAAAATTACCCTGAGGAAGGCCTTATAAGATGCATGTGAATTTTTGAGTCAGGAAAAGAAATAAATTTGCAAGGAATAATCTATTTCTGTGATGCCATGGATAGATCAGGGTATGTTGTATCATTTCACTTTCCTCCTTTCCCCTCCTAAGTCCTGGGAGGGCATGGGAGAAGATATTTTAGGTATCATTAGATATGACCTATAAAAGAGACACATCTCCAGAATGAATAAAGTGTTCTTGTCTGTTCCAATGATTGCCCAACTCCTTTTAATCTCTCCTGCCTCTTGAATGCTGTCATGTGGCTTATTTGGGTCTCTACTGAAGTTCAAGTCAATTTTCAGCTAAGCAGATGAGAGAACAACAACAAAGTCTATTCATACAGCATCAAACAGAGCTTTATCTTCAGGACAACATATTGCAGGTGGTATGATATACTTCAGGCAGAGCAAGGAATGCCAAAGCTCCAGCTTGTCCTGCACATACAGTATTTGGCTTGTGCACAGATCACGTGTTAGGTTTGGTTAAGTCTGGCCTCAGTGATGGTAGTATCTAAGATGTTATCAATAAAATTAAAAGGGCTAGTATTCTCTTCATTGTTTTGAAGGAGTCTAAAGAATGGTGTTAGGAAAAATTAAATCATGAATATTAATGCTGTTTCAGAAATTTTAGTTGGAAGTACACATAGGTTTGCAGGAATTTTCTCATATGAGCACCACAGATAAATATTACCTGTTAGAAGAATGGTTTCTTTTTACTTCTCCAGAACATCTAATAAAACAACTGTGACACAAATACCATGAAGTGAGCATCCTCCACACTAGATTTTGTCAAAATTTTGTCTCCTATTACTATGGCTTAAGAATGATCTGATAACAGCTGCCCTGAGGTATGAATTATACTACAGACCACAGAAGAAGGCAGTTCTGAAGTGCTTATTTAAAGATAGGTAGAGTTATGATAAAATTAAATAACCATTTCAATTTTTGAGGATACACTGATAGACTGTTATTTTTAAAATGATAGGAAATAGAACAGAAAGGTACTGTACCAGTTAATGGAGACATAGATTTCATACTGTTGTTCAGATTTTAGTTAACACTGAAGCCTCTCAGATTTCTGGCTAATAATATAATCTGTATCCCCTCTCTATGTGCAAGGGTGTTCCTGGACATTACCCATCTTGTTAACTCCTAGAAAAACTTTAGACTGGAAAATACCTCTAATTCCAGCTATTAACCCAGCACTCCCAAGTCTCTAAATGATGTCTCTAAGCACCACATCTACATATTCTTTCAGCTCTTCCAGGGGCAGTAACTCTTAATTTCTTCAGAGTTGTGGTTATTTAGTGAATCCCTTGTCTTTACAGAAAATGTGTTCTGTTTTTCAAAAGAGGCTAAACTTTGCTGGGGATCCAGTATAGAAATCCTCACATTTGCCATTTCTGCATGTTCCTTGAAACACATTGCATGTGATACTCTTTGTTAGAGAAGTTTTCAAGCCAATGCAAACACTCCTTATAAATGTTGATGACTTCATTACAGAGGGATGCTATAAAGAATGCTGGAATAATAAAAATATTTTGGCTACAAAATATTTACTTTCTGCACTGATCACCAACAAGAAGGCATAATTTTGGAAGCCATGATGACAACATACTACAAAGCAGGTAAAATTATAACACAGGAGGTAATGTAAGAAGGTTGTAAGAACCAGAGACAGCTTCTGCTTGCTGAAACACGACAGGTGGATTTTTGCTGACTGACTCCTTTAAATCCAGGAGAAATGGCTGTCAGCTACCAGGACATATTCTCAGCAGTAACATAATTTCGTATTATAAAGTTGTAGTATTGGCCTCTTTTGGAGCCTAACATGATCAGCAAAATGCAGCCTGTGGCTTATCACACAGCCTGACAGGTAATTGAAGTATTGCTGTCCTTACCTTTTCAGAAGGTAGAATGGTCTCCTGGAGGCTTTTCTACATAAATAGAAACAGCCTTTTCTTAGGAGACATAGAAATAATTCTGAAGCATCAAGAAAAGTAATTGTGGCCAATTTTCTGAAATAACTTGTGACCTTTCAAGTTGTATTTGTACTCATGAAGGTGAATTTTACCCATCAATGCCTAAAAGGTCCCTGAACCAGAACTAAAAGCATAACCAAAAATCTATTTTAAAAATAATGTTGAAGCCAGTCTTTTCATTAACTTGTTTTTGGTTTTGGTTTTGTGTTTCTTTTTCCTTTTCCTTTTCCTTTTCCTTTTTCTTTTTCTTTTTCTTTTTCTTTTTCTTTTTCTTTTTCTTTTTCTTTTTCTTTTTCTTTTTCTTTTTCTTTTTCTTTTTCTTTTTCTTTTTCTTTCTTTTTCTTTTTCTTTTTTTCTTTTTCCTCTAAATACTTCTGTATGAACAGGTGGGAAGAAATTTTTGGTTTAAAAATATTGCAGACTGTACATCCCTTTGGAAAGAGGCTACATCCAGTTTTTACCATTCAGACTGAAGTCTAAAGGCTAATAGATGTCTCAAAAGGTCTGTCTGTCCTTATGGTTGTTGGAGGGACGTCCATGTGAGTAATTATTTTTACACAATTAGCTATTTCAAAAGAAGTTGCCTGTATGGGACAAATAGAATTCTATTGGCCTCTGAAGGCTCATTTATGAAAGAAGCATCTCGAATGAGACGGAATGTGAAAGACATTGTATTTGGTATGGACACTAGTTAGATTTAAATCATGTTTGGCGAGTACTCCTGAGGTCACTTGTATTTTCACCTTGTTCTCAGATCCAGCACGAGGCATCCTATGAATCCTCGTGGACAGTTTTTTCTCAGGCTACCTACAAATCTAATTGATTCTATGGTCTTGATGTTGCTTAGGATGCCTAGGATTACCTAGGACAAATATGCGTTCTTAGTTATGATTTATACCTGAAATTTTTCCTTAATTTTAGTATGTAATTTGTAGTGGCCCAGCTGTTGCTTCATGAATAATGGAGGGAGAAACCTCTGAATGAGGGACAACAGTGTCCAGCTGTGAACAGCAGCTTCTGTAGCCACCCCAGTGCAACCTACAGGAGACAGAGTGGTAAGAGAAACAAGACAAATGGCTATTGTACTTCAAATTCACACCTGACTTGTTTGTTTTGCAATAGCTTTTTCATGCAGATGGTCATGAATGGGACCTTAGCCAATTTTCTTTTGCTGGAAGAAACATTAGCTCCTGGGGATTGAATGGGTCTGCCGACATTAGCATTTAACAGCACTGCATAAATGTTCCTATGATGTGAATTGCCCTTGCCTGTGAAATCTCCTACACTTGGTGTTCTTTAAGTTGCATTACTTAAGGCCTTGGGAGGACAGGAACTAGACTTCTTTCTGAAGAAGCTTAGCTGGAAATTACACATTAGGGATTTTTCTAACACACCCTAAAGGTAATGGGAACGTGTAATCTTTGGGCTGTTGAGAAGGAATATAAAGGCTGATCCTGTTATTATTTTGAATGGTACTCCAGCATAATTTCCTCTTTTATCCTGAATAAGAGAAATACCAACACAAGGGTGAGCTTTTAAAGCTCTCCGTTGCTGAGACTTCTATAGAAGTGCTAGGATTTCATTTTTGCAATCTGATCTACTTTGTGAGATTTTTGAATCTGTGAAGAGAGGGACTTTCCAAAATGCCTGTGTTATTGGTATGGGGTAAGAGACTTCCAAAAGACTTAGCTAATCTTCAGTGAGTCACATTTGTAATGGAATTTTGTTTTAAACAAATTATCTTGTACGTTCTCTCCACTCTGGGATATATGCTCAGTGACTATAATACTTGCTGTTCTGATATATCAAGTTACCAGGTCATCTGTAAATGTTTCTGAGACTCCTCTTCCTGAAGAATCTGGCACCTAAGTGAAGGTGACAAGCAAATGACTGTAGTCTGAAGTCTTCTTTTGCTGCTGGAGATTGCTGAACTCACATGTGCTTGCTGGGTTTTGGAGATGACTGACATAAGCAGCTACCACTTCTGACAGCAGGTGCTTATCAGGTCTAAATTTGAATCTCTTAAACTCAGTGGCAAGACGTGGGTCAATACGCTTAGTAAGTGACTTGTGATCACTATTCCTCTGCATATACTGTTTTTACAACAGTTTTACAAACAGCTGGCTCCAGACTAATGTAATCTGTCTTTTTTCAAACACAAAAGTGGTAATGGCCATTAGATCACATGTTGGCATCTGGTGTGTAAACATGTAAATCTTGATTGATAAATAGGCAAAATAGCTTTGCAGTTTTGGGAGAGGCTGCAATTCTGACTGCAGGAATTGTAGTCAGTGTGTTCAGAGAAAGTATGTTCTCAAGTCCTTCACTGTTTCTTGTGTGGTTTTGTAATTTCACGTAGGTAGAAGTAAATGTAAATTTATTTATAAATATACTTGTAGAGTTGAGTCCTTAAATAAGAAGAGATTGCAATCAGAAGAGATTTGTAAACAGAATAAAACAAACAAAAAAATACCAAGCCAATTTTTCACTCTTATATACAGATGATTGGCACTTTACATTGTTTTTACCATTCCTGTATTTGTGTTTAATGTGGTCATGAGTGCCACAGGAGCAACTTGCCAGTCTCAAAATGGGCGTGTCGGCCAATGTGCAAGACCCCACCATATTCAGGATCATATGGTGTGGAGAATTCTTGTTGTGTAGGAAGTATGCTATGGTTCTGGTCACACTGAAGGATGACCCCCTGTCATCCTACTGTGGGCCCTCCCTGGCTCCTCTTAGGGCAGCACAGCAAACGCAGCTTGCCCAGCTCTGTCTAGCATGGAGAGGAAGCACTGTGCTGTTAATTATTGACAAGCACCAGTGCAAGGAAGCACAAGGCAAAGACCCAGTGAGTGAAGGTCATGCACAGTCTAGAAAATCTGATAGGTCTGTGAATAAACAGATTTACAGCTGTGGCAGGATTATGGCAAACTGCGCTCTAGATAACCTACAGCCCTAGAACAAGTGCAACTCCCTGCTTTAGTACTGAGATTATTTCCAAGCCAAAAGGACATCACTGGTTGCATCTGGTTCAGACTTTGAAGAATCTCCTAACAAAGAGCAGGAATATATTTAAAATTTTGTATTCTCAAAGGAAACAAGTTGTTGACGCAAATGCATCATCTCACAAGCCATAGGTAAATTGGCTGTTGAATCTATTGGCTGTTGAACCTATTGGCTGTTGAACCTATGCCTCAGGCTAGTGTGGATCAGAATATTACTTTTAAGAAAGGAGATTTCTTTAACAATAATAAGATGGGAATTGGGTCTAGTTCCATCATGTTCTATGATTCAAGAGCATTAAGTAATTTTTTTCTTCACAAGTCACATGCTTTGTGTTGTCACTTGATCACAGATTATATGCTAAGAAAAAAAGGACCCTTTGCATTGTATGGGGTGTTGGACCTACTGTCTCAGAGAATCATTTATTTAAGTTCTCAGGTTCCTTGTGCCGCCTGGTTTCGATGCGGAGATGATGCAAAGGCTCTTGGTTTTCAGCCATTTTTGGCACACAGGCACTTGTGCCAGTCCTAGAGTGCCACTGAAATCCTGTAATTCCCAGGACACCCTCCAAAATTAACCACGGGGCTTAACCTACGCTGCAAGTTTTGACCTGTCCGTCTTTGAATAGTTGAGAATGAAGTCGCTGTCTGCCAATTGAGTCTTAAGGTAAAGCAGGGTAATGAAGAACCGAGCCATAAATCAGGTTTTTGGTCTTGATACTCTATGATTTCTGTCTCCCAATTTGGTGTTTTAGTTGCAAACTAGTACTTCATTTTTGAAGAGTCATAGTTTGAAACGGTAACTTTAGCCAAGTATTATTAAAAAAAAATTGCAATATGCCTTGTTCATGATTGAAAGTGGTCTAATGAACCACAGAAAAAAAGGAGACATTAAAACTTATATTAAATATCTGTCTTTTTAGATTTCACCAGATTGATTTTAAGTTTATAGACTAAGTGAATGTAATTCTTACGAGACTGCAGTTTCACAAAGATTTTTTTTTATTTATACTGGCAAAGCTGAATTATAATACTTGCAGATCTCCTGTAAGTAAAAACTGTAGATTTCTTTCCAGTATATGGAAAGTGACCAAATAAATACAGTCCTTAGAGAAAACAGAAAACAGAGGAATAAAACATTTTTCTAAAGCTCATAATGTGTTAAAAATAACAAGAGATACTGTAAGAGTGGTCTGCAATCAGAAAAAAGAATTGCAAACTGATTTCTAATATGCTCTAAACATTCGAGAAATAGAAATCAAGAGGAGGAAAGATCACATGCCAGGAACACTATTAAATCAAATCATCCAGATAGGTGACCAATTAGACAACATAGCAAGGGTAAACAGATCAGTGGTTCTATCTTCAAATGAAAACATGTGTTTATTTACCAATATTTGTATCTTTAAGATAAGCATAAACTCTTTTCATGTCAGTTAAAATTCCAAGTCTTGTTGGTGTTGCCTCTTTTTTTTCTTAAACAATTACTTTTGTATTCACTTATTTTGCCCTTACCTGACCTTGAGCAGAGACTGGCTGCCAGAAAGGAGGCAACTGCTGATACCATGCAGCTTTCCTTAGAACTTCTGGTAGGAAGCTCACAGAACTCATTCTCCTTCATGCTAAACTCACAGATTCTGATCTATCCTATTTAGAATTAAAAATTATTAATTTCTTATTAGTGCTTTTCAGTAGCTTCTTATCTGTCAGGGACAGTTTCAAATGGACGAATGCCTGGGTGGTGGCTGGGTCACTAATGGCATCTGCAGGCTGTTTCAGGAGTGGTGAAAGGACACACTGTGTTCACTAGGACTAATCCACCACAGTCACAGGAGGTCCTGTGATATGTGTGTTCTTCTCAGCCTCCATAGGTCATCCTACTTCATGTGCAGCTCTAAGTTTGCTGTTCTTAAAACTGAACTGAAGTAGACTTGAAGCAGAGGGTCAGGAAGCATAAGTGAGGAAGGGACTTCTTAGGAAGGACTGTTTCAGCCTGAAATAAAAGCACCTCTCTTCTCAAAATATTTTATTCTTTAATATAAAGGAGGAAGTCCTCAGGAAAGACGAAAGTGCACTGCCACTTCCTGAGCCATTTCCAGAATGTGGGGAAGAAGGATCCATTTCAGGGTGTGAACCTCAAAGCTTCCACCAGCCCTGCATTGAATATTAACAGTCACTTTGGTCCTTCTGTTGGTGAATTCATCAGGGAAACCTTCCAGTCATAAAGCCTGCAGAATGCAGAGGTGGTTGTGTTTAGCCTTGAGCTGTGGAAAGCAGGCATTAGATGCTCTTGTTCTGCCTGGTGTGCAAGCAGTAAGACCCTGTGTACAGTAAAGACTAGAAAACCCAGGTTTGTCATTCTTACGCTTGAGAAATTTTGGGAATGTTTCTTAAATTACACTTCTTGTGAAACAACTTGCTTGAAAACCAATAACTGATATTATTGGTGTTTGTGAAGATACTGTTTACAGTAAACTCACCCTCCCACCACCTCCCCCAGCAAGAATGTAAGTATTGTGCTGTTCATTTACCCCAGGGAGGAAAATCAGCTGGAGCCACAGCTGCACTGGAGCAGATGTCACAGCCATTCTGCTCATTGCTTTTACATATATATGAAAAATCCTATTTACATGGAGAAGCAAGACCCTGGTATGGTGGTGTCTGAGCTATGGAGACTAAAAGCCAGCACCCACGGATGAAGGTCTAATGAAATACAATTAAATCGTGTGCTACTAATGAATATAATAGCAAGTTTAGCTCATACACAAGTGCATCAGTTCTTGAAAACACAAGTGGAAATTTAAAACCAAATCTTTACAGCAAGACCTTGTCTTCCTGTTACTCTGGAAGAGTGTGAATGTGAGCAGCTTTCTCTGGGTATATAAGCACTGTGAGAATGCATGGCACTCTCAGTGAAATGTGCCATCAGTGCCTCAGTGATTGTGTGCAATTACAATATATAGTAGCTGGACAAAAATGAGTTAATTACAAAATCATACTCAAATCCTGTCTCCTACTCCCCACACACAAATGCTGCGTTTGTTCAATCTTTAGGTTTGGTTTGTAAGTTAGAAGTCACAAGGAAAGTTGCCGATAGTGGTGGGGAGCTTGGCTGCTAGAGAAGTACAAGAACACGCATCATATTTTTTTTCTGGCTTGAAGTACGTAGGTGTAAAGGGATCCAAAGGCACTCTGAGTTCTGGGGAGAAAAGTCTTGGGAGAGACTCAGCATGATGCAATTCAGAGCAGCTGTGGGATATGAGAATGCTGGGATGTTCTCAACCTGCTTTCCCATCACTTGGTTTTTAGCTGCTTTGCAAAGTCTGACTTTCACTGATTGCTGTCCTCAGCTGTCCTTGGCATTATGTCTTATTGACGAAACTGCTAGGAAGAAGCCAAGCTCCCTCTTTCTGTCTGCAGTTACATGGCTCAGGTCAGGGCTCAAAGGCAAATTTGCTCAATGCTGACAGGAGCAGTATGCAAAGAGTTCATTACTTGCTGTGAGTCACCCACCCAAGCTGCCAGAGAGAAAAAGATCTTTTGTATTTTCTGCCTGCTCCTGGCTCTTGTTGCTGTTGCTGCTATGAGTCAGGAAAAACAAAGCATCCTTTGACTCTGTTTTTATTTTTAGATGCATTTTCTCCTCTTGCCTTATTCAGTTTTTGACATCTATAAAGCGCTGGGATACAACTGACTTTCCTACCACTTTCACAGGCAGACCAGATTCCCAGAAGTGTTTGGAAGGAACCTGTGGATGCCATCTACCTCATCTCCTGCTTGAAGCAGAACTTGTCCTGGAACTAAATCAGATCAGTCATGGCTTTGTCTAGCCAAGTCTGGAAAACTTCCAGGGATGAGGATCCCTTTGCCTTTATCAGCATGTGCAGTATAACATGAGTAGAAACAAGCTGACCGTAGTGCTTCCTTTTTCACGAGTTTGCTGCTTGGTAGAAATGCAATCAGCAGAAGAGAGACTGCCTTACAAATCAGGAAGCTAAATTTGCAGCAGTTAACCTTGTTGATAAAAAGTAAAGCGTGTTGTAAAGTGGGTTTTGTTTTATTTTCTTGATTTTCATGAAGCATCAACTTTTAGAATCGTATCAACTAAGGATGTCATCTTGCTCTGCTGTATGTGTAAGTTTGTAATGGTATTGATTGCAGAAATACAATCTAAAATGCAACTTCAGGATACTCCATATTTAATGGTGTAGTGCCCTTGCCAAACAGAAGAAAGCAGTCCACTTGCCACCAAGCAGGAATTTTCCAGCTGTGTGGGGCTTTGAGGGAAACCAGAGATGGTAACGAAATGCTTCAGATAGGAGTTATTAATGAAAAGGTGCTGGAGCAAAAGATAATAAAGCAGCAGTTCTTATTTCTACTCTGAGGTGTAATGAATGGCAGGATTGTGGCATTGTGGCTTGAAGGAACACTTAACCTTTCCCTGATGGAACTGGAGCCTCTGGCTCAGTTTTTTTTTTTTTTTTATGTTCTTCTCTATTTCCTCTCAACCCACAGCAAAGGTTTTCAGAGAAGTAATTATAATAGGATTACTGTGTGGTGGGAGTAAATGTGCTTATTTGCAGTGTGACTAGAGAAGATGGAGTTGGGAGAGTAGGGGAATATTCTGTTGGATTGTCTGAACTCTCAAAATTCTGGGTAAGGGTTGATTGAGTTGGTTATTTTTACTTAAGGCCAGTTCCCTAATCACAAGTTGCAGAAATGCAGAGAAAGTCCTGAGGGTGATGGAGAGCAAATGAGACAGGAGTTCACAATGTGATGAAGTTGCAAAAAAATTAGTATTGTACCAGATATATAAATAGAATATGACTTTTAAGGACAGGAAAATAATTCTGCTTCATGCAACTTTACTTATACTTGGGAATACTGTGTCCAGGCTTAAAAATATTTTGGGAATTTGATGGAATCCTGGACAGCCAAGAGTAATCCTAAGGTTTTGGGGAATAATTCCTATGGAATTAAAAAGGAATTTAAGTCTAAAAAGAAACAGCTGAGGCTACACTCTGGTTCCTTATCCTGGAATAACCTATGATATTTCAGTCATGAGAGACAGTTGGTGATGTAAAACAAAGAGAATGTCCTGAAATGAAAATAACTGTCCCACTATGTAAGTCTAAATGAGCTTTTGTGATTTGGCCTCTTTCAAGAGTGGTTTTATATACCATTTTAGCCCTGTGAAGTATTTCCTACATCACAGAAAATTGTCACATGCATCAAAACCAGGATGGTAGTAGGCACTGAACTCCCCCGTATCAGCTTGTCTGCCAGCATATCTTAAAAATACAAGTTATTCTTTTCCATAATTTTACAACATGTGAGATACTACTTCTGAGCAAACATAAATGAAGAAAGCATATTTCTTTCAATCTATAGCCATGCATAGAGATAGCAGTTTATCAGTCATGAAATGTGCTTTACAGGTCTAGAACTAAGTATCAGTAGATGGGTAGAATACTAAAGACCAATATTTTTGCTAGCTTGAGGTATTAGCCATTTGCTTAGGGTAGTAAGATATTAGCATCTAACGCCATGGATTAAAAACAGGCAAACAGCTGATGATGCGATTAGGAGCTGCCAGACTGAATGCATCTACTAACTCCAAACAGCTTCAAAGTTTTCACAGGCTTTCATGAGTTTGCACTGTTTACAGTGGTTTTAGTATGTAACACATAAAAATACTGGATCTGTGTATAGCATGAGACAAAAAACCCCCCCAAAACCTAAGCTCTGTATTTGTCCAATTGCTTTACAAGACCCTTACCTAGTCTGATTTCTGTCCTTGGTTGCTACATATCTGATATATCTTCTGTAGATAAAAACATCATGGATGCCAAATACCAACATGATGCCAGGTACATTTTGATACTGGTTCAGTGTACATGTAGATGTTATGTGGCTAATGCCAAGAAACATATACAGTCTTTAAACTGCATGCTCTTGTAACACAGTTTTGCTCCAAACTCCAAAAGGAGAAGCTGAAAAAAAAAGATAACTGGAAATAAAAATCTTTGCTTCTAGGCCTAAGTAGTTAGTAAATAATAATTTCTTATTAACTATCCAATGGGAGAATTAAAAACTCTATTTTTGTGAGAAGTCTCTATGTAAGAAGGGAACAAAGTTGAAAAGCTGAACAAAGTTTCAATTACTAAATTCTCCTTTTGAGGATGATATTTTTCCTTAGGAAACAAATATTTATGAACATAACCAGTCATAAGCTTTCTTTTGTCTTATGTATAAAGAGAAGTAACATTTATGTCAGATGCATTCAAGCTCTACTGCCATCCTTTTCTCAGCATTTCCTCTAGTACACACAAGCTACAACAAAGGCAGGCATTATATCATGAAAGATCTGTTTCTGGTGATATGAGTGGGAGCTTGCAGAAAGTAAGAATGTTGTTGCTGTGTGGTATTTTGTGCCCTTGAGGTGCTTATGCATCCCTGCTGATGGCTGAATCCCAGACAGGGGGGTTGTTCTCCTGACTTCTTCAGTGCTGTCAAAAATACATCTCGTCAAGTACAGAAATTTCCATGAGCATGTGACCTATCTTACCTTCACAGTTTTACTTCTCTCCACTAAATAAATACATCAGGTTCAAGGTCACCTTCCTCTTCTATAAGGCCCTTAAAGACATTTTGTGGTATGCATCTGGGTTAAGACAGCAGCTGTCAACTCAGGTACAAAGACTCTGACTATCACAACAGAAAAGTCAGGGGATGAGGCAGCACTTTCCTGGAGACTGATCCAGGATCACTTCTGATCTCATTACTCTCTGAGCTAGGCAGATGAGGAACTCGAGGCCTGCCTTCATGTATGAAAGCTCATGGACTTGATGATGAATGAACACATGCAGCTTTTATTGTGAAAAATAGGATGGACTCTGTATGTGACAGATGCTGTGGTTTGTGGCTCTTCATTTGGCTTTTTTTTTTCCTTGCTGTGTTATGATTTGAAAGCATGGCACAAAAAATGGCATGGAAACCTGAATGGTGCTGCATAGCCAGGCCTACTGTCAATGCAAATTGTCTTTTTTCAAAGGCCTGGTCCAAGGCAGAAGTAAGGGTTCTATACAGACATAAACATATAAATATCTTCTATGTATGTAGATGCATCTTTCTCCCCCTTCACTGTACATTTTGATGGGGGCCTTGTGACCTGGGAGGCCATTCAGATGAGGACTGCAAGGTTCTGTTTCTTCGGTTTTATGCCTTTTCATACGGGTATTTTTTTCTGAACAATGGCCTCACAGTAATTCCTTGTCCTTTGGCACAAATGGTTTGCCAATATTTGGAAGCTCTTCTGGCTTCCTTCAATAATTAGCACATTTTGATAATCCTTGGCAATTATTTGTTGCAACTCTGTTAGCTTAATTCCCCTAACACGGTATACCAATAGACTTCCACAAGCAACTTTTTAACTTGTGGTAGCCCGGTGTGACCTTCCAACTGGTTCTGTACAACACTAAGCCCTGCATTTGCTCCCAATGAACACAATTTGTGCTGTCTGCTGGGTGGCTTTCAGTGTTTCGGTTTTCCTCAGCCTCTAATAATGCACAGCTGAAAACATCTATGCCTCTACCCATTGCCTGGCAATCAGCTGAGAAATCAGAGAAGCCTTTTGACTGAACTGGCTTAACTGCTTACAATACTGACTTTAACCTTAGGCAGGAGTTTCTGTTTCAGGTGTCATCATACATGGGAATATTTAATTACTCCTTCCTTCATCTGAATGAAAGGTACTTACCAGACTTGTGTGAGTAATGGATATTGTTGTGGGGCAAGCAAAAAAATCAGATTTAAAGTTGTTTAAATTTACTCCACATTAAATGTATCATTCTGACTGGGAAAAACTATTAAAACTATTCACTTAATTCAAACCTGTTGTAATTCTTTCGAGATTTGCCTTTCCTCTTGTAATTTCTGATCTCTAAAAATGTCTTCTACCTCTAGTGTTCAGTATATGCATTTACTTTAGTGGTACTGGTAAATTAGTGGCAGTCTTTCTTATGAATATTAAAACTAGACTTTTGGGGTTCATAGTTTGAAAGTGTCTTTTTCCATCTGACATTAATTTTGAAATCCGTTTTTTTGAGGAGGATTTATTTTCTGATTCCTCCTTTCAATGGTTGCTCTCCCCAAATACAGAAAAAGCAGTCAAATGCTGTTTTCCCAGAGCTTCATGTAAATGTGAAGGTCTTCATGTTTTCCTTTACTTGAATTTGTCTGCTTATATTAATGGCTCATCTTCTCTTACCACATGCTTGGATTTCCAGACTCTGTTTGCTATCAAATGACTGTAGTCATTTCTGAATCATTGTTAATTTCTGCCCTAATCCTCAACCTATTACTCTTTCACAGATGTATGTGGTAAAGCTCTTCATAATCCTCTTACCCATTTGCCCAGTATTACTAACATGGATTCCTTTTTCTGATGTTCTCACACTTTCTCAAGTCCTTGAAATTTGCTTCTTGGAATATAGCTGTTTACATTCTGAAAATAGATCTTTTAATGTTATGCCAAGAAAACGGTGATCATTTGGATTCGTTATTCAGAAAGGTGGATTCTCCCTTGCTTAAAATCTTTGATTCTAGGATCATAAAATTGTAGCCTGTGTAACCTTGAAGGTTTATGCTAGCTTCGACTCATGATCAGAAAAAATATGCAGTTGGAGAATCCACATCTACTGCTAACTTTCACAGATTTCCGGGGAAAGATGTGAGGTTTAGATGTTTTAGTAGGCTAGACTAGGTAGTCACTCGTGCACTTAAGGCCTGTGATGATAGTTATGTTTGCTGTTTTCTGTTGATGGTCTCTCAGTGGGGCCTTGGAGCTTTTCTGATATGCAGGTTAACTCCTTGTGTTTTGCTTTTTGAAGCTGTCAATTGTTTCCATTTTTGTAAATGGTATAGTGATATTCTCTGAAGATGTGATCTAGTACCTTTATTATGCACTAAGCAAGACGGGCTTTGTGTGACTTTGCATGCTAAATTCTGTATAATCTTAATGTGCTCTATAAACAACTCATAATCTAAAAAGAATTGAGATGTATAACGTTGATGTATAATTCATGCACTCATTTATGGAGGGTGCAATATGCACATGCCAGCAGTTTCCTCTGGGGCCTGCAAACTGAACGGAATATTGTTTTGACTTATGTTCAATGTAGTGTATAGTTTAGTAATTTTCCACGATAAATCTTAATTGTTGAAGGAAGAGGTGAATTACTATCTAAAGTAGAAAGTAGGACAACAAAATCTGTGTCGTGCCAAAGTCATTAGTCCAATCAGAATATGAGCAAAGAGGAGGGACGGTGAAAGTGCTAACCTTGTCAATCATACAGGAGAACAACCTCAAAATTGAGATTAATCACACAGTGATTATTTATATGTTATGAATGTCTTCTTTTATCAAGTGTTTTCAACTCATAAGAGTGGCATCTGACAAAGTATATCAGGAATTCTAATGGATGATTGGTTGGGCATAAGAGAATAAAATCATTATGTATTGAAATAATATTCATTTTGTCTTCAAATTTGTAAGACTAATGGGAAAAGCAGATACCATCCTATTCTAGAACTTATATAGTATTTTTCCTGGGCTTTTTAGCAAGGAGGAGATCTATATTACCCATATTTGATTAACCAGATCTTGTGATTTTAAAAGTACGTTAGGAATGAGCACAAAGTGTTAACAGGAAGAACCGAGGGTATTGTGGGAAAACCACTTGCAAATGTTTGGGGAGCTTTTTATTTCTGTTCTTTTTATTTGTGCTCGTTTGTTTTTTGTTTTGGTTTGGTTTTTCCTTTTTTTAATTCGAGTGTGTTGGCTTTCCTCAACATTTCGGGTTTTTTTAATTTGTAATTTTCCCCTCTGAAAAAGCTTTCCTATTCTTGGCTTTTTTCCTTTCTTAGTTAAATTTTCATACTTTTTTTGCCTTGTCCGCTTCCTCTCTTTCCCATCCTCTCTAGCTACATTACCTTGAAAAGCCCTTGTCTCTGTAGCGTCATCTCTTTGAGGTCAGGCATGACCTTTCTTACCTTTCTTTCTATTGCTCAGTGTTTGTAACAATTTAGAAATGCTTATTTCCTCTATGATTCACATCTTATCCATCAATGTTAAAGTCAGTTGTTAGAGTACAACAAGGCTTTACGCTGTTACATTGTTCTGTAAGTATTACATCATCCCACTGTGGGCAGATACCGTGTTCTGTAGCTGAGGACTCTGGAACAGGAACTTCATTCCTTCAGTCAGCAGCAGAGTCCGGTTGGAGCTGGTCTTGGCATGCATCTCTCCTTCACTGAACTGTTAGTGTTTATTCCTTTAGACTGAGCCATGTACTGGTCAGAACAGATGTTATGTACATTTGCAAGCGGCTCCTGCAGCTTTAGCAGGGAGCATGTGGTGGCACTAACAGCCCTGGAAATTTCAAAATTGGTTTCGAGCTGCCTTCAGTAACAGAGGAGTTGTAGCTATAAACTGCCCTTCCAGCCCTGCCTGGATGCATGGAAGAAAACTAAAATGAATTTTTCAGAGAACTCTGTCTGTTATGAGAAGATCTGTGAACACACCTGAGGTGAATTTTGACATTTCTAGCAACTCCAAAACAGGAGAGTAACTGGACCTCATAGGTCAGCTCTTAAATTAGCAGTCTGGCTTGGGAAGGCTTAGGGACACCAGACTCCTCTTGTGTGTGCTTGGGTGAGCTGGTGCTAATGTCAGGCACATCAGCCAGGTTTCCTACACTGCAACAGAGTGCAAAAGAATATATCTTAGTGCTTTGGAGACATATCTCTGGGGAGGTTTTGTCCCAGTTTTGCTTCTCTTGTCATTATGGGGCATGTGAGTTTAACCACTACAATAAGCAAAGTCGTGATGTTTAAGAAATAAGATCCCCTCCATACACATTTCTACAGGGCTTCTTTT
Source organism: Ifrita kowaldi (assembly GCA_013398055.1). NCBI lineage: Eukaryota > Metazoa > Chordata > Aves > Passeriformes > Cinclosomatidae > Ifrita > Ifrita kowaldi. The sequence goes on from VZRS01002397.1 coordinate 246,543, forward strand.
GACCACAGGCTTTCTTCCTCCTGCTCATGACAGCATTGGCAGTGTAAGACTACTGGTATTAGATAAATATGTTAGTATGGTGCATTAGTTTTAATGAGATGGTCAATTTAGGGCAGCACATGACTGCCATAATTTGGATGAATTTGGAGATCTGAACATCTTTGTTGGAGCCCTGTCTGGGGCAGTTGCTGCGCCCATGGTAGACAAGCACACACAGGCTAAAGCCAGAGCTGTGCTGGCTCATGTCCAGCTGTGTCAGCTCTTCCAGAGCTGTGTCCTGTGTGCTTCTGCCACTGGGGTAAACATGAAGGGAGTGAATGCAAATCTCCCTGCCTGTCAAAGCAGGCATGGCCTAAGTGAGTTCTCAGTTGGACTAACTGTCCATTACAAATATACTTTGACACTGGTCCACATGCTCTGTTTTCCTCTGAAGCAGAGCACCTGAACATCTGAGTACACCCCTTTTGCATAAGGAAACAGTGGGTGGTAAGAAATACATATATTATAATGGTAGCTACCTTAAAACTATATGGTTCTATGAACATAAATTCAACTGCTGTCCCATGAAGTAAACAGTTCATGTGTAAACTAAAGCACAGCACAGAAATAAAGTAAAAAAGGAGCAGGGAGCACAAGCTGGCAGTGAGCATAATGGACAATGGCGTAAATGCCAGCCAAACCTGCTGTTCTGTGGGCAGTGCTGTGGAGGAGAAGTTTTAGGAGGTTTTAGAAGACCTTGCAGACTTTTATACTGATGTGCACTTCACTGAGGAGTAAAATGTTCAGCAAATTTTTGAAGACTTGGCAGACTTTTATACTGAAATCCACTTGTACACAAAGGAGGGGTGGGAAAAAAAAAAGCAAGCTATGAAAACCTTAGACATAGCTGCACAAAAACTGCTTATGAAGTTAAGAACGTGGGGGAATTAGACCCCAGGCACAGCAGAGAGTAGAAGAGAGTAGAGCAGAGAGATCAAGAGTTTAGTATAAAAAGAATGCTGGAAAGGGGCAGAACAGGTATTTAATCATCACTTGTCATCTGTGGCCGTCACAAGTCCTACAGGTATCCTGGAGACAGTTTTGTGCCCTATGGCACAGCGATGGTGGACTGGGAAAGTGGTGAAGGGCTGCATTTCTCCCCTCTCCCCCTCCTCCTCTGTGCTCTCCTTAGCAAGGGCTCAACCACCTCTAGGCTCTGCTCCCGCCATGACTTTGCTTTTCTCACCCTACTGAGCCAGTGTGATGGCCCCACCACCTGGAAAGGCTTTGGCAATGTATTTTCCCTCTGTCTGCAGCTCCACCTCCAACAGCAGTTGTCAGACACTCTCTTGCCCCTTTTGTGATCCCTCACACACCCCTGCAGAGTGCTATGAAATACTGTCAAGCAGAATAGCACTTTATACCCACTTTACCCAGACTTAGTGACTGTGCAGAAGTCACTAAAGTCCACAGAAGCAGAGAACAAGTACACAGTGTTCTGAAAAGTAATTAGTCACTGTATGTGAAATACCAGTGAAGCCTTAAAGGGAGAAATTGCTAAATGAATCAGTCTTGAAAAAGTACACCCATTTAATCAAGTGTATTTAAAAATCAATCTGGTTCATCTGGCGCAAATCTGTAATGTAGGTTTCTGTCAATCCTTTTAACCCTTGTGTGTATCAATTTTGCTTGTGTCAGTAAGTTACTGATGGTGAGCAGATATAATAAAGGGCTTAATACCCATGAATCAGGTGCTCCAGTGCCCGAATTCTAAACGCTTGGGGTAAATTGCAATCATATATTAAACCATCCAGGCTCCTCATACAGGCAATGGGAAGAATTAAGTGCCTGAGAGGGGGTTTGAGCCCTTGTGCAACAGGAATCTCCTCTGAGTTAGCGATGGGGAATGCTGAGCACAGAGTTATGTCTGAACATTTGCTCCTTTTTGGAGTTTTAATGTCTAGTCTCAAAAAAGAGGTTGTGAACCTATATCAAGAACTCCAACCCATTTTTGGATGTCTGCAAACACACAATTTTAGAAACCTTGCCTTCTGTCTGGTTTTGCTTCTCACTTTCTGCATAACAGCTGAGCAGATGGAGCAGTTGCCCAGAGAAGGGGAGCAAGCCCAGGCCATCAGCTTTCTTGGCCTGGAAAACTGCACTGGTTACTGCCTATTTCACCAGGGGAGGCAGCTCCCACCCCTTCTGCAGCTGTGGGATACCAGGGAGCAAGGAGCACAGTCGTTTGCAGAGCAGATAGCTGCGAGTCTAGGGTGGTAACACAGGGGTGGGGAGTTTCCCCAGAACAAGAAAATTCTAGTTCCATGGCAAAGTCACAGAGTTTTAGCTAGTGAATGTAAACCAACATGCAACACTTCAAGTTTTCAGGGAGCAGGATGGCTGGTTGGAGGCACCTGCCTCTCCAATGTACTGCGTTGATGATTCTGTGCCTCATCCTGGGCTCCCTTTAGAGGCAAGGGACTAAGGATTCATTCTAAAATGGCCACAATTTTACTTAGGCTGAGGTCTGAGACCTTGCCTATACAGATGTTTGGAGCTGCCCTTTTTTTACACCTCCTTCATGTTCATGATGTGTTTTCGTATATAATGTAAAGCCCTGCTTCTGCTTTCAAGCGCAAAGGGGGGATGTGCAGAAGAGGAAAGACAGGGCAGATTGCTGAAACATGGCTCAGGATTGCTGCTACCTGGCCCCTTTGGCTTCATGTATGTGTCTGAAGCAGTGTTGTCTGGGGAAGAAACAGGACTGAAGGTCAACCTCATATGGCACCTAGCGGATCAGCAGAATTTCTGTGTGAGAATGGATGAGAGATTCAGGTGGCAAGTGGGGAGGTTTATAGAATAAACAACAAGGCATCATTTTGCCTTTGATGATTATTGAAAGCATATCCTATTTGACCTCAACCAAGCAATCCTAATGCTGTTTTCATCAAGCTCATGGAGAGTTTTGCTTAGAGACCTCTTAGAGAATGCTGGGTTAGGCTGATATCTAATTGAGTTACCTGAGCCTAATTCTGTTGTTGTAATTGCCTGGGGGAAGTAGAAGGGGCAGGTTACCAATTAAGATTTTAATGTTATTAATTTAAGAGAGTCTGAAGGGCATATGAAGTCCAAGGAATCTATTTAACAGGTAGAAAAACAAAGTAAATATCCTCCTGCCTCAAATTCTAGCTGTATTCTCTCTCCAGGGAATTCAGTTTTCTATTTTTGCTTTTGAAAGGTTAGTTCTTTGCAGCCTGTGGGAGGCCTGGCATAGTCATGTCATGAGAAGCTGGAATCCAATCTGCAGCTCTGACTTTCCACAATGAGGGGCTGGGTGATGAATGGGGAGACACCCTCTTCTGCAGAACAGCTGAAATTCATGTAACAGCTTGGTGTAACATCAGTGTTTAGATGTCTCAAAATCTAACTGCTGTCTTCCAGTACAGAGAGTAGCAGCAGAAGAAAACTGCTTAGCAGAAAGGAACAGTAAGGACTGATAGATTGCCTACAGCTTCACAGCGCTTTGTTGAGAGGAGATGAAACCTCTTCTAGAAATCATAAGGGAAATTTTGTGTAAATTTTTTGCTACATAGCCCATCCCATTCATTTTTGTGAACTTCACTCACAAGTGACCTGGAGTACAGAGTACTACATAGTTACAAGGAGAACTACTAAAATGTGGCAACCTTCCTTTTGCAGATGAAGATTACTAAGTCTTCATGACTGAATGGTTGCTCCAGATGTTTGTGATAATGCAAAAAAACAACCAACAAAACAACACCACCATTAAATATTAAGTAAATTCCTATTACTTTTTTTCCCCTAAAATTTTTAAATAAGAGAGAGGATGGAAACTGTTAGCTCTGAAGTTGTATAAACTGCAGCCAAAACATAATCCTGTGGTACATTTTGGATTTGTGTTTGCCAGCCCATAAATAGCTCCTGTATAGGCAGTGCGTTCACTGAGCCTAGTAAGTCTTATGTTACTGAAGCGAATTTTGGGATGCTGAGGCTTGTTTTAGTAAGGTAGCAATGACTTTATAGGAGCAAAATTGCAATTTATAATAGCTGCAGAGTTCAATTTCCCAGAGTCTGACATAGGGCAGGTCTGTCTTTGTGATCCAGAGGGACTCCACTTGTATGACCTGAAGGGCAGACCATTGTCTACCTGTCTTCAAGAATGAGGCACTGCTATCAAAGCAGAGCTCTGTGCCCTTAATGGGCTCTTTGAAGCCACAGCAGCAGAGAAGGTGAAGTACTGCAGCTCCCTCCCTCCTTCTGAAGAAAAGCCAGCACAGTACGGCTCTCTAGAAGTTACATCTATAAAAGTAAAGAAACTAAATATGATTTTGTGGAATACACTGCTCTTGGAGAGCTCCTGTTTCTGTTGAGTTACCTTATTTGTCACTGAAACTTTAACTGTAAAGCCTCGCTCTGCTTTTGATAACACTTCTCTGGTCTGCAACTGGAGAAACCTTGTGTCACCTGCTCTACCACTGCAGTCACTTGTACCAACAGTCACTTGTCCAAACCTCCATGATGTTCATGTAAATGAATACACAATGTGAAAAAAACCAACAAAAAATTAATTTGACTCTACAGTGAATAAAGATTGGCTGATGCTTTAGCTACCCCATTTGTTAAGAAACTCATGTAGCCTATTTTCATACTGTTTTGGTGGTTTCATTTGCAGGTATAGCAACGAAGTTAGCTAGTAGGAGTGATTGCCAAAATGGAGAGTAACTGAATATTGCAAAATATTTGTGAAACACAGTACTGAATTCCTGTCCTCACAGGGGTAAATTTATTGTCTGATTTACATCAGTGCAATCAAGGTTTGAAAAAAAGCCCAACAAAGCAACATGACTACCCTATTGAAATAGTTCATTTTTAATACAGCCTACTGGCAGCAAACTACTTACTAATGAGGTTCAGGATGTCAATTATTGTTGAAATGAATCCTTGAATAGTTTTGTATAGTGTGTTGAAGAAAATCACAATCTGTTTGCAACATATTTCAAAGCAGAAAGAGATTAAATTAATTTCACATGTTATATTTCTTTCCAAAAAGCCCCTGGCCCTAATAAGCATTTCCTACTGGTCTTTTATTTTTCCTGGTAAGGGAAGACAAACCTAAAATAGAAATTAAATAAGCAACTTCAGTGAGTACTCTACTAAGTACTGCAATGATAGTACAGCTTCTTTCCCATGAGAAATAGGTACCAAAATGGTAACATTAAGGAATTCTATTCTTTGGTGTAACTTTACTCTAATGTATATTCAAAGATAAATCAGCCACTGATAATCCCGTTACAAATGATCATTTTCTGTGTCTTTTCTGTTTGATCCTTACTCACTTATAGCAATTTATTATGTAGTAGTTAAATTATTAGAACTTGTTTTCAGAACTGTGAAGGAAAAAAGCCTATTCTGTTTTCTCTCTGGTCATGCTTCAGCCTTGCAAATTCAGAAGAACCCTCTGGGTTATATTTATGCCTGAAGACTTTATGCTGGATAAGAAAATGTTTGCTTGTGCTATGGTGGTACAATCTTTGTAAAGGTCTGAAGAATAACTCCTGGCTTGACTTGCAACCAAACTCGTGAAGTTATCCTTTCAGTTAGTAGCCAAGGAACAAAAGTGCCTTTGGGAATTCCAGTAACTGCCCACTGAGCACTCAGAGTTTACTTTGAATATTGTGAAATGTATATGCCAAAATTTAAATAATATTAATATGATTTTACAGCTTTGTACATAGCTGATGAATTTGGATACTGTATTTCAGACTGGCGCTGGCAATGTTAATAGTAATGGAGCAAAGACATACGTTAATGAAACACTTAATGTGCTCTGATCATGGCAGGTAAGACTTCAAATCAGTGTCTTTGTAGAAGTCACCTTCATTTTAGTGTCCCTGTTTCTTGAACACTTAGGAGTTGCCTCAGAAAAGGTGCACAAGAGCCAGCACATACAAGTAGGGACATGCCTAAATCTTCCAGTTAAAAAAAAAAAAAACCTACCATTTTTTGTGTTAATCTTTGATTTGGGGGAACTCATATCAGTTATTTCTCTTATGGCAAGAGTTCCTGCGTCTCCAAGCTAGGTGGCAGAGGAGAAGGAAGCTTGAGGCATGAGCCTGCCTCCATCACAGCTTTGAATTATTGTTTCCATATGCCCTGGCTGAAGCCGTAGGTGCCGCCTGTGCCGCCTGCCAGGGCCGTGCCGGGGCAGGGGCTGCAGCCCGGGAGCCGCCGCTCGCTCCCTCCGGCGGCCCGCGGCGATGCCCGGCGGCGAGCGGGGGTGACCGGGCTCCCACCGCACGCCCAGGGCTGCAGGAGCAGCCCCTGTGCAAGCACTCCTTGCCGGAAGGCTTCAGCGTGGCCACTGCCAGAGAGAAGGTGAAAGGAGATGGCCAGAGCTAAGGATTAAGAGAAGATGAGGAAAACCAACGTCCTCAACTCCGGAGTGGGGTTAGGACGTGGGGAGGCACGGCCAGACCTGTGTGCACCTATTTGGTCAGGAGGGCTGCTGGCATAAACGCTGTAAGATCTGTTGGCTGATGTCTTGGGTTTGGGTCGTTTCATGAATTTTGATTTGCTCTAGCTTTCCTCTATTTAACAAAAACCATGCATTAAAAAAATTAATGCAAAAACCTATTTAAATTGCTAATATATTTTCTGTCCTTCACTATTGAAGACTGAATGTGAAGTTACCCCACTCTAATTATTTGGTTATGTTTTGTTTGTTTGTTTTCTTTCAGCACTCCAGTAGTGCACTGAAAGCAAAACCTACATGCAATTTTCTCTAGCTTTTTTAATTTGTCATTTGCTCTTATAGATTATTCAGTAAACTCAAATTGCTTTTTGTTTTAATTGGGTCTTATCTGCATTCTGCCCCAGCCAATTTTCAGCCTATCACCTAAATTACTTTGTGCCCTAATAAGAATGACTGGTTGATAAGGGTAGTATAACATTTATTTTACACCTCAGATTCCCCTCAGCTTGTGTAGAAAATTATTTCTGGAATTAACATATTTTATATCTGATTCTAGCAGACACCAGTTTGCCAGAATGTCTGGCTAGCTAAAAGTAACTGGGAGAAGACTGTTCAGTCAAACTCTCCCTTCAAACATTTAAATTATTTTTGCCATCACCCATTTAACAGTAAAATTTTCTGAAATCAGTTTTTGGAACTTTGATACTTTTTTCAAGCTTGAACTGACCTTACCTGGTTTACACTCTGGGTTGGTTTTGTTGGTGCAGAAATCTGAGGTTGCTGGAGTTTAATGGTTCTATTTCCTCAGTAATTAATAGACAACTCTTGGCATACCTCTTCAGCTCAGGCCTCTCCCACTCTTGGATCTGTGTTGGTTTATTGCTGGTTTTTAATGCACTTAAGTAACCTCATATATTTTATTGAAACAAAATGTTATATCATGGGTGATAGGCACTTTGAATACTCCAATCCAGTCATAATAAATCTGCTGATCCTTTTTCTAAAAAGGGCATATCCTTGTTTCTAAGTTCTCCCAGCTCATAAGGATAAAACTACAGTGGAACTCAAAAGGGATACATCAAAGGGATACATTTTGGTATGCAAATATAGCTGGTTCTGTTTAACTTATATAAAAATTATCCAGCAATCATTTGTGTGTGACACATAAGAGAGAAGGTAGTAGAACAGTAAAATTATAGTTTATTTGTTTTCAGATAATCATCCCAGAAATCTTGTGAGTTTGGAGGTTGTCAGGGTTTTTTTTTGCAAATGAAGTAAATCTGTAAGTTTACCTCACAAATGGAAGTTAAAACTTATGTATTCATGGGAACAGAGGGACTGTGAGGTGAGTTATAACTTGTTGGCTCTGCAGAGGTGGCTTACCTGTTCTGTTTGGCTCGGCTGGGTTATCTCCACATGCACTCTGGGCCTGGTTTAGGTGTGCATTAGGCTTCAGAGCCCCCTGGTACCAGCCAGCTGAAGCACGGAGCAGATTAAGCCGTGCTGGTACCTCCCTGGCAAGGAGAAACACCTGCTTCCCAGAGCCACTCCTGCTCTTCTGTGTGTGAAGAGCCCCCTGCAGCAGTGTCCTTCTGTCCTCCCCATCCAGCTGTGCTGTGGAACACCAGCTGGCTCTGCACTCAGTGCACTTAGAATGAGAAAGGGGTTTGGGGGGCCCCACTGACATTTTCTGCCCTTTCCTGCTTAGCAGCAATTCTGCTCTAACAGGGAACACAGGCAGTATTGCATGTAGTTTCTTCTTCCTCACAGATCCCGTTGGCTGGGACTGAAATGAGCCTTCACTGAGTCTTTCAGTCAACAGAAACCTGCATGTGAAATCTGTCTCTTTTTTGCCAGCCACGATTACATGGTAATCATCAGCTATCTTTCCTTGTGTTATCTTCCCTTGCTTACTGGTAGCTGTCATGCTCTCTTTTCTCACTTGTGTTTCAGCTGTTAAACAGTCAAAAAAGGCTAATAGTTTCATAGTGTTGAAGCTGCATTCAGGGTTTTATAGATTTTGTTTTTATTGTGGTTTTTTTTTCCTTACCTGTTAAAAATTGTAACTTTTTTTTCCTATTTCCATTGCAATATAAAAAGTAATAGGTGGCAGCATGGCTGCATTTTTCCACAACCTGGTTAGGAAACATGAAAAAAAAGAAAATTTTCTGGTAGTAACTTGTTCATGAAAGCTAATTTCTAGTAGAAGAGCAAGAAATATACATATAAGTAACTTATCAGTATTATCAGCACTGTATATTCGTAACTAAGAATATATGCATCTTTAAATTGGTGCACACAATATACTTAATAAAAGGTTTTTTCCTGTTTATTTATCCCTACAATAACAAAATGAAAAGCAGGAAGTGTCATTTTCAGTGACCTGTAAGCAAGAAAAAAGCTTGTGTGGTCCAGAAACAGGATTTAAGAAGAGACCCAATTTTATGGTGTTGATACTGAAGAAACACATATCCATTTTTCTTTGGCAGCATGCTATCTCTATGTAGATTCATTATAAAGTTCTTAAAACAACACAGTGTTATCAAACAACCTTAAAACTGAGGATATATAGGCTTTGTTATTACTACCAACCACTTTAATAGAATATAAATGTCATCACTGTACACAAAGCCAACCATCCTATAAACCAGTGTAACACATCAGGGTGTTGCAGCTGTATATTTTATAGGAATTTTCATATGCAAGCTTAAATTAAAATAACTTCTTTCTATATTTAGTATGTCAAAATGGGTGAGAAACGGAAGTGCAGCTCTAAGAGTAGAATTTCAAATGTTATTTTAAATTTCTGTCACTTTTCTGAGAAAAAATACTTCATATAAATGTTCTCTTCCAACTTCTCCCCACCCGTTTTTCCATACTTCATTTTAGGCTTGGGAGGAAAATCTAATTTTCTAATTTATTTTTTTGTATTATTGTGGATTGTGTGCAAATACGGGTTCTTTTTCCATAATATAGGAAATTTGCTCTAGTGTAGTATGGAGAAGAATGTAAGTATATTCTGCTGATGTCTTCATATTTTGATGCAAGTACGAGGCAGATACATTATAATTTTAATGCCCTCAGCTGGCAGAAGCATTGATTAGATGATGAGAAACAATAGGCCGTATTTCTCCTCCCAGTCCAAACTAATTATAAAACTTCTTGTTATACCAAACTAAAAATGTGGTCCTAAAACTAAAAATGTGGAGGAGAATTTAGATGTGGTGTTGCATTGGTCGATATGTGACCTCGCTGTTGCAAGAAGTTTTGGGACCCATGGGAAAAAGGTGGTTTTACCCCAGTCTGCACTGGAGCTGTGGAGCAGATTTTTCCTAGCCTGTACTTCTAAATTATCTTTTCAGACAGTTGTACTAAGGAGATAAAGCTGGTGTCATTATGCAGAACCTTCCTGTTGAGAATAAGGTATATTGTGGCAATGCATCAGAAGATGAAGCTATTTGAATAGTTTAGGTTCCAGCTATTTCTCACCATTCAGAGTTTGCAAAGAAGCCAGTTGCTTTGACCAGACCTGTATTTCTGCTCAGCATGTTGGAAAAGTCCTCCCCAGCCTGGGGCATCTCCTGTTTCTACTTTCCAGGTTTAGCTGTTGTAACACCTTGTTTCATTCCCCTGACAAGAAACAGGGCACCATGTAACTATCTGGTATTTTAGTCCTGAGCTTAGAGAAGCTGTCCAGACCCAGAAAGTGACTCAAGGCAGGTGCTTGGTGTGCTCTGCCCCTGCCGTCCCAGCACCGCACACCTGGCTGCTCCTGGCTTCGGTTTTGAAGGCTCCTGTGGGTTTGCATTCTTTACAGAGTGCATGTGTCTCTTTTGCTGCTTTGCTTGTCCTGCTGTCGGCCCTGTGGTCTTTAAGGAAGGCTATTTCTGGGCTATTTACTTAATTGTTGATCATTTATGGTAGGATAATTTCCTTCTAACCAGGGATATAAACTGGTAAGTTTGACTAATTATTATACCTTACTCAACATTGCCTACTTTTCAATTGTGCAGCTAGGAATTTTGTGTGTTGTTAGACAAAATCAGTTTTTTTGGTTTTTTTTTTTAAAAAGCAAAAGTCATTAATGTGAGTAAAGTAACAGCTGTTAGTTGTTTACTGTGGTATTTTTCATTACAAATAAGTAGAACACATTCTTCCCTGCTGCCTTTTAGCAAATTTCAGCTCTGTCACCCATCTTCCTTGAGCATGTAATGCTTGCTTTGTACAAAATCAGTGTGGCTTTTAGTACTGAAGTAGTGAAAAAAAATCTGCTGTATTTAACAGCTGTCCTGTGGATATTAATTTTTCTGCGCACTCAATGAAGAGGCGCTCCCTTACTGCTTTTCACATCATTCTCTGTTTCTGATTGCATTGCTTCTGTCCACTGAACCTCATAGGGATTGAACAGAATTTAAATATCAATTGCATCTTAAGCATATATAAAGTATTTGAATAAAAGCAAAACCACCTGTGTATCGAAATAAGTACAAGATGCAAGATTTCTGGAAGGAAATTTTTTAAAGGACCTCTTTTTCTATTGAAGATTACAGTGCAGTTTTAGCTATTTTTACTCAGACATCTTATTTTCTATATCTTTTTTGTAATACAGCAACTCTGGTTGTGTGTAATGGTGATCATTCTCCCCTGATTCCTGTGAATCTCAAGCCTCCAGACTTTATTTGGCTTTCATTCATTTTTTGGTACTCTGGAACTTCTTCAGTGCAAGTTCTCATATGAAAGGTTCTGCTTTGGCCCGTGGGGACTGCAACACAATATTGGATGTGGAGGCAGTGGGGACCTGACATAGCCTATTCTTTGATCTGCTGGAACTTCTATTGACTTCTCATCCTTCTCCTGCCTGACAAACTACTGGGGATAGAGAGGAATCACTGAAACATAGATATGAAAGCAGGGATTTATTGTGCTCCAAACTCAAACATGCAGAAGGACAGGGATACACCCTTCAGTAAAGGTAGTGATTGCACCAAATTAAAAAAGCAAACAAACCCAAATTTTCAGGAAAATAAAAGGAAAGGCTAAATAATTGATCAAGGAGGAAACCTGTTAAACTGACTGTGTGCTCACTCTACATTGCTGCAAACAGCAGATATCTTTAAAAACAGCTCCAGGATTGCTTGCTTGTCTTGCTAGAAGCTTTGTGTTCATACACATTGTTGTAGCATGTGAACTGCAATAAAATTGTTGTGTTCAACTGGTTTTTTTACACTGTTATATCTTGCTTTGCAAATAAATTGAACAGGAAATAGCTAGGATTTTAGGAAGTGCACATCTCTCTGCAAGCAACTAGAGCAGAAAATCTTTGTAGTAATTGACCTGCTGAGACTAATTCAAATATTCAGTGGTTCTAATGTCTTCTGCCTTACTTCACCAAAACCTGAACACACCAGTCGTTAAGAGTAACTACGGGAACTACTCATTTTCCCAGGACATTGTTTTTGGGTAAGGTAGGGAGGCAGGGAGGTGAGAGGCAGGAAAGATGCTAGTATTGGGATTGCATGGCCAGGTTTCAGCAGCAGGGGTCTACAGGGGTGGCTTCTATGAGAAGCTGCCAGAAGCTTCCCATGTGTTGGATAGAGCCAATGCCAGCTGGCTCCAAGAAAGACCCGTCATTAGCCAAGGCCGGGCCCATCAGCGATGGTGGAAGTGCCTCTGGGATACTGTATTTAAGGGGGAAAAAAGCCTGCCCAAACAGCAACTGCACCAGAGCAGAGATTCCCCTGCAGCCTGTGGGGAAGACCCTGGTCAGTCAGGCTGTTGCCTGGCAGCCCATGGAGATTCCTGATGGTGCAAAGATCCACCTGCAGCCTGTAGAGCACCCCACATTGAAGCAGAGGGATGCCCAAAGGAGGCTATGAGTCCATGGGAAGCCCATGCTGGAGCAGGTTCCTGGCAGGACTTGTGATGCTGTGGAGGACCCACACTGAAACAGCCTGTTCCTGAAGGACTGCGCCCCATTGAAAGACCCATGCCGGAGAAGTTTGTGAGGAACTGCAGCCCGTGGGAAGGACTCACAGTGGAGAAGTACATGGAGAACTGTCTCCCATGGGAGGGATCCCACCCTGGAGCAGGGGAAGAGTGTGAGGAGTCCTCCCTCTGAGGAGGACGAAGCAGCAGAGAAAACGTGTGATGAACTGACCACAACACTCATGCCCTGTCACCGTGCTGCTGTGGAGGAGGAGGGAGAGAAAATGGTGAGTGAAATTACACCTAAGAAGAAAGAAGAGGTGTGGGGGAGGTGTTAGAGATTTGGTTTTATTTCTCATTATCCTACTCTGATTTGATTGTCAATAAATTAAGCTAATTTCCCCATGTCAAGTGATTTTGCCCATGGCAGTAATGGCTGAGTGATCTCTCCTTCTCCTTATCTCAATCTGCGAGTCTTTCATTCTATTTTCTCTCCTCTGTCCAGCTAAGGGGGAGAGCAATGGAGAGGCTTTGCTGGACATGTGGTGTCCAGCCAGGGTCAACCCACTACCACAGTGCTGTACTTGAGCAGAGTTCTATCTGAAAAACATTTTCAAGTTTGTTTTCTTTATGGAGTTTTGGGGAAATAGTTTTGTTTTTGAGAGATGTTGGTGCATTTGTTTTACCTTCCTAAGAGGAAAAGCCATTCTGGAGCTCTTTAGGATGGCATGTGTGAGAGACTGAAATGTTATGGCAGCTGCTGTATGTTGCTTATGTACCTGCTTTTATGACTTTTTGCAAACCCTGAAAAAAAAGTTTTTTAAATAATTTCTTCAGGCTTAAACCCAGCTCTATTTTCCTCCATGGCCAACTTTTCTTTCAAAGGAAATTCAATTGAAATATATTCATTGTCATCTTCACTGCCATGGTTGATGGTTAAAATGTCCACTGGGTGTTAATTTCCCAGAGCTTTTTGGAGCCACCTCCAAAAAGCACTTGTGACGCACAGGGAAGTGTGCTGCTCTAGCTCTTGTCAGGGGCCTTGCTACCCTGGGTCTGGTGAGCATTGGACCCCTCCCTGGGCACAAACCCCTGTCCTGCAGCTGCTGCTGCTGGCCAAACCAAGGGTAGCCCTGAGGAGAGGCGTGTGGTGTGATTCAGGGTGTCTCACTCAGACCTTCTTGACAAGATCCATGGCTGCGAAGTCCAGGCTCTGGGCACTGGTCTGGAAGGACCTGTAAGGTAGCACTGCTGCCGCTAGCGTTGCCATGTATCAGAGAAAAGGTAAGATTTCCTCCACTATAGGTTTTAATCCCATGCACTGCACAACAAACATATGGGACATAGCTTTCCTTGTGCTTTTTCATATAAGGCATCTGGAAAAGGAGTTTTTATACATCTGGAGCTGAGTGGCCCTATGCTGCCCATACAAATATTTTTTTTTGTGCCCATAATAGACCTGTGTGCTGGCAGTAATGGCTCTTCCAACTTTTTATGATAAATCACACAGCCAACAGAGACTTCCCCAGACAGAATATTAATATCAATGTTTCTAGACAGCAACTATTTATTTGCCATAGATTCACTGCTCTGAGAGATTGGAGAAAGGCAGCCATTGGTTTCCCAGCTTGAAGTCATTCACCAAAAGCTTTTTGTGGTTTTGAGAACCTCAAAACCCAATTTTTCCAGGGCAAGCCTGGATAGCTTGGAGGCACCTGGTCTTGAGAAGTCCGGGGTGGGATTTTCCAAATTCCTCTTACTTGATGTCAGACATGACATAAAGTGAGTATTTTAATCAGATGAAAGGAATGGAAGAAGGGACAGAGGTGATGTGGAAGAGCCAGCAGATTTTGCAGTGACTCAACTGTACTTGTAATTAATTTGTCATTACGATATGTAATTTTATTCTTTTTATTTCTGCATTTTTATTCTAGTTTCATATTTGTGATTACTTCAGCTCCTCACAACCAGCTTTTGACCTGTTCAACTAGGATTAGCCACACCTGGGAATGCAATCAGTTTAGTGATGTTTAAGGAGCTCCTGTAAGGGACCAGCACAAAACATGTTTTTCTCACAAAGACTTCTCCTCCCTGGGATGAGCAGAGCAGTTCTCTTTGGCTCACATGGACATGCAGAGGCTGGAGATCCTCAGTCTGTTGGTACCCATTCCCACTCCCAGCTCCCCACACCTCATCAAAGTGTGACGAGAGATTTGAGAAGTACCAGAAAGAAGGTGAGTCCAATATAATTCAATTGTGCGACATTAAAAAAAAATTATCTATCTATCGATCTATCTATCTATCTATCAATCTATCTACCTATATCTCAAAGAGAGCCATTAATTCTGATGCTCATAAATGGTTTCTTTTAATTTTCCCTTATAAAACATAACTTGCTTCATTTTTCATTGTCTTTCCCAGCTCCATGTGAAATCCACAGACAGTAATTGTTCCTCATTTCCTTCTGTCAAACAGGTGGCATACTGAGCAATTAAGGTTTCTGTTCATAATAAGCTGTAATGTCTAAAAGAAGAGAAAAAGTCTTCATTTTAAAATCATCTGAAAAATTAGAGGACAGTCTGCTGTGTCATAGAAACCAGGCCTTACTTTGTAATAAAGTAGAAGCCTTTTTTAGGACTACGAAATAAATTTTACCCCTCACCACTTTTGCTTTTCAGCATTTGCAATTGCTGGGGGAGGTAATCTACTTTCTATTGTCCCAACCTGAGATGATCAGCGGTATGTCGTTATCTAAGAGGGTTTTCTTTGCTATTAGAAATCCTGACCTCAAAGAATACAACACTCTCTCAGTGAAGCCAGCCTCAGTAGTGCCCCAGTTCAGGCTGCCTGCACTGTGTGCCACTCCAAAATCAATTACAAAGTTGTTATCAGGAGACTGACAGTGAAAAAAACCCTTCACATGTACTGGTGATTCTTTGCACCTCAGTTCACTTCGTAGGGCTGGCTGCTTCAAAACCAGCCCACACATAAACTGAAAAACCAATTTTAATTATTGTTCACTTACTTTAAGTCTTAAACAGCTGAACACAGCAGTAACAATTTAAATGAAATTATAATGTATGATATATAGGAAATAATATTGCTGATTAGCGAACAGATTAGTCCAAAATGTGTTTTTCAACTCAGTTATGAACATTTGGAGTCATGTTTTCCTCTCAATTTGAGCATGAAAAGGGGAAAAATTACTAAACTTGAAGTAACCTTGTATGAATGGCAGATGAGATGCAAGTGAAACATGTTGCAATAAATAAATATACAATTTGGGTTCTATAATTTTCCATTGCATTAATTCGTCTGAATATATTTAGAGCACTAATTTAGTCTGGAAATTAAGGCTGTTTATGGCAACTGCTGCATGTTGATGGAAATATCGTTTCATGTGCTATATTTTAAAACCATGTCATTGACTTTTTAAAACTGCTTCAAAGTTAACTGCACAAAATTACTTTAGCAAAATGTTTTGCCATACAATTAAAACATAAAAGACGAGAAGTTAAAGGTCTTGCATATTTTATGCATAAGTTTTAATTTTTCCAAGAGCAATTTAACTGACCTGGAATTGCTTTTATAGAAAGACGCTGTCAGATGTAGTAAAAAAATCTTAGCTAAATCTTGCTTTGTCACTATTTTCAGTTTGAAATTTTGCATTTGCTAATATTTGCTCAAATTTATTTTCAGCATTTTAATTTCTCAGAGCCTAATTTAACCATCCTATGGTTATAGAATAAGAGCAGAGTCTCAGGAAACTCTGTGAGAACTCTGATTTAATGTTTCATTCCTGGGAGAACATACTGAAATAGCCGATCCTTCATAGTGCCCATGGACTGCTGTTGGGTGAGAGAATTCTTTGCCTGTGCACCTAAATGCAGGTGGCTTTTGTTCTACCATTTCATTGCCCATTTCATCATAAGTGATCCCAAAACCTTCACAAAATCATTGCTTCTTGGAGGGGACGGTGTTAATTTCAGTTTTATCCACATCAAGGCTGGATAGCACCTAAGTGAGTCAAACTTTGCCAGTGTCCTGGGTGTCCAGAGGAATCAGTGGAAACAAATGATCACTTCCTACCAGGATACCTGCCTCAGGAACTGTTGCTCAGCCTCAGGAGAAGACAGACATGTTTTGCCTGCTCCTAGAGATGAGTAGTAGTGAGGAGGCAGAGGGGAGGCAGATAGCAGATACTTGTTCCTGCTGTTCTTGGTGGGGGAAACCAACAGACTCCAAACGTTACCCATGGTGGCAAGAGGAGGCTGGGATTGTCTTCAAAGAGAAAAGCAAGAGGGTGGGTATTTAAGGTGAGAGAAGGAAACAGCGCAAGCAGTAGGGGAAGAAAGCAAATAATGATAGTAATAAAACCCTCAAAATGAAATGTCGATAGTTGTAAAATTGAATGATGTTCCTAAAAGTAACAAGTAAGGCTTTGCCATGGTTAAAAATTTCATTTTGGTGGGAGCGAAGAGTGGAATGAAAGAATTTACTTTCATTTAATACAGAGAGAGCTTTTATCCTGTATTGTCAATTGTTGACTCTGAAGGGGTGCTCAGAAGAAAATGAAAACCTGAATAACTATATGAAATGTTCTCAAATACACATCTCCTTTTTCTAATTGAAAATCATGCATGGCAAAGCCTCTGGCTGACAGGCAACTCTTGGAGAGATAGCCACTGAATCTGAGTGTCTCTGTTCTTGATTGCCTTTTCTGATAAGCTCTACAATATGCAATAAATATAAATACATAACTGGGCAGGGCTGATGACTGGCAATGACTGGCATGCAGATCCACAAGCTGCAATTGCTTGACCATTACACTGTTTGTAAAGACATTGTTTGAAATTGTTATCCATTATAATGAGTACTGCAGTACTTAAAAAGAGAGGAATGCAGAGATTGCTGTAAGCAATTAACAAATGTGCCACTATCAATATTCTATCCAATTTCAGTTTAACAGAGACATTATTCTACATCCTAAAGATCTGCTCAGTTTTTTTTATTGGTAAGTTATCTTATATTCCCTCCTCTTTTTACACTGAAAGGCACTTAAAATTACTTGAACCCGTTTAAAAAGTGGTTTGATTATAGCAAGAAGGAGAACTTAGATAAGTGCTTTGAAAATGCTTAGAAATCAATCACCACTTTCAAACAGATTAAACTCTCATATTCTGCCTCCTACACTTAAACAAATTAAAAAAAAATCATACAATTCCTTCCATAACCTGCATTTTAAAAACATTTGGAGCTCTCATAAAACATGATATTGCAGCTGAAAAGTTGTTGCAAAAGTTCAGGTTTTTTTAGATATTCTTTCTAATCCTTCCTTCTAATTTCTAGGATGTAAGTAATTAATATTTGTTTTTGTGTCAGTTTGTTTTGTGAATTGGTAGTTCTGTTCCCTTCCTGCAGTTAATCACTGAGTCACATCCTTTCTAATCCTTTGTTCTAATAACCAAACCAACTTTTTTCTGGTATGATAACCTGGGCTTCCCTAGTCATCCAAGCAGTTTCCTCTGCATCTACCTGGCTTAAAAGTGGTGGTGCTGAGGAGCCAGTGCCCACATATTTAGGATGTTTCCATTTTGGACTTCACTTAGTCTCTTTCTATGAGCTGAATGCCCATTAGCAATCAGGGCACTTTCAGTGTGCCTCTTGGGTCTATCTTCCAGTCTAGTTTCTCCCCCATGAATCAGGTCCATGTGCTCTTTGACCACCCTGTGGTGTGAACCAAGGCATGGTAGGCAATGACCCACTTAAAAAACACCCGCCTTGTCCAGACTGAACTGCTGCTGTAGACAATCCCCAAGAGCTCCACTGGACTCTGATGAGGAACTGGGCTTTAGTATTGTATCCTTTTCCGAAACTCTTCCGTCTGTGTACTGAGTCACATGTGATAATTGTTTGTCGCCCTCCACAGCTATCCATTATAATGAGCAATTGGGTTTTTTTAATGGAGATGAGAATGTAGAGATTGCCGTAGGCAATTTAAAAATATGCTACTTCATACCAAATGTCTTGATATTGTATTTTTTTCATAGGATAAATAAATTAATATAAAATCCATTTTTAATAGCAAACAGTTCTAAAATACAAGTGCTAAAAGGAGTGATCATTTAGACACTTCAAGTAAACATGCTTCTCAGTTTTTGTTTTAATAGTTTCTTTGGGGTTTTTTGTTTGTTTGTTTTTGGGTTTTTTTGGTTTTGGTTTGGTTTGGTTTGATTTTTTTTTTTGTTTGGCTATTCCAAAATGGCATGATTTTACTTGGATCTAAATGTGTTGAAAGGCACATTAACCAAGAGAGGGGGAAAAAAGGAGCTATATATAGTTTTACTGTCCCTTTAGGGAATCATTGCTTGAGCTTCATTAATATGCATTTTAGCACAATCTAATTTACTCATATGGCTGGCCCCAGGTGTTTGGAAAGGCAACCAGAGGAAAATCAGATCATACTAAAATTAGAGACAAGAAATATTGAATGCCTTCCCTTTTAGGTCCTTGAAAGGCACATATTAATTATAACTGTATGAATTTATGAAAACTAATACTATGAACAGCACCAATAGTAATTATTTTTGAAAAATTGTCTTTACCAATAAGGGTAGTGTGGTCAAAATGCAGAGAAAATTTTCTATTAAAGAACATATGTAGATACTTCCCCCTCCAAGCATTGAATCTTCAGTGAAAATCACAATGAAACCCTTATTTCATGTGTGCTATTTTTTGAATGGTTTCAAATGGGGCATTAGAATTTGATGGATTTGTCCATTTTTTCCAAGAATGCATCTCTGCTGGATTACGAAACGCCAAGGCCAGCAGACTGGGGAGGGAAAAGTGAGGAGCTGTGGGGAAAAAAAGTTAAAAAATTGTCTCTGTGTGGTCTGATTAAAAGCTTCATGCTTTCATGGTGTCAATAGGAAGCTTTGGCAAGCAAGTGTTCACAGCTGGTCTCTGAGCTGCTAACGGGATGTAGTGGTTCAATAAAGGGGCTTTATATATTAATTTCCTAAGTGTCATCTTGATTTGCAGCAGGAAGTGTAAGCAAAACAATGTCAAACACATCAGCCCTGAAGGTGCCTTTGGAGCAACACTCGTCGGTCTGCCCTTGCCCGGGTGCTCTGAACTCTTCAACTAGGGAGGTGCTTGCCAGGGGGAGAAACTATTTCAGAATCAGTCTTTAGGGGTTGAACAGCCTGAATTACAGTGGTAGCAGGCTACTGAGGGATGCATATGTTATGAAAACACTTTGTCATCTCTAGCGAGATTGTGATCTGGAATATCTGACCTTCCTGTGATTCAAAAGCAGTGAGACTCCAGCACGAAGGACAGTAACCACACGTGTAGTAGCACAGGGGCAGCATGACCTGTGCTTGGAGAAGCAGTGCTGACTAACAGAGCTGCTCCACCCTGCCTTTCCCACCCAGGAGACAGTCTACAAGGCTTCAGAGGAGCTCAGTTCTCTCCAGGCTTCACGTGTCTCGTCACAGGGTGCTCTGAGGAGTTTTAATCCTCTAGACAGGAATTTGGTAAGAGACACATTTCAGCTGGGAGACACATTTGGT
The DNA here is from genome assembly GCA_013398055.1 of Ifrita kowaldi. Classification (NCBI taxonomy): domain Eukaryota; kingdom Metazoa; phylum Chordata; class Aves; order Passeriformes; family Cinclosomatidae; genus Ifrita; species Ifrita kowaldi. The sequence goes on from VZRS01002397.1 coordinate 266,514, forward strand.
TGTTTGGAAAGGAGTGCAGTTAGCTCTGTTTCAAGCAGGGTGTGATTTCAGGAGATACCCCACTGAAATGTACTCACATGCACATCATCGGATGTTTGTCAGGCATACTGCTCATTACAGCTCAGTGGAGCACTACAGACACTCGTCACTTTGATGTGATAAGCAGGGTGACATTAAAGGTGAATACTAGAGTGCACTGTTAAGAAGGAGCTTAAAATGTACTTACAGAAAGGAATAGAGTCTCCACAGAGGGTGTCATTTAAGAATAGTCCATCTAAAGAACATTCCCCTAAAGCAAAACATCAAAGAGAGGATAGGAAATATGTTTTAGGCTGCAATTCTGGAAAGAAATCAAAGTCATATGAATTTCATTAAATCACCAAGGACTTTAAGAAGTAGATTCAAAATGTACATGAAAAATATTGCAGTAAGTAAAAAATAAAGTATCCAGGGACTGGAGAAAAATGGAGAAAAGAAGATGATGAAAAAATGATTATTCAGAAGTAACTTGGGGAAAGAAGCTACCCTGGTAGATGGGAAAACATATCTGTGGGAAGCAGTTTTTGCTCCTATCTGACCACAAACCCAAACCAAGTCTATTCCCAGTACCAACCTACATATAAAGGTGATCCTTCAATGTTGGTGAACTAATAGGGCCTTATTAAAAAAAAAAAAAAAGTTGAATCCTTTTCCAGTCTATACACATTGTTTCTTCTTGACTAAGCCAATGAGCTCATTTACAGGCATGAAGACATTGCCTTTAATAGTTCAACTACCTGTTAGCAAAAGTACATGCTTTTGCAATATTGATGAGATGGAGATTTGTTCTGCCCTGGCACTCCAGCATCACCCACACGCGGCAGCTGCGGCCCATGGCCATGTGTGCAGAACGAGCTGTGACTTGTGGAGTTAAAAACCCAGCAGTGAAAAGGACACACAGAGGGAAACTCAGCATCCTGGTGCCAGAATGGGCCATGGTCAGAGACCAGGCTCTTGGCAAAAGGAACTGCTTGAAGCCAGAGCCTTGCTAAGTACCCTTGCACAATGCCAGCAAACCTACAGGGGAGCCCTTCCCCTCAGCCAGCTGCTGTCCCGATCTGCTGGGGCTGGGGAAAAAGCAAGGCTGGGGAAAGAGAAGGAATGTGGGGGTGAGGAGAGACAGGACTGGGGCTAGAAGTAGTGGCTGGGGTGTAATGTGACAATTACTGCTTTAATCCCTGGAAGAAATAAAATACTTGAGCAATGCTAATTATATCTATTCCACAAGACTTTTTGATGAATAAAGTCACAGAAGAACAAGGGTATCATTCAAATGGTATTTATTCTGTGTGTCTTCATTATGTATGGTACCACCGATACATGTATTTTTGCACAAAAAATTACATCCACTAATAAGATCCACTTTTTCCCAAGCATGTGCTGACAGGTAATGGCTTAGGGAGTTACATAGAAAAAAACCTGGATGTATGGGACCATGAACCTTTACTGATGCTATTCTTTGATGACTGGTTAAGTGTATGTAATCCCAAACACTGTAGTTTTACCTAAGGATGCACCATCAATGTATGTACTTGAAAACAGGGATATTCAAGGAGATCCTGATATGAACAGTAGGCAGTTATGGTTTCTGTTCATTCAGACAGTTGAACTCATGAAGAATCTAAAAGAGGAGCCACCTCTGAAGCACTCAGGGTAAATGCTGGACTGGTTAATGATGAAGCAGAGCAGGAAGAAAAAGTGGAACAGATAGACTGTGGATATATAGTCTCACTTAGGTATGGAAAGGAGTTTGTGCCTGAATTATACCATATTTAAACTTGAGTTGTACACATTTACTGCTTAGGTAAGAAATTATCCATCTAGAACTAACTGTATGGTTTTGTATATATAATTGCATGATTTTGTTGCAGACTTGGGAAAAGAAAATTTTTTGTGTTCTTCGCTTTACTGGCCCTGAGGAACCCACGCACATTTGCATCCATAAGTAAACTATGCAACTGTTATTATTAGCTAGTCGTGCTTCACTGAAGTCTAAAATTCTCTGCTTGTCACATGCCAATACACTGTGAATGGATATTACTGTGCTTAGCTGTAAACATTGTGTCCAAAACATCTTTGCAGAGAGCATCTTTGCTCTTGCCTTATCCTGGAGATGTTGTCAAGGTTACTCTGAAAGTTCCTCAGGCACCTAAATACAAGTATCTACTTCACCTGGACATGTGAAAAATATATTCCCTGAAGAACATCTACTGCAATCCAGAGTTCAGGTGACTTTTCACCTCAGTTCACCCCTCATATGTGCTCTGAAAATCCTAACACCTAGAAAAATAACAGTAGAAGTGGGAGCTGGAGGTCGTCAAATCCTGTGCTAGCCCCAGGCTGGATGAGTTTGTATCTGTATCCACCCTGTAGCTCAAGAATTCTAGTGATGGAGAATCTACTCTTTCCCCTGGTGAGCTGTTCTAGTGCATAATTACCTTGCTGCAAGAAAATGTGCCTTTTTATCTAGCCTAACTATCTGTTCTTTGGTTAAAGGCTACTGTTCCTGTCTCATCGCCATAATGGGTAACAGATCCTACCCACTTAGCAGCAGATACCCAAATTTCTGGTCATGACCTCCACCAACAACCCCAACTCTCCCATAACTTTCCTTCTAAGTTCTGGATTTTAGCCATTGCACCATTCTCATTGTTACTGTGTTTTCTCTGTTTGGTTCATGTCATTCACAGACTGTGGTGCCAACAACTCCACACTGAACAGATCAGTTCCGTTTCAGGCTCCCCAGCACTGAATGCTTGAGACAAAATCCAGAGACTTTGCAGACAATATTGCTGTTTAATTCACTATCAGAATGGTGATACTTACAGCTGACATTTGGAACCACTTACCCAGGAACAGGAAATTCTGATTTCTACCCGTTCCTGAGTTTGTAGGTGTTTGGATCCACACTGTCCCTGTACCAGGAGAGTGCTCTTTTTTTCAGCTGGCTTAGCTAGCTCTGCCTTCAGACATAGAGTTGAATCACTCTGCAGCTAGGAAAAGAAAATCCACTTGGACAGAGGAAAAAAATTCTCAGGATGGAAAAATGCAACCAAATGGTTATAGCATTGGTATGGGACTGGGCTCTGGGAATAGTCTCTGGTGCTGATCTTTGTTTTTGTAGTTGACAGTCCTCAATTTACTCTAAGAAGTTCTAATACAGGGCAAACTCAAGAGGACAAAACGTGTTGCAAGGGTTTACTCTGTTTTGTCAGACAGGGACAGGACTGATGTGTTCAGGTTCATTGCACCATTATTCTGATTCCACATGGCTGGGGCACACATGCCTCTGCTTCATGGGAGCTGCAATAGGTATGATTCATCTAGAAAAATAAAATTCAAGCATAAAAACCCATGCATAGATACTTACAGGATAAAGACCAGAGTCTTAGTCATAATGAAATCACTAAGATCACGTAACAGGAACTACTTTTCTTCAGAAGAACAACAGCCTTGGAATAAGAAATCACTGAATAAAAAATTCCATTTTAGGCAATGGAAAACTATGTCACATATATTGTGTATGCATATACCATCAGGGACACGTGTGTCTGAAAGAGTGACCTGAATTATAACCTGAATTAAAATGTTAAAAATAGTAGGAGCCTGTTTAGCAGAGGTGACATAAAGAGACCTCCTTAGTCTCCCAGTAGTGCACACTATGGTTTAATGGCAGACTGCTCTATTTTGATCAGCAGTACACCATCACCCTGCTTTACAGTGTGTCATAGCTCATTCTCCCCTCATTTCTCAGACATACCACTTACTATTCTGCCCTTTGGGCCAGTAATGCTGCTTTTGCACATCATCCTTATGCACTCAGCTAAGATGATTTATTCGTGATGAGAAGAGGAATTATATGTTTGGTGTGGGTATGGAATGTGACTTACCAACACAGTGCCCTTGCAAAAACCCCTGTTACTGATCTTTGTAATGTAACCAATAAACATGTTTGATTTGACAGCAGGATAAACAGAAGTATTTTCATCTTCTTTTCAGCTGTGAGTTTGAGTTTGAGGATGATCACATTTTCTTTAAAATCTGTAATTTCTCTTAATATTTTAGCCATTGTCATTGCTTGATGAGGTCAGATGGGCACAAGAAGAACAAGTTACAAGTGAAAAAAAGTTGCAATTCGGTGTTAACAAATTAGTTTAGCCATCATTAAAGTGACTTAATTATATAAGATGATTTTGGTACCAAATCAGTTTGGATGGCCAGCTAGGCTATGGTGGATCTTCTGTCATCAAATTCCTACCATGTTTCTGGGATTTCTTCCACACAGAGACTGCCAGGCTCCACTGCCACGTGCCTATGGAGCAGGTAGGGAGGATGGTCTGCAAGGGCTGCAGCAGGTGGGCAGTGCTGTCTCCAGTGGTGGGAAAAGAAAAACCTCTAAAGTGGAAGTGAGTTAATAGGTAGGAAGGTTCTTTTATATAACAGTGCTGTGAATTTCCCCTCTTAAGAAGAAAACTCAGGTTTAGTTTTCCTAGCATGACCCTAACTGGGAACTACAAGTCCCTGTCTTTGCATTTATGATGAGGCTCTTGGCCTCAGCAGCCTGCTGGCCTGAGAGAAACCAGGACCATTTCTGAGGTGTACATATAGTGGTGGTCTACGTGAAAGGGCAGTATGTAAACCAGAAATATTAAATTTTTTTTACAAATTATTTATTCAAATTAGCATTTTTATACAGTCTTTTCAATATTACGCATATTTAGTGGTAGTTTCTTTATTAGGTTGAACAGGTAGCTCTTACTGAAATTAAGAAAAAAAGATAATTCCTACAACTCAAACAAAAAACTTTAATGGGATTTCCACTGCCTGAATGAGCTGAGAATCCACCAGCATGCCTCTTAATCCATCTGAAACACGAGAGACAAATCCAAGGGAAGATGCTGTCCTGCAGCTTGGATGAGCAGTTTGCCACCAGAGGGAGTCGTGGGAACACAGTAAAAGGGGTTGCTTTGGCACAGGAGAGGTCAGTAGACATTTCAGCCATAAGGCTAAATGATCAAAATTTTCTCTTTGGCCACAGCAAATTTTTTACGAATTTGTCATGCAATGAAAATCAGCTTAAAAGTTTGGCTTTTGGCTAAACGTGCAAAATTTCCTTTCTAAAAATGTAATTTTTAGCTACCTCGGTTTCATATTCAACCTTCATAATTTGTGCTAAATATGCACTTGCTCAATAAAAAAAAAATTGCTAACTAAGCCACCCAAATTTTGTGCTTGAAAATACAACTCCAGAACAGAAAATCAAGACATGCTTTAAATACCATGTACAATTTCACTGAGTTAGTATAAAAACTGTGGTAATCTGAAATTTTTCTGGCAACATCTTTGCTGGTGATAAAGCAAATTACATCTGATTGCTGTAATGGTTCCACATTGCTGATAACAGACTGAGCTACAGAGCATCATGCAACAAATAGTCTGGCTCTGGAGATGAGCAGAGGGTGGAAGAAATTCAGCACTGTTATTGTAGAATTATTCTTTTGACTAGATGCAAAGTTTAAAGAGGTACGGAATCTATTTAAAATAATACTGGAGTGCTTTATAGTGCCAATATGGTTTGAAAGTGCTTACAACAGGCAAGAAGAGAAGCTGATATGGTCAGATGCTTAAGGAAAAAGAAGTCTTTAGAGAAGTCCATCCATTTAGCTCCTTCTTTGGTCTTATGTGCTACGCTTCAACTCCTGGTGCTTCTGATATGTGCTTTAATGTGGAAATGTACGTACACCCCTCCCTGAAGCGACCAACCTTATAAAATTTTAGGAACTCGTTCGTCACTCATTAAAACTCAGGTTCCCAGTGCTGCACAGGGTTAAGTGCTGTGTATCAGAAATTGAAGAAACAGAGGACTGGAAAAGAACTCAAACAAAAGAGAAACAGCAGTTTCAAGCCCTGAGGGTGCCCACAGATCCCCCACAGTGCTTTATGGCAGGTACCGGGTGGAATTAGGTTATCTTAGATATATGGAATAAATATAATATGTATAAATGCCTCTGGTCTCCCTGTTTGCTGCCTATTCCCCCTTCTACTAACCCACTCACTGCTGCTCCTCTGTAGCAATTACACAATTTTTCTGCAGCTCTGCCAGCCCAAAGTTCATTTTAAGGCTAGAGCATGTCACAGAAGAGGGGCTGATGAGTCTTAAGTATTCATCTCTTTCACTGTGGGCGAATTCTTTATAAGCTTAAGATTTCCTGTCTTTTGGGAATTGTGACATTTTCATTCAGACAGACCAAACATCCTTATGATCTTTGCAATTTCCATCATCCTTTCCCCTTAAACTTACAAGAAATTTGATGTCTAGAACTTGTAAAGACTGAAACAAACCACAGAGATCGTGCTTTCTATCTTGCTTTTCATACCTATCTGGATGGAGTTGTTCTGGTTGGAACCAAGTAACTCTTGAAATTATGGCACGTATAGAACATCACCTGTTCATAAACACAAATATAACAATTAAGGAAAAAAATGTTTTTAAAATTTTTATTATTATAACCTTCATACTTGCAAGAAAACTAACAAATAATTAAAGATAAATTAGTTAAAATAATTAAAATATTAAAATGGAATTTATAATTTGTCCCAACTATGTTGTTAATATTTGAGACTATTGATACAATCCTCACTCATTTTTCTGGGAGGGAACATGGAATTTTTTGTTGGGATCCATGAAGTGAATTTCATCACAATTTGCAGGAGTAGTAGTGAATCTAGTTTGCTGTTTATTTTACAGCTCAAGCAAACTTCATAGGTGTTGCTTTTCTTTCACTTTGTTCTGGAGAATAGCAGAATCTGCAAAGATTCATGAATCCTCCTGTACATTCTTCTCTATCCTGCTTTTTGTGCTTTGCTCCAACAAATTGTCGTGGGATGTATCTCTACATCACAGCTCCTGCGCTTGGTGTTTTTGAGGGCTTTTGTAGGACATATGTAATGGAGCTGCAGTGTTGTGCCTTCCAGAGCTCCAGAAGATAGATATACTTGTGGAGGGAAGGAAAATAACTTGACTTTTTAAAAAAAATCAGTTAAAATTAGTTCAACACACTCAACAGTGCTTCTGTGGCTCCATAAGCAATGTTAAATACAGTTATTGTCCTTACCTGCACCTTTGGAAATGAAGAGGTATGTTCACACCATTTTAAATTGTACACATTCAAAACTGTGCCCCATTGCAGTTTTACAGGTTCACAATATATGTCAAAACTTGCACCTGTGCAGGTATTTCTAGGATTATTTTGCTTTAAAATTGATCGTAATTTTCTTTTAAACATATTCTGACTATAGTTATATTAATATTTAAGTGTTAGTAAAACATGTTTCACCATTTTAAACAGACAATGAATTTAAATTTATTAAATTTAGTTAAGTATAAGTGAAGAAAAAAGTCTCATCTTTATGGGACAAAATTCTCAGTTCAACTATCATTTTGAATCACTGTAGATTTGAATGCAAAAATGTCCATTTTAATGTGATATTTTTAATATCAGTATTATCTAATGTTCCTATGTAAAACAGTAAGTGTTCCAATATTAAGAAATCATGCTACTTCTGCATAAACACGATTCTGATTTTATGTTTTTATCCCTGTTTGGAGTAAAACACTGTGAAATATTCTATTTTCCACTGAACTACACATTCTGTTTTCTTACAGGTCTATTTTATTGTTTGAAAAATGCCACTAAAACCAGTTCAAACATGATAATGTTCCATATCATGAGCAAGAAGTTCATAATGACATGCCTGGTGCCTTCTAATCTTGAACACAGTGAGTCAGATTTTGTAAAATGCTCAGGTTTGTAAGTACTTTTAAAAACATGACTAGACCAAATCCTTTATCTTTAGTAATATTTTAGTCAACAGAAGAATCTCAACAATTAGAATGTTGCCCCCAAAGCTTATTATTTTCCCAAGTCAAATGAAAAATTCACAGATTAGGGGGATTTTTGTACGTTTCCTTCTAATTTAGTAAGAAAAACAATGTGGGAGAAGGGCTGTTTTCAGAGCTGATTAGAGAAACCTCGGATTTCAGGGAATACACAGCTCTTTTAAGAAAAGAAGAATATTAAGTAGCCTTTGAGCAGCACTGCAGTGTGACATTTTTACAAGGAACTCATTTGGAAAAAAGTAAACAAAAGATACTCAGAAGAGACTCAGAAGAGTGCAGCTATTATGCGTTCCTATCATCTGGAAAAGGCGACAACTTGTTACTTGTATCCACTAGAAAGTATTTCTCAGCAGAACCAAATCCCAGAAAAATAGATATTGTCTGCAGGGCCTGTCTTCTTAATTCTCCCATTTTGTTTTCAGTAGCATTTGTCATTCTTAAGGCCTTGCTTCTAATCTCCTTGGAAAATTATCCAAGGTGTTAACAGATGAGAAAAAATACAAATGCTCATGGGAGGAGATAGGCACAGAGCCACAGATTCACTCTTGAACAGCTCTTAGATACTAAACAGCAGTTCCCGCAGGCAATGAGGTGAATATGTTGAACATTTTTTGTAAAAGAGTCTCTGCAGTGTTTCAGAAGTATTTCTACCCAAAAGACTACCTGAAAAACACCTCCATAAAGATGCTTTTAAGGCATTCGCTTTTGGCGTTTTTTGCAGGAGCTGGACTTTGTGCAGCTGCGAACATCCCAGGAGTCACTCTCAGTTCTGGCAGACATCCATGGAGAGCTGATGACTTCCCCAAGACCCTAAGCTGCTGCACTGGAGTGCTGCTGTCATCCCTGAGAGAAGCTCCTTTGGATCCCACCTCCTATGAGCAGGAGCTAAGAGAAGGATAGGAGGGACCTGCACAGGCATCCTGTGTAACCCCCGGTCTGGTGGGGGAGCGGGAGAAGGGCTTGTATTCCTGGTACAGCTGACAGCTCCCACAAGCACTGCCTGTTGTAATGCCTTCCTGTATTCTGACTGAAGCCACGTGGACATATAATACATATATAGCAGCTGCATAGGATGCTCTAAAATAATATGCCCCTTTTCACCACTGTTGAAAGGCTGACCACCTTATTCGAATTCCTTGCTGCTGTGTGAAACCATGCATTTGATTCTCATTCAGGATGCTCTGAAGAGAAATCATACTGGAATTCATCTGAAAACTGGGCAAATGCGAGAAGAATTAGGTTCATTTTGTGCAGTTATTTCCTGAATGTAGATAAATGCAGACCACCTCACGCTGTTTTTGGATTACCTTATTCAGCTGACGTATAACTCTTTCAGGGAAAGCCCCAGTCTGCTGAAGTAAGTCTAGGTAGTCTCACCTGTTTTAATTTGTCTTGCATCTTGCAAAGACTACAGGACAAAGGTTTACAAACCTGTATCTATTCTTGATGGCTTAAGGAAGAAAAAAGCACAGGTGTCTGTTTGCCAGGTTGAAGTGGCAACATCTTCTCTGCACCACTGGAGGGCTTTATATGAGGGAAATTACCATCCCTACTTGGAATGAAAACCTTTTTCTGGTTAGCTACCACTAGGTTTACTAAGGCCTATATTTTTTCCCTTTGTTTGTTATGTTTCCTCTCTGCTGTGCATTGTCTGAGCAATGAGCTGTGAAACTGCATTTGTTCACAAAATGAAATTCAAGTGATTTGGTCCCAACGCAGCAGAAGTCCAGAAATTTGCCTTTACCTATAAAAGAATTTTTGTCCTGGGAGTTACAAGGCTTTACTGGGTTTGGATGGCCACGTATTATCAGTAGGGGGCTACAGAGGCAGCTTCTGTGAGAAGCTTCCAGAAGCTTCCTCCATGTCTGACAGAGCCAACACCAGCTGGCTCCAAGAAAGAACTGCCACTTGCCAAAGCCAAGACCATCAGTGACAGTGGTAGAGGTTGTGGGATATGGTATCTAAGAAGGGCGAAAAAACCCTGCAGAATTCCAACCAGAGAGAGGAGTGAGAAAATGGGAGAGGAACAGCTCTGCAGCCACCCAGGTCAGTGAAGAAGGAGAGGGAGGAGGTACTCCAGGTGCCAGAGCAGAGATTCCCCTGCAGCTCCTGGTGCAGAACCTGGTGAGTCAGGCTGTTCCCCTGCAGCCCATGGAGGTGCATGGTGGAGCAGAGATCCACCTGCAGCCCATGGAGGACCCCACACTGGAGCAGGTAGATGCCTTCTGACTGTGAGCCTGTGGGAAGCTGTCCTGGAGCCATGCTGGACCAGACTCCTGGTAGGACCTGTGGACCTGTGGAGAGAGGAGCCCACACTAGAGCAGATTCTCTGGACTTGTGACCCTGCAGGGGACCCACCCTGGAGCAGTCTGTTCCTGAAGGACTGCACCCACTCAGTTCCTGGCAGGGACCCATGCTAGGTCAGTTTGTGACGAACTGCAGCCTGTGGAGAAGTTCATGGGGGACTGTCTCCTGTGGGAGGGATCCCAAGCTGGAGTAGAGGAAGAGTGTAAGGAGTCTCCCCATGAGGGGGAAGGAGCTACAGACATGTGATGAACTGACCACAGCCCCCATTCCATTTGCCCCTGTGCCACTGCGGGCAGGGTGGGAATAAACTTAAGCCCAGGAACAAGGGAAGTGTGGGGGGATGATTTTTTTTAAAGATTTGGCTTTATTTCTCATTGTTCTACACTGCCTTGACTGGCAATAAATTAAACTAACATCCTCAAGTTGAGTCCGTTTTGCCCATGATGGTAACTGGTGAGTGATCTCTCCCTGTCCTTATTCCAACCCACGAGCCTTTTGTTCTATTTTCTCTCCCTTATCTAGCTGAGGAGTGGAGTGGTAGAGCAGCTTTGGTGGGCATCTGGTGTCCAGCCACAAAAGGGATATAAAAATAAATGGATAAATAAGAACAAGCAGCAAATATCTGGAGTTCCAGTGTGGTCTACAGTAGGATTTTGCAAGGCTTTATTTGTCTCCAAACACAAAACAAGCAAACAAACAAAGATACAGCCCCTGACTTTTGTGATGCACTTCTAAGTGCAAACAACAAAACTCTTTCCATAGATACTGTCATATAGCAAAAACTGGAAACACAGAAAGACATTTTTTTGTCCACATTAGGAAAAAAGAATATGTCAGAATCCCATTAACAGCATCTTTGAGTAGAATTGCTCAATATCTGTCAGCACATTAGAAGGCTCCCAGCCTTGGCATAACACAGGCTAATAAGCTACAGCCAGTTAACTGTCTAAGAGGCCAGCTGGAGGAGGATTTGAAAACAAAATTCCCAGTGAATTTGCAGGACAAGTCTTTTCTCCCAGTCTCAATTTCCAGTCCAGAAACTTCCACAGGCTCCCTTTGTAGGGGTTTCTCGGAGTTCCCTAAGAAGCTTCCTGCTTTTTAACACCCTTGAGGTTAACGTTGTTTCTGTACCCTGCTCCTCTCAAGCATCTCCTGGATTGTGCTAACTCCCTTCTGCTCGCCCCATCCTGCAAACCCAATGCTTTCTCCAAGCAAGCACAGCTGTATTTGAGGAAAGGCCAATTTCTTTGCATCTTTCCCTCCCTTTCTCTTGCTCCACCTCACCAGCTGTGGTATTTTTCCCTCAGCCACAAAGGTGCTGGATTATTTTATATAAAGCATACACTATACTTTACCACTTACTGTGGACAAACACAAATCAAACTTCACAGATGGCAGCAAACGGGACAGGAGAGCCCTATACATTGCTGTGAACAGCTGAGTATCCTGCTACTCTGGAGAAAGGGAGTAGGGAAACAGATAACATGAACTGGTATATGAAGGAAAAAAGGAAAAACTCACTTTTACTCCTGCAGAGCTCCCCATTGCCCAGCCACATTCCTCAACTGGATGCAGAGAATATTTTAGCCTGATGAAGACATTCTGCTTATAGAATATAAAGGTTAAGATAGATATAGTTTTCTAATACAAATACTTAGTCCTTTTAATTTCCTAAGAGAATGTTACTTTTTAGATTGTGTGCGTTTCAGAGCAAGCCAAACACATTTGCTCTTTGATCTACAAAGACAGAGGCTAAGCCATGAACAAGCTTCTCATGTCCTCTCAGATATCCACCAAATGCTGTGCTCTTTGAGGATCACCAAGCAAAAATACAGTAGTTTTGGCAATCTAATGTGGATTGCTAACTCCCACACATGATGCTCCGGCATTGTTATTGCTTGGAGAGTAGATGGGTATTTGGGATTACATCCCCCCTGCAGAAGAATTTTTCCAGGAATGGAGCAACTTGGTGCATGGCAGAATTTTGTCTTGGCATAAGGCTAGCTGGAAGCCTACTCCTCCTACACATTTTGTGAAGGAAGAGGAACACAAGGCTGTATTTGCAAAGTCAGATGTCAAAAGACAGAACCCCAGAGTAGAAATTCTACAAATGACCTATTTTTCATAATCACCAGGAACCTACACCTATGATTGCCTCTAGTTTATCATCTCATAAACAATCCATGGGAGAAGCCCTTGACCAGTGTCTTAATTAGACCACTTGTATTTAGGTGAGTTTTAACAGGAGCTCAGCTTGAATAATTCTTTTGCAACGTTCTAAGCTTGCCAAGGTGGCATTTAGCCAGTAACATTTCATGAACTCTAACATTGTTTAAAATCTCGGAGAAGTTTCTCTCTTCTTTTGTTGGAAGCTGCCTTGGGTAGAGTGGATCAGAGGGTAAGATGTTAGCATGGTTAGTTTGAGACCCAGGAGAACCAAGCTCAGTATTCAGCTCTACTGTAATCTTCCCTATTGACAGCTCATTGTTTCTGCTTCAGTTCATCATTTTTATTGCTTTTGAAACAGAGCTGAATAACTTCCTAGTTTTCTTTTCAGACCGTGAGTTGTTCTGCTCAGTCTGGGAGTCACTAAATGGAATGGAATGGCCTGAAAATATGGGAGGTTAGAGTGGGAAGGTTTTATATCCCTGGGAAATAGGGATGACACTATTTCCTTACTTAGAGCTGTAAAGTCTACTGAGATATCAGTAACTTGGCTCTTAAAGTACAATAGCTAAAAATAAAGTGTTCAGTTAAAAATCTGATACAACAACAGCAACAAAGCTTTTAAAATTAAAATCTCTGGTATTTGCTAGGGAAGGTGGCAAGTTTCAATTTTTTCAGTTTTTGGAAATCCTGTGTCAATGGCAATAGAGTTCATAAGGCATCTGAGTACTTGATTATGTAAACCCACAAAGAAATAGTGAATAATTGAATAAGAAGATTGGTCCAAATTTAATTGTAAGAAAACTCATATTTTTAATACACATGTGGACTTAATATGAGTTTCCCACTAGAATCAGGTAACTAAGAAAACAGCCATTGAAGCTGCAAAAAATCCAAAGATTTTGTGATCTTATTGAATCAATGACAAATCATCTATTGTCTCAGTGGGGCCTGAATTTCACTTACACCATGAATGGAAGAGTAGCAGACAAGGAAAACGTATTGGGTTTTCATTTACTTGTATCCATGACCATAAAAAAATGGACTTAAGAGTCCAAGGTTACAGTTCGTGAGGGTTTTTTTTTGGAAGGGTATAAAATATTTCAAAGCTTTTAACACATAAACATTCCCAGGGTTACTAGGTCAGATGAATCTGACAATCCATTTCACATTTTATTTTCTCTTACCTGAGCTAAGTGATGCCAGAGTTTTAAAAAAATATTAAAATTTATGTCTAAAATATGTCTAAAAGGAAAAAATGAGAATTTTATTTACAAAGGCCTGAGAAAGGACAGAAAAATTGAGTTTATTATGATGCAATTCACAACAAATGGATTCCTTTGGAATAGAATGGAGAATGGGTGAATGGGTGATTGGAGATCCTGGTCTAACACTGTCCTTTGAAGAATGCTTAACATGAAGATGCTTGTCTCTTATCAGCTGGAGAGAAATGTATTCCTTAGTTTTGTGATGAGGGAAAATACATAGTGTTTCCTTAGGGCAGCCTGTAAGAACTGCCTCTGCCGTGTTAGTAACAGCGGAGCAGATGAAGGTGCATAAATCAGCCTCCCTCCCCTCTCATTTCCCTTGGCCACTACAGTTGTTCAAACTGCTGTTTGAAGTTTTCAGTCATGCAAAATGGGTGGCACTGATCTCTCCATGTAATTGAAAAAGACTGACTTGGCAGAGCACCAGAAAGGATTAGACCTATTCAAGGATGAGCCCCCAGCTTTACAGCTGATGTCAGATATCCTTTATGATGACACTTCGACATTTTTGAAAAAAGGATTTGCAGAAATAAAACTATCTCTCCATCCATCCATCCATCCATCCATCCATCCATCCATCCATCCATCCATCCATCCATATGTCAACTACTTTAACAGTAAGGCTGAGATTTCATGTGGAAAAATTGTGGACGGCAAATGAATCTTAAAGATGACATCTTTGCATAGTGAAATGCCTAAAGGCATTGTAAGACATAGTCTTTGGTTGTTCACATCATTTTAATGACTTGACATGAATCTATGAATTTGAATGTGAGTTTGATACAAACACAAGATCTGTCGCAAGTTTTGCTGTTTAGTGTTTGGGAATTAATTAATTTGTGAATTAATGTGCAGTTTTGACCTTTCCAATTACACTGTAATGGAAGAACATTCATAATAATAAATTATAAGAGAAACCAAATTCTGGGACTACTTTTGACTTTTCGATAATTTGAACATGACTGAAGTTTGCTGTCTTACCTTACATCATCAACGACACAACTCTCCTAGGAACCATCTCAGAGGAAAATTCAGTTAAAGTTCTTCATTAACACCTCTTTCACCTTATGGAGGATGAAATGAAAACCTATTGCATATTCTCTTTTGGGACTTAGATTACTTCTGAGAAGATGTTGCAGTCCATATTCATCTCCACAAATATCCTTCTGAGCCACATCTCACAAGTTAATTTCCCACTGAAGAGCAGAAATGACTATTTTGAACTTAGTTCCAGTATTTCTGGTTGTGGCCTAGGAACCAATCAACAGTGATCTGAAACAATCAGGAAAACCAAACCAAACAGACCATGCAACATGATTTGGTTACACAACTTTGACCAAAACATGAGATACTTACTTGAAGATGGAGAAGATTGCTAGAAAAAGATTCATAGGTGTAACTCTGTCCAGAAAAGAGGTTAACAGTTATATAGAAAGAAAAGAGGTTAACAGTTATATAGAAACTTGTGGAGAACAGTCACACAAAAAATTGACAATCTGCTGAGTCAAAACAACAGGGTCACCTTGCTTTTGGCAATATTCTGTCAAAGTTAAGAGACAGCGGTCAAAACATCCACAGATACAACAAGCTCCACACATAATGATCAAGTTCTACAGAACTTAATTTGGAGCATTCTTCCCGGCTTTTTTCTAACCAAGTGTATGGAATTTTGATTGCTTAATCATTGTCCATTACATTCCAAAAGTTTTTAGAATCACTTCAGTTGGTGGTATTGATTTTCAGTGGTCCTCTTGGTCTCTAATTATACAGTCCTACAGGACCTGACAGCCCTTATCAGTGACAAAAACCAGCCCCACTGCAATGATGGGAGAGTCTTTACGAAAAACCATGTTGTCATTAATGTTTGCTCCACACCAGTATCCACATGCTGTCCTTAGTCATGACTGAATTTCATTTAGAGTGAAAGATGAAACATAATATGGTACAAAGACAAACAGTATAATTCATCTTCTTCGACAAAATTGTAATTTTACTTACAACTTTCATCACAATATACTTACAATTGAACTTGAGCTTACCAAGTTATCTCCAGGCTTTTGCAGAGTTCCGCCAAGCACAGGTATTATGACCCTACACAGTTATTTCTACAGCAGGTAGCAAGGTATAAGACAAAATAATGCGACAGATGTAATTTTTCCTTAAAAAACTGTATAAAACGAAGCAAAAATCCATCTCTTTTTAGGTAAACACTCATACATATGCTTTAATTTGAACTCATGTTTTCATTGTTTTGAATACAATAGAATTTATTGATGCTTTCCTGGGATGGAGCTGTCAAGAAATGTGTGAGGAAGATATTATTAAAGTATCATCAAGCAAATAAAATAAGTAGACGTCTGTAATATCTATTGCCTATCCTTCATAACCAATATTATGCATTATTTCTTCTTTTTCTGTTTAAATACAAATAAATTAATATTGTTAATAGCAGTAATGTGTGCACACAGAACTGTTCAAAAGAGTTTCAGGAACATGAATTAAGGAAATATGACCTTTGGAAATATCATGAAACATGGCCTTTACCTTTTTTTTGAAAAAATAACTTCATACTGTCACGTCTTGTGGAGCTGGGTAAGTTGTTGGCATTAACATCCTGACAAAAT
Source organism: Ifrita kowaldi (assembly GCA_013398055.1). Taxonomy (NCBI): domain Eukaryota; kingdom Metazoa; phylum Chordata; class Aves; order Passeriformes; family Cinclosomatidae; genus Ifrita; species Ifrita kowaldi. Next base: position 282,818 of record VZRS01002397.1, read on the forward strand.
ACTTTTCTGTAGAAACTTAACTCACTTTGAAAATGAAAAAAATGAGAACAGCATTTTCCTGAGATTTTGCCATCTCTATCCTACCCTACGATACAAGTTTTGCATTTCAAAATTTTATTGAACATTAAGAAAACCAATAAAGAGAGCACTAGCATATATTCATTTTGTCACTGTAGTTGCAATTTCTGGAGATCATACTAATATTTTTTCTGTGGTCTGTAAGGCAGCTTGCCTTTCAACAACCCAGGCAATTTTGTAGGTCTCAAGTACCACTTCATTGGTGTTTTATTGAGTGAAATAAAATTTTCAACATTTAAGAGAAATTAATGGTTAAAATCAACATATTTAAAAATGGTTATTTTCTTTCAGCACTGGGCAAATACCAAAGAGGGAGACAAATAGATGGGATCCGGTATCTGGGAGCTCCAAGTACAAGAGGCCATGCTTTCCATTTTATACGTGAGAGAAAACACATGGACGGAGGGCTGGAAATGTGGAGGGATGTTCAAGGAACAAAGCAGCATCCAAACAAAAGTACGCACTTACAGTATGCACTGAGCAACCAGAACATGACACACTCAGTGTCTTTTTCTGAAAATGTTGGTTCATTTTCAAAAGTGTGTGTTTTCCTTCTCCATACAGAGCATACTGTAAGACGATTCTATTTCTAGACAAACAGATGCCAGTAACTTAATATATTCTTCTTAGGTTTCACATCTTATACTGTGTTTGTGAAAGTTGTGCCCAGTTCTCCATGGTGTTTTTGCTACTGGTGTAGATACTCTAAAAATAACATATATGAGGGTGATATTCATTTTACATTGCCTTGTCATTGGTTGAAATCACATTAATCATGTCTTTGGGTGCGCAAATAAATGTATGTACCTCTTTAGGAGCATTGTCATAATTTATTATCAACATCCTTTTAATAGAGGCCTCAGTTTTAATGAAAGAAATATAAGATGCCACTTGTGGGTGAGACTGAAGTGGATTTTTGGAAAAGATTAGCTTCTGTTATTTTTCTCAGATAAGGATGACAGAATAAAGAATAATATAAAACTTAATTGGTCTAGAGAAAGATAAAAGAGTCTACTGTGAACAAATGCACTGATGAGTTACAAAGATTGGCCCCTGAGAGCATTGTCTGTGTTTCCTATCTTTACTGGGAACTGTCTATTCCAGGAGGAACAGAGGCTGAGAGATGCTCTGTTATTGGCGGGGCTCCCACACGACCTGGATAAAATACAGCTTCTGTCCCACAGTGAAAGCCCACAGAGGGTAGTGACAGACCCACTGCCTGACTTTGCTGGGAGAATTTTGACCCACTGCCTGACTTTGCTTTGCCAAGGAGACTGGCTGGCACGGGGATGTGATTTTCATATAAGCACTGATCCCATGGGTAAATTGCTGTTATGTAAAACAAACCTTAACAAAGGTTTTGTGTCATTCTCCTACGTGGCACAATGTGTATGAATAAAATCTATTTAACAAAGGGTTCTCTCCGTAGCCCATGTCTTTGCTATGTTGCTATAAGCTTCTAATTTAATTGAGGAGTCCTAAGTTAACACCATTTTTTCATTTAAGGAAAAGGTGGTCATTTTCTGTCTTGAAAATGTCTCACACTAAATTTCTTCCCCTTCAGTTAAGAGATACTTTTTGACATCTTTAATTCACTGATCTAATAATTTCTGACAGCATCAGTGTACTTTGGCCATGGCATCTTGGAATGCTACTACTTCTAAAAATGAAAGGGAAAATGGCCATAATTTTTTATAGTTGGAAAAAATAAGAATATATATTTACTTTAAAGGCATTTTAAAAGAGTTCAGAAAATTCTGGTTGTCCTTCAGCAACTTTTGTTGTGAGAGAGTCAGCTGTTATTTCACAGAATCATAAAACTGTAGAATTGTTTATGCTGGAAAAGACCTTTAAGATCACAGAGTTTAACTGCTAACCCAGCACTGCTAAGTCCACCACTAAACCCTGTTCTTGAGTGCCACATCTAGATGTCTTTTAAATACCTCTAGGGATGATGACTCAACCACTTCCTTGGGCAGCTTATTCAAATGCTTGACCATCCTTTCAGGGAAGAAATTGTTCTTAATATGCAATCTAGACCTCTTCTGACACAAATTGAGGTCATTTTCTCTTGCCCTGTTGCTTGGTTCTTGGAAGAAGAGGCCAAACCCCACCTTGCTACAACTTCCTTTCAGGTGGTTGTAGAGAGCAATAAGGTTTCCCTGAGCCTCCTCTCCTCCAGTCTAACCAGCCCAAGCTCTCCCAGCTGCTCCTCACAGGACTTTTGCTCCACACCCTTCACCAGCTCTGTTGCTCTTTCTTGCAGTGAGGGGCCCAGGACTGAACACAGCACTCAGGATGTGGCCTCACCAGTGCCGAGCACAGGGTGACAGTCACTGCCCTGGTCCTGCTGGACACACTATTGCTGGTACAGGACATGGGCCAGGACTGGGCCCATGCTGGCTTATGTTCAACTGGCTGTCAACCAGCAGCCCCAGGTCCTTTTCCACTGAGCAAATTCCAGCCACTCTGCCCCAGCCTGTGGCACTGCCTGGGGTTTTTTGTGACCTAAGTGTAGGACCCGGCACTTGAACCTTGTACTACTGGCCTTGGCCCATCAATCCAGCCTGTCCTGATCCCTCTGTGGAGCCTTCCTTCCAGCCAGCAGATCAACACTCCTGCCCAACTTGGAATTTCCCAGTTAACTAGGGCTGCTACTAAAGTGGTTTGGTGAGCTATTCTGCCAGTTGCCTCAGCACCCTTAGGCAGATCCCATTCAGCTCCATAGATATGTTTGTTTCTAAGTGGTGCAACAGGTCACTGACCATTTCCCCTTGGATCATGGGGGCTTCATTATGCTCTCTGTCCCTGTCTTCCAGCTCAGAGGGGTGGATACTTTAATGGTCTTACCATTAAACACTGAAGTAAAAAGAGCATTAAGTAGTTCATCCTTTTCCCCATCCTTTGTCATTTTGTTTCCCCCCAAAATCCAGTAAAGGCTGGAGATTCTCCTTGGCCCTCCTTTTGTTGCTGATGCATTTATAGAAATATTTCTGTCACTTGCTGAGAACTGCTATCTTAATGATACAGACTTGTGCTTTGTGGCAGAGTCTTGAACCTCAAAAAGGTTAGGCTGAAAACAATCATGTCGTTTTCAGAATTTGGGAAACCTGACTGTCTCAAAATTATGGAAAATTCTCCTATTAAAAAGAATACCATAGCAAAGAGCTTTCAGGCTGCTCTCTTTGTTTTATTTAATGCAATATTAAGCTATCCTTAAAAATGCTTTTCAAAATCTTGCACAGGGACAAGGGGTTTTTTCCATTGTCAATATTTTGTCTAATTAGGAGCCCTCCAACAAGACATTTTTTTGTTGTTTTAGACAGAATATTTTTTCACTATTTGGGACTCAATTAACTCATGCTTTTAATGAGCAAAGATATGTAATAAGCTAACATGGTTAATTAAACCTAGTCTAACAACATTCCTATCAAGGAAATAAAAATCTGTGTGTCAAAGAAAGTTCAGGAATTCATTAGGAGCTGGTAATCATCATGGTTCCTTGCTCATAAGAGCTCTATGAATTTATGATCTATCAATATGAAATCAGAAATCCAACCTTTCCTTGCTTTGTATCATGGTGCACAATACCTCGCATAAATGCTGAGTAAACATCAAATTTACACTCTTGTTTACTTGCTGCACAGCCCTAGGCACCAGAAGAAGTTTTAGTTAAGTACCGGGTTCCTATAAAATACATTACAGAGGATCACCTTCCTCTTTGGAAACCACTGCATTTTGGTGCAGTGATATAATTTTTTTCCATATTATTCATCTTGTCCAACACACTCCCCCATCCCACTCTCTGTAAAATATCTTTAAAATCAAATCACAGTTCCCAGAAATGTATTTGCAAAGTCTCCTAAGATATTTCTTCCAGAAATGAAAACTGTATCTTACTGAATTTCATAGGCATAGCACTGCTTGTAATTCTACCAGTCTAAATAATTAAATTAGCTGTTGAAAGACAATTGTAGACTATTTATTGTGGCAATATGAAANGCCCAGGACTGAACACAGCACTCAGGATGTGACCTCACCAGTGCCGAGCACAGGGTGACAGTCACTGCCCTGGTCCTGCTGGACACACTATTGCTGGTACAGGACATGGGCCAGGACTGGGCCCATGCTGGCTTATGTTCAACTGGCTGTCAACCAGCAGCCCCAGGTCCTTTTCCACTGAGCAAATTCCAGCCACTCTGCCCCAGCCTGTGGCACTGCCTGGGGTTTTTTGTGACCTAAGTGTAGGACCCGGCACTTGAACCTTGTACTACTGGCCTTGGCCCATCAATCCAGCCTGTCCTGATCCCTCTGTGGAGCCTTCCTTCCAGCCAGCAGATCAACACTCCTGCCCAACTTGGAATTTCCCAGTTAACTAGGGCTGCTACTAAAGTGGTTTGGTGAGCTATTCTGCCAGTTGCCTCAGCACCCTTAGGCAGATCCCATTCAGCTCCATAGATATGTTTGTTTCTAAGTGGTGCAACAGGTCACTGACCATTTCCCCTTGGATCATGGGGGCTTCATTATGCTCTCTGTCCCTGTCTTCCAGCTCAGAGGGGTGGATACTTTAATGGTCTTACCATTAAACACTGAAGTAAAAAGAGCATTAAGTAGTTCATCCTTTTCCCCATCCTTTGTCATTTTGTTTCCCCCCAAAATCCAGTAAAGGCTGGAGATTCTCCTTGGCCCTCCTTTTGTTGCTGATGCATTTATAGAAATATTTCTGTCACTTGCTGAGAACTGCTATCTTAATGATACAGACTTGTGCTTTGTGGCAGAGTCTTGAACCTCAAAAAGGTTAGGCTGAAAACAATCATGTCGTTTTCAGAATTTGGGAAACCTGACTGTCTCAAAATTATGGAAAATTCTCCTATTAAAAAGAATACCATAGCAAAGAGCTTTCAGGCTGCTCTCTTTGTTTTATTTAATGCAATATTAAGCTATCCTTAAAAATGCTTTTCAAAATCTTGCACAGGGACAAGGGGTTTTTTCCATTGTCAATATTTTGTCTAATTAGGAGCCCTCCAACAAGACATTTTTTTGTTGTTTTAGACAGAATATTTTTTCACTATTTGGGACTCAATTAACTCATGCTTTTAATGAGCAAAGATATGTAATAAGCTAACATGGTTAATTAAACCTAGTCTAACAACATTCCTATCAAGGAAATAAAAATCTGTGTGTCAAAGAAAGTTCAGGAATTCATTAGGAGCTGGTAATCATCATGGTTCCTTGCTCATAAGAGCTCTATGAATTTATGATCTATCAATATGAAATCAGAAATCCAACCTTTCCTTGCTTTGTATCATGGTGCACAATACCTCGCATAAATGCTGAGTAAACATCAAATTTACACTCTTGTTTACTTGCTGCACAGCCCTAGGCACCAGAAGAAGTTTTAGTTAAGTACCGGGTTCCTATAAAATACATTACAGAGGATCACCTTCCTCTTTGGAAACCACTGCATTTTGGTGCAGTGATATAATTTTTTTCCATATTATTCATCTTGTCCAACACACTCCCCCATCCCACTCTCTGTAAAATATCTTTAAAATCAAATCACAGTTCCCAGAAATGTATTTGCAAAGTCTCCTAAGATATTTCTTCCAGAAATGAAAACTGTATCTTACTGAATTTCATAGGCATAGCACTGCTTGTAATTCTACCAGTCTAAATAATTAAATTAGCTGTTGAAAGACAATTGTAGACTATTTATTGTGGCAATATGAAATTTTGAGTGTTAAAATGTACCTCTTACTGCAGACTGATCACAGAAATTATTGGAAATTAAACTGCTTTACTTATGATCTCTATGACAATGTTCAAGGGGAAATTGTGACATTAATGCCTGCGATGACATTCTAGCACTCTCCGTGCTGGAGTTCATTAGTACAGCCTGCAGGCTGTCTAAAGCAAAGGACTATAATTTAGCAGCATGCAAGGTGTTTTTATGTATGCAAAGGTGAAGTTTGTCCCAGACCCTTTCCCTCTGTAAGGGCCTCTGGACAGGGCTCCCGTCATCCCCTCTCTCCAAGTCATGATGTTTCTGATCCTCCTAATTTCCACTTAGCACATTGTGAAGGTTAGTCAAGGTTGTGGATTAGAAGTACTATTGGTTATTTTCTAAACCTTTAAAAATGAAATCTACTTTTTTTAATTACTATTATAATTTTTTTTTTATTATTAATAGTAATTAGCTTTTCAAACCCCACAGTTTTAACCCAATGCCTAGGTATTTCTTTCATACTGTTCTAGGTAATCCAGAATCCATCACTGTGCCTTTCCAGGATATTCAGCTGAAAGTGCCTTGAACTTTCAAAAACCAGCTCTTTCTTACAGGTTCAATAGTCCAAAACCACAGTAAAACTAGTAAATATATAAATATAAACAATTTCTCCTTTATTTTTCCTGTAAACAAAATAATTCCAGTAGATTTAAGACACGCGATCTTGTTTATTTGGGTTTTGTTAGTTTTAATTTTAAATTATGAAGCTGTGTTGTCACAACCATAGTTGGGTTATTTTTGTTTTGGTTTCAATTATTTCTTGCATTTAGAATGACCTTGAATTGGATTAAGTCTTATTGACTGGTAATTTTGGGTTGACCCTTTGAATGTTTTTTTAAAAGAGCAGTAAAACATGTTTTATCTAATCCTTCAATAAAGATTTTAGCAACAGATCACATACCTCTGCTTACATCTCCTTTTATGCATTCATCTCAAGTTTTATTAGTAAAATCATATCTAAAAGTTACTTAATGAGATTTTTGAAGCTGTAGAAACAGAAGCATGGGATGGTGAAGTAACTGTCTCAAAATCCACCAGGAGATCAGTGTGAGGGCTAAGAAGTCACATTTCCATGTCCCAGTACAGGAGTAAGACTAAGTAACTAACTTACTAAGAGTAAGTCTCTCTACCTCAACTTCCTTTTGGGTTTCACTGCAAATTCATTCTGTACTGTGGGATTAGTTTCCCTTTATTTTATCAATTTATTCTAGTGCTGTCTTGAACACGACTTCAATACAGTCTACTCCATTAGAACAAGAAGGTGCTTCTATATTCTCTCTGATCAGCTGCAATGCAAAAAAGTGTAACTTCTCAGGAACACCTGTAGGCTTCTCGATTTGTTTCTTTAGAACTCTTTGATAATTTAGCCCAAAGTATGACCCATCATATAGGTACAGTCTGCCTAACAGTTTTCATAGCCCACAACCTATTCCTTCTTTCCCAAGTACCCACAGGCATGAGCAAGGAGTGGGATGGTGATTGAATTCACGGTTTTGCCAGCCTGTGATGTGTTCCCTGCTTGCTTCATTCCCTCCCTCCACAGTCCCTTCACCAACACATGACTGGATAGATGTGCTTCTATCATGTGGCAAAAATGATAGCATCTCCCATTAAATTGGGGCTCTGTTTCTGGTCCTAGGAATGCACTGGTCAATGTGTTTAGATGCTGCTTGTGTGCTATGGTGTCTGAAAAGTTTTTTTTCTACACTGACTGATTCTTTAATGTCCTTCTTTGATATTGGTGCCTGCTGATGTCAGCTGGTAGAGTGTCTCCTTTACCTCTTAGGTACATAGGACACAGTATTTCGTGCTCCATTATTGGCAAGGTGCCTCTCATGAGAAATGTGTCTTACTGGATTGGCAAGGTACATCTAATATGAAAATGTTTGTTTGGCTAGCTTAATAGAAAATAATAAATTAAAGCATTAAGTCAGACATCTCATTTAGATTAATATTTCTGTGCAGTTCAGAGCATATTGCTTGTCTTTGTGTTTTTCCAGCTAAGCCCTTCTCCCTACAAAAGCAATTCCCTACCTGTATCATGCTTTGATGGTCTGTTTACTCAGTGCCTCAGTTGGCCACACCCTTAAAAACTTACTTAAATGTTTTTCTTTCGATGTGTTTATTTCAGTCTGAAAGTAGGAAAATGGACATTTTTAGTCATTTAGACATTTTGGATGGCCTAGTTTAAAAGATGTTTTATTTTAAAAGAAGCCATGACGCATTTTTCAGATAGTGCTTACTCCCTTCCTCTGTCTTCCTGTTTCTTGGAAAGATTCTCATTCCCTTAGTTCCACTTACCTCTTTACTTGCAAGTTTCTGGAACAGAGAATTATATACTGAACCAGGAAACACCAAAACCTCATTTTTGCAAATCAGTTCTGTAAACAGGAAGGGCTCAGATGTGCACTGATGTGGTTTCCGGAATTTCATTTCATTGAGAATTTGGTTGCAAGAAACTGTAACATCTTTCCTTTGTATACAAAATTTTGTTGTAATATACTATAGCTGTTCCGATTCCATCAATAAAAGTCAAATGATCATTTTAAGGTTAAAACAAAATTAAGATTCAGTGTATCTAGATCTTTTTCTTCTAACAAGTATTTTCTCTGGGACTTCGCTATAAATCACTTGTCAAATATGTTCATATCCAGCACCACGGGCAACTATTTGACAGGAACAAGAAATACTTCAGGAAATAGCAGGCTTTTTTCTTATGGCCTCATTTTACCTACATCAATATTCCAGTATTTCTGGAATACTGATGTGTTTAATTTGCAACTCTCTGGGGAGAACTTTTGGAGCCTCCAGGAAACATAATAGATCTCAAATAAAAATGTAGAATTGTTATTTTTCAGAGTAATCATCCTTGTTTATAAAGTTGTGTGGAATTTAGAAGCTTTGAAGTGACAAATATTCCACACCAATTTTGTGTTAGAAAGCATACCTTAGAACTTAGAAGGACATAATGACATAGTATTGATAACAACAGTGTTTTCAAAGAAAAAATATAGTTGCTTTACTCATCGGAATGTCTGAGAAAGCCTAAGAAAATCATAACTTTTTCTTAAAATCCTTATCACTTCTCCTGTGAGAAAGATGGAACTATGTTGAGATTTTTGAGCCCATAAGGCCTTTGGGGAACAATTATGATGAAGATTTCTCATAGAAAAATACACAGATGGAAAGGTTTGTTATGATCACAGTTGGATGAAAACCATCCTAGGGATTTGCAAGTGGCAGTTCACAGAAAATATGCAAATTAATATTCTGGTGTAGTATGTCCAAGACTAAATTTGTTGTGAGTTATTAATTTTTATAGAGACTTCTTCCTTACTGTTTATTTGTTTTAAGGGGCTTTTTTAAAGTCATAAAATGACAAAATAACCTTGCCATGGGGACTGATATTACTGTCATCTTGAATGGATGGAACTTCATACTTTTTCATGTCACCATAGTGACTGAAAAAGAAAATGGAAATAGAAATATTCCTTCATGAAAACAAATACTACATTAATGCTGGGGATATGGAATAATGCCAAAGATTATTTTATGGGGACTTATCCTCTTAGACACTTGAAATCCATAGGTAACTGGAAGCTGCATTGAAATCTGACTTACTGATTTACTTTTACCAATTGTGAAAAAACCATATTTTTTTCTTTCTTTCTAAAACATAACAAAAAATATGCGATACCTGATAAGAAGAGATCCCAAGTCCGAAAACAGACTGAAAGACTGCGATGGAACTTACGTCTATAGGAGGGAACGTTTAGGATTAGATTTTTTAAGATGTGATTATCTCTTAAATGTGAGGAAAACAAGAAAAACATTTGCAACAATTGACATCATTTAAGACACACACATCATGGCATGGAAAGCTAATGAATCCATGTCTATTAACCTCAGATGTTTATCATAGTACTATAAGTAAATAACTTCCAAGTAAAAATTTTCACTTGGCCTTTTGGCTGAGGTCTGTACTGAGGTCTGGACAGGGTACGCTTTATTAGGAGGCTGGACACCTAAGTCTGAGCTTCCCACTGCTTCTGGGACTGCCTCAGTATGCCCAACAAGAAATGCAACTTTGTCAGCATCCCCATCACTGGGTAAAATAATTAGTCTTTGCAGAAGACAGGGTAACTCTTCCCCTGACAATCTTTGACCATAATGATAGATTTCTGGTCACAGAATCACAGAACCACAGAAGGGCTGATGTTCAAAGGGACGTCTGGAGTTCATCTTGTCCAACCTCCCTCCTCAAGCAGGGCCATGTAGAGCATGTTGCACCACACTGTGTCCAGACAGTCTTTGAATGTGAAAATCCCTCAGTCTCCCTGCACAACCTCTGCCAGGCCCCAGTCACCTTCATAAAAGGTGATGGTCAGCCTGCAGCTCCTGTGTTTCAGTTTGTGCCCACTGACTCTGGTTCTGTCACTGGATGCTACTAAAAAGAGCCTGGCTCTGTTTTTGCATCCTCCTTCCACCTATTTCTATACACTGATGTGTTCCCTTGAAGCCATGGCTTTACATATCCAACTCTCATATCCCTCTAGGCTTTACATATCCAACTCTCTCCGCCATTTCTTGTAGGAGAGATAATGCAGTTCCTTAATCATGCTCATAGCCCTTCATTGGACTCCTTCCAGTGTGTCCATGTGTCTCTTATACTGAGGAGACCAGAACTGGACTCAATACTTCAATGGTGGCCCTCCCAGCGTTGAGTAGAGGGGAAGGATTATCTCCATCAACCTGCCGGCAATACTCCTCCTAATGCAGCACAGGATGTACGATTAGTCTTTGTCACAATGACTATTGTTGGCTCATGGTTGATGTGGTCTCCACCAGGACACCCAGATCCTTTTCTATTTTCCACCCTGTCAGTTCCCAGCAAGTACTGGTGCTGGGCTTGTTCTACTGCAGGTGCAAGACTTTGCACGTCCTCTTGTTGAACTTCAGGGAGTCCTTGTTAGCCCATTTCTGCAGTCTGTCAAGATCCCTCTGGCGTATCAGTCACTCCCCTCAGTTTTGTCTAATCAGCAAGCTTGCTGTCCCATCATCCTGATCACATAGAACAGAATTGTTTATAGTATTACCCCCTTGGATACACTGCTGGCTACTGGCCTCCAAGATGACTTTGTAGCACAGATCTCCACTCCCCGGCCCTACCAGTATGGGCAGTTTTAAATCCATCTGGCTGACTGCTCATCCAGCCCATGGGAGACAGCCTTATTGAAGTCCAGGTCAGCAACACCACCTGCTCTCCCCTTATCTACCAAGCCAGTCATTTCATAGAAGGACATCATGTTATTCAAGCTTTACCTCCCGTTTGTGAATCCATGTTTGGCTTAGCCTGTGTGCTCTCTTTTGCAGTTCTTTGTGCCTTGTTATGACAGGGAATTTTAATAATCACTTTATTCTAAAAATGCCTGTGGCCAGTAGCTCAGGCATTTTCCTAAGAAGAGAGTTGTAGCCTGAAGAAAATGAAATAATTAGTAAACAAGTTTGATAGTTACTATTAACATAGCTGTAATTAGACAGATTTTAAGGTATTAATAAACAATTAGAAAGGCCTTATACTCCCATCCATGTATATAAATGCAATATATCATGTTTATTTCAATAAACTTTTTACATAACATTTTTTGCTAATTCTATATAAATTGAATTTCCAGGAACTCTGAGAAGGTACTTGGTGCTCTTGGTACTCTGAACGAAGAATATGTAAAAAGCTATCTTGAGCCACAAGAAGGTCATTTAAAGTATTCTTTCAACTTTTCATTTAATAATATGCATTGAGCATCAGCTGAAAACCCCAGTTTCTAAATAAAACTGATGTTTGAAGTACTTGCAGTCAATTTGCTTGCTTAATCTATTCCATCTCCAAGCCAAACCCTTCACTGGAATTTTCAAAGTGAGTTAATGTGATGGTTTACATTACTTTCAGAAAGGACAGCATGATATTTTTAGGACTGTGAATTAAGCTTATGGGGTGCCAGTCTTACAGATTTCATTTAGACAGACTGTGCAATCTTCCATAAAACCAAAGTTCTAGAAGCTAAAATTCTTTTGTCATAGGATCTGCTGTCATTTCCCCAGCGACAAAATCTCATTATGAATGACTGTATGATATGCAGTACAATATATTACCAGAATTAACATATTAATGTTAAGTACTGTAAGATATAATGAATATGTACAAATTTATCCAGGTCAGTGTCAGACCACATGCACAGGACACTAGTGATCCCTGCTTCAGGTAACTCTCACCTATAAACTCTGCTAGGTTAACTCCAGGGTTTACAGCTGTTTTGTATAAACCACTGATAACTTGAGGGTGGGTGCAAAATGAAAAGTGTATATTGTGTTATTTTTCAGCTCCAGTGGCATAGTCTATATGCTGTTTGATGAACGAACCAATAATCTCTAATGTTTTGCTGGAGAAAAATGTGAACTCTATATAGGCCAAACAGGATTATCTTCTTAATGACAGCAATTTGCATTATTTTAATAGGATTTATTCCAAGTGTCTTGTAGCAGAGAATGAAAGAAACATCCCAGCTCATTCAACAAGATGTTCCCTGAATGAGTTCACGGGGTTATATGCAATACTGGCATTGTATAGGCACTGCTGTGAAACAAAGCTGAATTCAGTGGCAGAAGCTAGAACAATCATTAAAATTGTTTCAGTCCTTTTGAACATAAGCAAACATTTTGTTTGTGAAAAGAAATCCTCATACAATTTTTGATTTAGACAAGGCAAGGAGAAACAAAGGCTAGAAAATGTGTTCTCTTGTGAGGAGCAGATTTCAGCATCTATAAGGTACAGAGAGGAGTGGTTCTGCCCCAATGACAGAGTCAGGCTGACAGCCTCCTGTTGCTGCTGTTGCCTTCTCCACAAAGACAGAAAATAGGATTGGGGAACACAAGTTAAGACACAAAATTTTTACTCTGATTAAGTTAATGGTACCTTAGACTTGCCCTCTGAATACCAAATAAGGTTGCAATTTTTCAGATCTTTCTGGTTAGGAAGGACTCCTGGAAATGCACATGACCAGGAGAAATCGCTCAAGAGCGATGCACCACTGCCTGGCTGCTCAGAAGCTGCTCTGTTAACCCACGCAGTGAAGGTGAGGTGGTGATGCAAAAAGTCTCCACTATCAATATAAAAAGCACAATACTGAAAATATGCAGCTTAATGGTAACAGTGTCTCAGATGTCATTTCATGCTTCCTGCATACCCACACATAGGCTAAGTCTTTGCATAATTTAGGCCAACATCTTTAGGTTGTGTCAAAAAGCAGATGCTACTTAGGAGCTTTGTGCTGGGGATGAGTGGGCTGCATAGTAAAACAGCTAACCAGATAGCCTTAACTACAAAACCTTGCTAATTTGTGAACTGTCATGCCCCTTTACACTTTTCTTATGTTTTACATGTTTTATGTTTATGCATTTGTAAAGATAAAGATCGAGCCCAACATTTAACACAGTATCATATGGTGTAACATTATTACTAGCTAAAATAAATTATAAATTGAAACTCTGCCATTGAAGAAACTATACCGGAGAACTAAAGCTGAAAGCATTCTGGTATAAGCTCCTCCAGCTGTCTCTATAATCTGATCACAAAATATTGCAAATACTGAACCATGTTAATTTGAACAGAAATATGATCTGCATTACACTTACTCTTCAGCAATTGAATAACTGACAAGTATTTGTTTTGAATGGACACATTTAATTGAAAGAGACACCAGTATGAAATACAAGCCTTTATGGCTTAAATTACTGTAAGACATGACTGGCAGCTGGCTGACTCTGAAATCCCCAGAGGAAGTTTTCCTTCTGAAGCAATCTTAACAACTGTATCACTGAAGTGTAGCAATAATCAAGAATGATATTTTCATAGATTATTTCCTGTTGTTTGATAAGTAGGCAAAGTGTCAAATTGCTTCATGCCTTAAATAGGGACCTACTGAAGAAGTACAGGGCTATTAAATATTCAGAGATATTACATAAATAGTCTGTAGTCCCTGACCATCATACAGTTTTATTCACTGTAAAAAAAAATGTTTAAGGCGATAGTCTTGAGTTACTTTCACAAAATCAAAAGGAAAATACTATGAGGCGGTAGGCTACTGACCAGAGCCAACCTGTCAGATGTTTTGTGTACGGCCCAGAATGTCATAGACTATGATGGCACCAGCTATTTAGCACAAAGAAACAAATTTTTCAAAGTTGCAGAAAGAAATAATGTTGACACTTCTTTTTATTGTTGAATGATAAGAAAAGATACAACTTGTAGACTGCAAGAGGGAAAATTATTACTTGGACTAGTGAAAATGTCCCTTTCTTGGTTAAAACAGAAGTTCTTTTGATAAAAGAGCCCATTAGGACTGTTTTTTAGTTTATCAAGAGAGGACGGGGCAAAATTATGGATGAGAATAGGAACACTGTTGTAGGAATATGGATGGCTTGTCTGATTGAATTATGACAAATTAATCAGTGCAACTCTTCAAATAAGCTGAAAAACTCCACCTTCCCATCAGTTTCAGCTTGTAAGATAAAACATTACTTTATTTTCCCCATGTACTATCTACCTCAATAAAAACTTGTTTTAGTGCTTCCCAAAAGAGTCCATATCTGACTTAAAAATGCTCTGGATTGCTAAAAAGTATATTCTGCATTTCTACTTGGCTAAAAAGATAGCCCACCAGCCACGCCAGTCAATTTATACCAACCAAATTATGCTACTGAAGAGCGTGAAATTCATGACACCAAGAAATGAAGCTCCAATACAGTAGATATTATAGTAAAGGAGCATGAGTGAACCCATGAATCACACGTACTTCGTGGTGAAGAGCATGAACCACCTCTTAGAATGAATGAGACTCTATGAGTTGGCCTGAAAGCTAAAAATATCACCTGTATCTCAGCCTTCAGCTAGAGGTCATTTTGAGCTGATCTGGTAACTTTTGGAGGAATAAATTTCTTGTACCTTTCCTAAAGTACTCAGAATAGCATAGGCAATTCTGTAATTCCACTGGCATAGAAGCTTAACTGGCATGAAGTAAGGACCTGCATCAGAAAATACGATTCCATTTTAGTAGCAAAATCCTTTGTGTGGAGTCAGCAGAAACAACTATAAAAATCTGAGTTTGCAACAGAATTGTGACAAGACTGAGCTAGTCATTACCTCTTGAAAATATTAATGTCAAACCCTCAGTCTTCAGTTTGCTTGTTTCCTGTTTCCTTCAAGAACTATTTTAGGTAATGCAGTTCTCTGCTGTTTACTTCAGGGTAAAAAACTCAGAGAAGAAAATGATCAGCCAGATTACCTAAATGGTGGGGCTTGGGTCTACTGCTCCTCTTGGATGCCAATTATACTTGCATGATCTCCCCATTACTGGTGCTGCACGTGTGCCCACAGTACATTACACCTGCATCAGGAATCTTCTCTAATCACACATTTTATGTTTGTGGACAGGTGAGGAAATTATATTCTGGTTTGACAGGACTTCTCATCCTTGAGATTCTGGTCCAGGTCATATTTATTACTCCATGAAATCGTTTTCCTTGGTTAAACTGCAGGCAGCCACGTAAGACTGTACCAAAGACAGAGCCACTGACAGTAACACAAAACATGCTCAGTGCATCCTCTGCGGCCTGGGTTGCATTTTTTACGGCTGAACAGGGCACTTACACACTCTGTCCTTGGGCAGGATCAGGCAGCTGTGTAAGTCCAGTATCATTAAGTAGCAGTAGTGATGTCTTATAACATAGAAAAGGAGAAGCAGTCATGAAACCTGGGACCTAGTTTGGTTTTAGCTGCAGATGCAAGCTGGGACTGCATACAGCACAAAAAGAAGAACCTACAAGAAAGGTATGATAAAGTCTAGTGCCATTTAGTGTGACAGTGGCATAAAAAATGTAGGACAGAAGACATCTGTGATGTCTCTTTGTGTGTATATTACTAAGGATACCTTTCAGAAACTTGCCAGTAAACAGATACTCACATTTTTCAGAGTTGTAAGGATGCCTGTAAAAAAATTACCTGTTTCATCGTATCTGTGAAAATGGTTCATTTTTAATGGTAGTATTTTAAATAATGAATCCGTTTCAGACCAGGGAATAAGCAAAGGCATTTCCCATTGGGTTATTCATCCTCTTTATTTGGAGATGCCATGTAGTAATTCAAATTAAATTAATCTAAAGTGACTGTCTTTTGATATCAAAAACTATAAACAATGCATGTAAAATTATCCTCCTTATGGCTTAAGAAGACATAATCCATATCAGAATGATCCCAATTCTCTATTTCTGCAGCTATCTTACATCTTTCCCTTCAGATGTTAGCCTGAGAAAAAATTAATTTGTTTTCCCAGTATGATTTGAAATTAAATATTAAGTAGTTGATTTATCAGAGAACTTAACGTGTTGTTTCCAAACAGTCTCCTTTTACTTGAAACAAATTTACTGCAGGAACAGAGAAATGTATATTAGTCATCAAAAGCTGTTTATAGATGAGTTTAAAGTGCTATCAACTAAAGGATTCTCATGATGCCGACTAAATTCCAGACCAATAATGCAGAAGAGAATTAGAGAAGAATGTATTAAATAGCCAGAAGTAACTGAAAATGAGAAAAGGTAAAAATTTGCATTTGGTTTATGACAGAAATCCAATATAAGGGTTTATCTTTTCTAATTTGGGGTGATCCAAAGCCAACTTTTGATACTGAAGCAAAAAATTTAAAAATGACTGCTTATTTTAGGTATGTATTTCATGGAAGCCAAGTCAGATTCTGAATAAGTCAGATTTTTAAACTTGGAAATAATCCTGACTTCAAATGTTACTATACCAGTGCAGTCTCCTAGTGTGAAGAGGGAAAGATGATTTTGTTGTGGGTTGTTTTTGGGGTTTTTTTTTGATGGGTGAGACATGAAAGCTATGTCTGGGCTGAGTGTGGATGTCCTCTGCACTGGAACCCAAGGTCCCTTTCTGTTAATCCTTCTCCTCGAGGGATCTGACAGGCTGCGCAGTAGTTTCCTTGTAGCCTCTGCATCCAGATGTGTGCCTTTGGCACAAGACAGATGAGAACTATTCTGAGGCTTAACACCCACAAGTATCCTTCTAACAGTGGAACAAGCCTCATGGTTTCCCTTCAACCAAGCACTGTCTGCTGTAAAACCAGTCCAACAGTTACCATGCCTGCTCAGGGAGAAAGAGCCTCCAGTTTTAGACTCTCTTTAACCTCAGTGATACTAGTCCCCACACTGACCAAGGGCAAAGCTGGAGAAAATTCCTCATTCTTTTTGCTCTTTATCAACTTCATATTCAACCAGGACTGGACGAAAAGCAACACATTCTCCCCTCCTCAGCCACCTGTGACAGATACCACCAAGGCCAGGAATGTGAACCAGGATTTCTTCTGCTGCTGTTGTAACACCGGGTTTAGTACTGAAAGAAACTCTGCTGCCACCCTGCATTAAGCTTGGCCTAAACCTGCATAATGGAGAAGGCCTGGGAAGAACATGGACAGCTTGTCTGGGGGTCTTGACTGGGAAAGGGCGTGAGACATACCCGTTTTTTTTAGTCTGGGCAGCATGATTGTAGTTTGAATACTATGTATGCAAAATATTACCATTATTGATTTTTTTTAATCACCATCAGAAACATGAAAATGAAGGTGTTGACAGATCTACTACTGCCTAAGGACCGAGGCATAGCTTTGAGGGCTGCACCCTTGGGATGAAGTGTTTCCGTTCCACTGGCATCCAGTGTCAGGTATATGATTTGTGGGTCTTCACTAGCTCCTCCATGAGTCACATGGGACACCTGGGCAAGGTTTGTGTTCACGGGTTCATCAGGAACTTGAACTTATGTCTACATCCTAGACTAATATTCAGCAAAATGCAGATCCCTCTGCTTAAATTCTGTGTTTAGCACTTACTTGTTAAAACATCAGGATTCCCAGACTTTGGCTACTGTCTTTTGTACTGAGCAAAAAGCTACGCTACCTGTACACTACCGCTGTAAATTTATAGCTTGCAGAGCTTGTTGAAATCCTTTGGGATAAAAAGTCCTCTGTACTTGTGGGCATTTTATCAGCATGCAGGAGAAAAGATATTTAAGTACAAAGTAAATACCTCCAGGGTGCTAAGTAAAGGTTAACTATCACTGCCAGTCAAACTGGGACAGTGACAAATGACCTGAGAAGGGAGATACTCTAAGGGCAAGAGAAGATGCTCTAAAGTTGCATGAAGTGTTGAAAACAGATACTCGAGCCCTTTTGTTTTATAGGATCTTTCTTATGTACAGGAGTGATGCCACCAAGAGGGTGATATGCTTATTCCTCCCTCAGAATCCTCATGGCCAAAGAGCATCAAATGTTCATAAATAACGGCCAAGGATGAGGAGCTGAAGGCCCATATGCAAAAGAGAACCCATTAAAGATCTCATAGGACTAGGGGAGTGTTTGCCAGTAGAGATAAAGTTGAGAACTGGGAGAGTTTTGTAGACTGTGAATTATAAATAATCCTTTGTGGTTTTTTCATCTAATGTCTCTATTCAAAAATGTATTGACTGTAAGCAAATTAGGTAAGGATCCAGCATTCAGTGTTGTGACGCTTTCTTGTGGAGGGCAAACCTCTCTCATCAACTAAAGGCTTTGCCAGAATTGCTATTATATTTAATGAACCAGAAAATAATATACAGACAGGTTAATATTCTTCCAAAAAATTCCATTATAGGCCACAGCTAGGGGAAAGGACACTGTATCAGTGACATGTGGTGGGAGATCAATTACTGTGCAAAATCACTTCACCAGCTAATATTTAGTGCTCAAAACTTCATCTGGCTTGCACTAATTGGAAGGCAGCCTGCATGTGAAATGCCCTCAGAAATGCAGGGATGCTTGCAGTGGGTTACGGCATTGCAAATGCTATCTTTTGCATTTTTGCCATTTCCAAGCTAACAAATGGTGATGGCTTTGCCCTTTTAGTAATAATAATGTGCTGCCAAACCCCAACAACACCCTCCCTAGGGACTAAGTTATTTTAATGGAGAAATTTAATTAAGATTGCCCCCCATTCCCCATTTTTGCAAGCTGGTGCACTTCTAGGCTTAGTGCTGAGATACCATGGAAAAATACACTTTCCCCAAAAAGAAGAGCTTGACTAGACATGTGAAATACTAAATTTTTTAGGACATTTTGTCCTAATAAGATTAGAAAACAATTCTGTTGATACAAATGATTAAAGTAGGGTATGATAAACATATGGTTCAGATAAGTACCAAGATCTAAGATGATTATCTAATCTGACCTTCTCTGTTTCTTTTGCTCACCTGGCACTGCACAGCAGTAATAGCAATGAGGGGCCAAGTCATGGGATCCTTTCTTTAATTTAGACTGTTTCCACAAGCTGTTGCTACTGCAGAACCACTGGCTCCCAACAGGGCTCTGGTATTGAAATACAACATTTCTAAACCTCCCTGTGAACACATGAACCCAGTAAGCGACTTTGGTAGAGTTGCTTTTTCATCAGCCCTTCTGCTGACCTGTACCAGGCTGATCTTTCAGCTAAACAAATTCTTTTTTTTCTAAATGGGATTAAGCAATAGACTCAAATAAAACAGTTCCCCTAGTCTTTCAAGCTCAATAGCCTTTGCACAAATTTCTTTTAAGTGCCTCTCTCTGCTTTTCTGAATCTTGATCAATTTTTCACACTTCCCCACTCAGAAATCGGTCGCAGTAGTCTGGTAGCAGTCACATCCCTACCAAATGTGCAAGTGAGATGGTCTCTTTACTCTTCCACATGGCTTTGTTTAAATACTGAAGGATTTCATTTAGTCCTTTCAGCCGCAATTGTGCTCTGAGAACTGGTGCCTGGCTGATTACCTGGGCAGTAAGTCATCATCAGAGTGATTGCTCATTAGTACAGAGCTCCTGATCTTGAAGTATGAGCCAATAAACTGAACAGAAATGCATATTGTTTGCTTATGCCTGCTCAAAAACACAATCCAAATTCTATCAGTGATCTGTCAGCCTCATTGTTTACTGCTCTCTCATTGTTTACTGCTCCCTCTATTCCTGTACACTTTCTCCTTCATGATTTGTTTTTCTTCCATGTCACTGATAAAAAGCAAAATCATCTGAGGCCAGGAATAGACCCATGAAGGGTGTGGTAATTTTTTCTATTTGATGACAATTGAGAGTCTACAGTATCACACTGTCAGTTCAGTTTCAATAGCTTTCATCATTTATTTTTGTATCCTGTTTCTTAAGCAGAAGGTTGTACAAGTCTAGGTCAAGTAATGTACCAAAGTGCAAGTATGTCACACCTGCAATATTGCTTTTCACAACTGCATTTGTAATTGAGTCAGAAGTATTGAAGTATGGGACAATTAAGTTTTTTTTTTTTCTTTGGAATTAATCATTCATTAATCCTATCATGAATCCCAACATTGGGATGAATTATTGTCTAGGTCTTTTTATCTGTTCCTTATCTACCCCGATACTGATACCAGGCTAATCAGTTTGCAACTTAAGAAAACACTTAGAAGTATTCACCCAGTATGAACTCTTTTTGCAGACTGTGGTCCTAGATTACTAGCAATTATTTTAGAGATTATCAGGTAGGCTACAACCCAGGGCAGATATCTCTTAGTAAACAGCTATAATCACTAAGCTATCATCCCAAATTCTTTAATGCTTGCTCTCCTTTTGGTTTTCAGCCTCCCTCAGGAGAGCATTTTGTGCTCTGGATCTTGGTAGAACAGGGCAGAAGGTCAGCAGAGTGTTTCTGGGCCCACTGTCACTTACCAGTGAGCTCTTTCTTTGCTCAATTTGTAGGCTGTCCTGGTTGCCCTTTGTGTAGGCCTGTTAATTTGATACACTCCCAAATGATACGTTGACGCCCCTCTGAACCAACAAGTATGAAATAGTTGCCTCATCTTTAGCCATTCCAATGCCTGAATTACGGTCATTTCGATGGTCATTTTGGTCAAGTCAAGGGTAAAGGGTCATTGACTTTGCTGGCAGTGTGCCCAGATGATACTCCACATCCTCAACTGTATTCTGATTTCACTACTATCACGGAATCATAGAACATGCTGAGTTGAAAGGTACCCATCAGGATCATTGAGTCTAACTCCTAATATCAGAGGACCTAGGACAAATAATGACTTGCTCTTAGCCTATAATGGGTAAATATCCAAATAATTGGGGTTTTTACTTTCTTTTTGAAAAAAAAATGCCATTCTATCTCTAAAGAAAAGCTGTAAATGGTTCTAAATTTAATTGAGTTATTATTAATCTTTCGTCTCATGTGTCCCTAAAGTGTTAGATGCCCATATTTTCTAGCAAAATGAAAGTATAATTTGATAACTATACTTAAAATTGTACTTAATTTTGGTGTGTTGAGGATCTCAAGATTAAATTCAGTGAGGCCAATTCAATTAGATATATTGCAGACCTTGGAGAAGATGCCAGCTTCTGGAGAACATAGTTATTAATCACTATGAGCCACACCATGTCCTCTGAGTTAGCTAAATACACACACAGAGCTAGACTTAAACGGGTATTCTTGAGGACAAGACCTTCCACTCCTTGAGTGATTAAACAATGATAACAATGCTATCAGTGAGAAATTAGTTAAGACAAATTTGACTATCCAAACCTAGAAAGGAGCATTGTAAATATTTTGTGTCTGAAGGTATTCAGCTAGAAAAAATCCTAAAGCTCCCAAGTCATAATACTGGCATCCACCAAAATGTGGCTGGATGACAGAGATAATTGTAAAAACATTGGGTAGAAAAAATTAACTCCTTCAGTGATTTCTCAATGGTTTCTTCTTTGGCAATCTTATCTGGAAGGGCTATCAGAAATAAGTTTAAACGTATTTCAGTGTATTTGTACATTGAATATACAATGCACATTGAACATGGGAAGTGAAGAGATCTTCACCTTGCAAAGAAAAGAGCTCCCATCTAGAGTTTTTGGATCAATTTTTAAGGAAAGAGTAAAATAAGTAAACTTTGGAATGCTGTATAGAAAATTTAGATTATCTAACAAAACAATGAAGTAAAACCAAGCAACTCAGGTCTCTGATCTATTTTTACTATAGGACACAGATGAAGGGTCAAATCTCCTTCATAAGTTATCTTTCAAAAGCAGCCCTAATCCATGGTCCTTAATTCAGATCCTATTGCTTACCTAACCAGGACATACGCTGGAAACATTGTATTCCAATTTTATTCCATCTTGCATTCTATGATGAAAAAGTATTCGAATTACAGCTTCTGTCTTATCCATTTTACAAAATAAAGTATTGGGAAAATTCAGTTTGTTGAGAGAAAAACAGCTTTTAAGAATGATCTTGATACACACATATGCAGATCAGTCACGCTGACCCATGCTACCCATTTGGATCTGAAGTGAAATTAAAACATGCTATTAAACTTGGCCATCTGCACTAAGCATGCTAAGGAAACCTGCTAATTATTATTAGCTCCATTGTATACTGCAGTGTTGGCATCAGTATTTCATAACTAGCCTCACAGAGTAAAATGTATAGTCATTTCTTTTTCCTCCTACTTGCATGGCAGTCAATTGCCTAGGACATTTATAGGAATTTGAATCTTGTAGTGCCAAGCTAATTTTTTCCCTGATCAATGGAGAGAGGATACTAGATTTTCTGTTTTATTATTTACTTTGGATCTCCTTTCCCATATATGTATCAGTCCTGCAAACATTTATGCACATATTTAATTTTTTGCAGGTAAAAATTACCTCACTGAGGCTAAGACTACTAATGTTCTTACTTAATATTTTTACGTTTTACATGCTCTAAATTCAGTTTATGAAATATTTTCAGACTTTCCCACTATTTCTAGAGGCTTGCTTTGCTGCTGCTTATTTTTAGCAAGATAAAAAAAAATGTTATGCAAATATTCTTCCTTTTTTCATAGTACATTTTGGCTTCATTTAGTGCCCCCTAAACCATAGAGAAGCTCTCACAGGCTAGACTATATACTGGCTCAAGCCCTGAAGGAATCATTCAGGAGTTCTGTTTCTATGATCAGATATTCACTCACATGAGGATCACTGCTTCCCTTTTCCTGCCATTTTTGTTTGTTTCAATCCATTCCCCTTAGTCTACTGGTATTCAAATAACCTTTCTTTCAACTACAGTAATACAAGTTATTTATTCCCAAGTCATCATTTCAGTTCTTTTCAAAATTGGCAGCTGCTATCCTGATAACACTGAATTGCACTATGAATTCTTATCAGGAGGAAGAGCCCCAGGCACAGGCAAAGGCTGGGGGCTGACTGGCTGGAAAGCTGCTTTGCAGAAAAGGCCCTTGGGATCCTTGTGGACCCCAAACTGAGCACGGGTCAGCAACAGCAAAGGCAGCCAACAGCATGCGGAGCTGCTCTAGGAGAACCCTTGTCAGCAGGATGAAGGAAGTGATCCTTCCTGTCTACCCAACACTGGAAAGATACATCTGGCATGCTGGGTCCAGCACTGGACTCCTCATTACTAGAGACATGGACGTACTGGAGACAGTTCAACAAAGAGTCGCAAAGACAGTTAAGGGTTTGGATCACCTGACATATGGGGAGAGGCTGAGAGACCTGGAACTGCTTGAAGGGGGATCTTACCAGTGTGTATAAATGCCTGACTGGGGGAGTAAAGAAGTCAGACTCTTCACTGTGTCAGGATGAAGGTCAGTGGGCACAAACTGAAAATCAGTAAATACCACCTAACAATAAGAAGAAACTTTCTTATTGTAAGGGTTGTCAAACCAAAGAACAAGCTGCCCAAATAGATGGTGGATCCTCCATCCTTGGAAGCACTCAAAACCTGGCTGAATGTGGCCCTGAGCAAACTCCTACAGCTGACCCTTCTTGGAGCAGATGCTGGCACTAGATAACCTCCAGAGGTTCCTTCTAAACTCCTATCTTCCATCATTTACTTTAATAGAAACATACTGTGTGGAGAAGGTATTGGAATGGTTCTTAAACCCTTGAATCCAATTCTGTGCATGCGTATTACTGAGAATAATATATGCTATCAGAAATATCAGCAATGATGAGTTGCTGACGGTTATAGGCTCTATTTGCAAGACCCAGCTCTTCATAAACTCAAGAAATTCACTTCTAATAAGTCCATGCTTTCAATTAAGGGTTGTGGGTTGTTCTTTAACTGAGCTTAGTACAACACAACATTCTATATCCACTTCACTGCTTAGACAGGTTTGATGGAAGGTGGGAATCAATAATTTAAGTTCTTTTAAAAATATGCAGAAGTACATCACAGAGAATATAAAATCTTCAGGGGAAAGGTGATATTATTATTTAATGCCTTGTTGATGAGGTTTATTTTGGTAAGCTTTTGACAGCACAGGGTAACATATCATCTTTGCATTGACACAAACACTATCAAAATATGAAAGGATGCACAGCGGAAAAAGAACAGCATCTAAAATAGATTTTTGAGAGAGCAAATTATTTTTTTCCTTCCCAACAGTTAGAATTTTTTTTGTTAGAATGCTGCCAACACCTTTAAGCGAAATTAAGAAGAATTTTTGTTACTGTATGTCACTCTTTCCAGGTCTGTTTAAAATTCTCAATTTGTTTCTGCCTTCCATTCAATGCTGGAAAATATTTCCTGGCACTTGAGATGGGGATGAATGTCTTTATTTTTCCATTGTTTATGCAGTATAGCTGCTTTCATTACTCACTGTGCCGTGTACACTGCACTATGCATTTTTACATAGGAGACCAAGGCCTTTTCCTATTTTTCCCCTTAATTTTTCCTTCGTTTGATTTGCAATGAGCATGATCCTGAGAGCTCCAGAGGGCAGTGTTGTGCTGAAAGCATCAGTTCTCTTGGCTCTGCCTGGATATTTTTTGGGAACCAGGAGGCTGAATGTTATTTACTGAATGTTATTTACAGACTTGCTTGAATGACTTAAGTCTTAATTCACAATTGCCTTGGATATACAGATTTATAGCCGGGGTCCTTGCAACAAACAAATTAGCTGAGTTTGTGCACATACTGTGATCTTCAAGGTTTTTCAAATGCTGTTAGATGAAATAAATTTAAAAAATAGATTTAAAAATATCAGTAATCTTAAATAATGCCATGCCAGATTCACCAAGAAGGTCCAATGGGCTGGAATATTAATTTTCCTCCTTGTGTCACACTGCAATGAAAGGAGGAAAGAAGTCATCAAGGCAATGCCGTTCCCCTTCTCCCTCAGGAGTTCTGCAAAAGAGCAGTTCTCAGTTCCAGTTAAGGCCTCTCAGGAGCACATTGTGAGAAAGCCTGCAGGGAAAGCATCAAACCACACACCTCCAAGTATGGTCTCTCGCACCTTCCCTCCTACTTGTCCTCCCTCAATGAGGTGTACACCAGAATTGCTACAGACCTGGAAAAACCAGGATCACCAGATCAGTTGCCACTGTCCTCCAGACTCCTTGAAAATCTCCAGACTGCATTTTTTCTCATTTTTCATGATTCCTCTTAAACCATGGACACTTTGTCTGTGTCTAAACTGACTAACTCATCAACCAGTTGCCTAAGGACATCCTATGCCACCAGAGCTCTCAAGTACAGAAGCATTTGCTTACCCCTTCAGACTGCAGAAATCACCTTGTGAGCTGTGTGTGGCTTACAGCCACAGCTTGAACTGTTTGGATGCAAGCCTGCATTCAGGAGGACGTTTTCAAGAGCTGGCATGCCACCTTTTCTACCATGCCCTTCAAGCAGTAGCAATTGGAAAGGCGTAACCCCCATGGCATGGCTTGAACCCACCGGACGTGTCCCAGAATACCAGTCTGTTTGGATTCTTTGCAGATGACATGTATAGGAAGGTACCATGGGATGGTCATTGGGAGTTGAAACGAGAACCTGTGGCAAGGGGCATGGAACATTTTGCACTTTCGGCTGCTCTTTAGCCTCCACACCACTGAATAACGAAGACAGACTAAAGATCAGGTGCTGCAAATCTTTATAGATTTAAGCAGGCCTGGCAGGGTAAATCAAAGTTTTCACCCGGGCATGAACTCTGTCTTCCTACAGCGAAACACTCGGCAGCAAGCATGGGGGCATCATGACAAGCGAGCTCAGGACATGAATTAGGTTTTTGCTGAATTTTTGTTGAATAGGGACAAATATGATTGAGTTCTTCAGTTGTTGTCTTCCAAGAACACGTTGTCTTAAGGCTGTAACAAATGGAAAAGGAAGAAGGAAAAAAATTATAAAGAGCGGGGCAGTACTTGGGCAGATTAAGTGCTGATAGGACAACAGGACAGTTGCCATAGAAATACTTAAACCCTGTATCTCCAGTAGCAAAATGTTACAAGTCTGCTTTTATATTCTTTGTGTTGGATGCTGGCCGAACTCTCTGCCCTATGATACTACTAAATTCTACGTGGATTTTGAGGGTGTACTAGAAGGTGTCACTTGCACCCACACAGGTGACATGGGTGCCCCATGGGTATCTACAATAGCCTCATCGACATGAACAGCTATTGACAAGGTGCTTGGAACTGCTCACAAGTGAAGGTTTCCAACATCCTCATGAGACTGAGAAATATATCACTCTTTAAAACTGCTCATCCAGCACAAGCAGGCTTTGCTATTAGTTCCGTCGATAAACACGTCTCGGGATTTGTGACTTGAAGACAGTGATGCTCCATGTCGAGAAAAGGGAGTGGAAAAGAAAAAGTAGCCATCTGTTTGTGTAGAAGTTTAAATTCATGCACCAGATCTCCTGCACAGTGAAAGATGAGTCTCTCTTTTTCTTACAGTCAGTCTTGAGAATGAGGCAGTGTTCATGTAGCGAGACCTGAAAATAGACTGAAAGGGTGTTCACCATCAAGCCTCAGCCTCTGATTCAGATGCTTATATCAAAAGCCTCCAGAAATCAGAGAACCTCTCTCCAAAAATATCACTCAAACCATCATCCTGTTTGCTGAAGCTCCACTGACACTCAAGGGATTTGCTCATGTGAACCCCCAAGGGATTTCCACAGTGCTACTCTTTCCACAGGATCATTACTAGTCACCCGGGTTTTACAGGTTTGGGTTCTAACATTGTAATGGTATGATACAATTGCAAACATAAAGGTTTTAAAATGACATTGCTAAAATCCACCTGAATGATGACAACATTGCTGCCTGTCAGAGGTAAATAAAAAAAGCCTCAGGTATCAATACTTGTTTTTATTTATAATAGTTTGTGGTAACCCAGATAAAGAATTGCCCAGACAACTGTGACTTAATCATGTGTAACTGCCAGCTTGCATTTTTGCAGGCACATCTACCCTGACAAAGGTTTTTAATATTTAAAATCATGCAGATTATCTATTCAGCCCTCAGAAAACTCATTGTGATTAATTCAGTATCTCAGTTTCAGGCACTTCAACTTCTGACACCTTTCTTCAGGCTACAGAGAGCTTTATTAATTGTACTAAAAATCCTGTGCAAATATTTTTAAAATATTATTTAGTACTCAGTAAAATTTTTTATATGAGTATGTTACCATCTATCAATGTTGTCATGAGTCTCTAGACCTCAGAAGAGTTTTTTTACTCTGCTTTTAAAACACAGTTTTATTCTAAGAGCCTCTGTTTATGCACATTTATCAGTCATTTCTACTCAGAAATGCTTATATCATATCTGAGTTCAGGAATTCAGCTGCATTTAAATTATAGATGGATGGGCAACACATAAATTTCAGTTCTTTGACAACTTAATGAGCATATCTCTTGGCAAGATGAGGCCATCTGAACATCCCAAATCATCTGTCACATTTGTCTCCAAACTTTTGGGCTGTAGTCTACTGTCAGCAATTACAGCTGACCACCACACTGTCTCATCGACCTTTAACTGAAAAAACAATTATTTGCTTGCCTAGAGAGGCATCTTACCATGGCCTTGTCAAGTAAAAGGGGTAAATTCTGATTTATAATGAGTTTCAGAAACTTAGAAACATTACATAACTAAATCTCTCATCCTTCAAGTAAGTTACTTGGTTCACCGTTTAAGTCAATTGGCAAACTATGCAGAAAAAAAGTTTTTAGCGCACAGTTCCAAGCTGACCCCTAATCTGGTTACCTCATTTTTGAAAGACTACCTACTGTTGGCCCTAATCTTAAAGAGTGGTCAGGAAACAGAACTTTAAATAATATTTTCAGTTTCTCAAGAAGGAAAAGTCTGAGCTGTGTAAGTTGAAATTTCCTGCAGAAGACCATAACTTGGCAAAACAAGTTAAATAAAACATTTCTGATCAATTTTACCACCTATACACCAACAACATTAATAGAACCTATACTTAAGGGTGCTGCATTCCCTTGGGAATTGATTCACCACTGTCTTAAACTGGAAGCCCAAAATGTCCTTGAGTTGTTGAAAATTAGTAGATAGCTGAAAACTTGGCTTACACGAATCACCCAAGGTCACCTATGCACTGATTTTAGTGGCAAAGCTGCAATGAGAACCTGGAAGTTACTGGCTTTCATCCTAATGGTCACTTCACCAAACCAAGATACCACCATTATGGAAGACAATGATAATAAAACACGGCAGTGCTCTCAAATTGCACTAAAACTGCACTTTCACTGTTCTGAAAAGCTATCATTCAGTCTGAAAGTTATCAGAATTGCTGGACCAACATGCTCCAAATGTGTAGTGTCACAAAGAATGTAGTTTTACTTAGTAGAGTAATATTACAAAAAGAGCAAGAAAAATAATATGGAAACAGTACAGAAAATCCTGTTAAAATGTTAAAAAGAAAAGAATAGTTAATAATGGATACTGTGCAGTCATTCTTCAAGCTCCTACTGAACTCAGATGTAATACTAGCTACAAGACTTTGAGAACTCTGAGATGACGGTTCATAGAATCATAGAATAGTTCGGAGTTGGAAGGGATGCCTCAAAGGTCATCTAGTCCAACTCTCCAGCCATGGGGGGGGCAGTTATTCAGACCTCATAAGTGTTGGAATCCCTCGGTATCCCTTCCTTTCCTTTTCCCACGGGCTAGCACAACATCACTGATAAGCAGAACCTCTAATAGACAACCTGTTCCTGTCTGGGCAACCCTCACTGCTGGTTCTTGTCATCCTCCTGGCAAGGCAGCTGCTCAGCGCTTCCTTGTGCCTCCCCGTCTCTGACTGATATAATTTCCATTTCTTGTTGTTGTCCTCTCCATTTTTCTCAGAGTCTGCCATCTTCTGGAATATCAATCCACATCTTCCCACGTTATTCCAAGGACACTCATCCAAATTTGTTCTTTCTGCCAGCTTCCTGTCAGCTATTCTCACCTCCCATCACCCTTTCCAATAACTAGTTCTGACTCTCAACATCTCCTCTATGTTTTATCACCTTCTTCTGTCCTCTCTCTGCTCACCTAACCCTTCTGACATCATGCAGTCTCTTCCTTAATTTGTAAAGAAAAAGAAAGGGGATGGTGGTCTGTATCCCCCTTATTTTGGTAACCATTCTGCCATTTTATTCTACCTCTCCCTTTTAAGTTCACAAACTAATCACTACCTGGAGTCAATGTTCTTGGCTTTCACCATCTGTTTCCATTGAACCTTACTTTCAACATGACCTCTAATTACCTCTTTCTTACTAATGCTGTGAATCAGTAGTCATTTTCAGTTCCTCCCTCAGCTTCAATGTGACTTCATTCTGCTCCTCTTGGCCTATCATCTTTTTCTCTTTATCAAGAGATTCCAATCTGCTCATGTTGACAGACTACCACTGACAATTATCACTGACAATTACATTTTCAGGGAACAGCCTTTGTACTTTCTCCCAAGCTGCTCTTCTCTTCTGAGAATCCACCCCCTTGTTATTTTTCAATTCTTTTAAAACTTTACTTTTCAATCATTTCTCTTGCTCCCAAAAAAAAAAAAAAA
>VZRS01002397.1:312641-325208 GCA_013398055.1 Ifrita kowaldi
AAAAAAAAAAAAGCTGAATATGCTGGGATTGCCTTGCTCATTGAATTTACCAGCACTGCCTCAAAACAAACTTAACAGCACTGGCTCATAATTTCTTCAAATCCCACTTGTCTGTATCCTTCTTGTGTTATCTTTTAATTATTTACTTTCAGAGAGAGGCTTTTTCACAGAACCTAACATAAAGGGGTAATTTTCCATAAAGAGACTATCAAGCACCATGGTTATATAAATACAAATTACAACAGGACTTTCAATTTCAGTGCTATAAGAGCATAGTATGAAGACCTTGATATAAAGAAAACAGAACTATAAAGTTTAAGAATGTGAACTGGGCCTTAAAAACTCATTTCTCAGACATCCTGGCCATATATGAGTGTAATGTATACATCAATTGCATGGCATACATCCACTGTCTTTAGAAATTAATGTTTACACATAGAATCCTGTCTTCACTGTAAGCTATAGACATTTTATTACTAATTTCAGTATGGTCAAGGCTTTTCCATCTGAATCTTATCATACACATTTTTTCAGTATTTGCAAAGAAGAAGACAGGTAGAATATATGTAATGATAACATTTTGTAGTTATATTCAGTGACTAGAAATTATCTTGACAGCTTCGTTTCTAATTCTGTATTAGGTTTGAATGCTAAGTTTGACAATACCCAGGTTCCAAAGCCAATATTTAAAGGATCACATACATGACTTAGGAAAACACTGCTTGTTTCTTTCTTTGTGGTAGCTGTTTTTACAAGGTCTCTTCTGAAATTTAAATGAATAAATTATTTATCAGCCAGCACTTGTCCTTAGAAGGCATGACTTAGATGTCAATACCAGCCAGAACACTCACATTTGCCAAACCTGTCTTGCATGAAATGGAATGAGGATATTTACATAAGGAAAATGCCAAAGCAGAAAATTAACCCTTACAGGGCTTTCATATATTCACATATTGTAACAAGCATTATCATATCAAATGTTTATTTAACTGATAAAAAAGGATCATAATATTCCCACTGAAAGTGTGTTTGCCAGTTAGACTGGTGGTCTTCCTGCTTGGGAGGGAGCAATTGGCTTTTCTGTGATACTGCCTTTTAGTTGGTATGCCAAGAAGAAAATTCAACATGAAATTTTAATGCAAAACTTACAAAACTGATTTGCTTTCTCTGATACAAAAGGATACAGCAAATCTCAGTTTTTGTGACAATGTGTTTCTGAGAGGAAGGTCATCTCTATAGAAGTGCCTCCACAAACAATGGTGTCTGCCTTTCTGTGGGTGTACAGGGGAAAGGGAGACTGAATGCTGACAAAGGACACCGTGTGAGCCTCTTGTGTGCACTTATGCTAACTGTGCCAAAGTACAGCAGTGTCTGACAGATGTGGTAAAACTATGAGAGGCTTCCACGCCTATCTGCACTCTTACAAAAAGGCCTCACACCAAGACTGGGCTGAAAAGGATTTGCTCAACATACGCCTTCCCTTTACATGCATTTCTTTCCACCTTTTAAGAACGGAAACTACTCACAGAAAACACTGAAAGAAAAGTTTCAGACATTTGACTGTGACCAAATGATCCATCTGAAGCAGATCCCTAGGCTGATGAGCTTAGTGAATGTTACTACCATGCCAGGTGGCTGGTGCAGGAACCAGCCCATAATGTGTACTGCTTCCAGTCCGCCCCTATCTAAAACAGGGGGACAGAAGGACTCAGCGTTACACTCCACCTTACTGCAGATGCCCTTACCACTACTTAGGAACTTAGAAGGAAGTTTACAAATTAGTCCAAAAGCATTATTTACAACTATTAACATAAGAAGCTATTACTAAATGTCCCTCACCTTCCTTGCATCTGATTTTATCCTCACTTATCATACTCGAGTGTGATACCTTGTGCTCTTCCAGGGCTTGAGCTGTCCCTACTTGGTATCAACTACACTACATTATTTTGGAGAGTTTGAGAAATGCATCTATGTGCATACAGATTCCCTCTTGAAAACCATTGAAAGATTGCTTTTGCACATACACTATGACAGAGATGACATTTACAGTCCTGTTACGTCATGCTCTCACTGAGAACTAGTCAAGTAAAAACATAAACATTGATAAAAATTACCAAGATCTTGTAGTCTTTATTAAGACGAGTTTCCACAAAACAGAGGGAAAATTTTCCTAGAGTAGGGATTGCAGGAACCAAGCCAAACTTACAAGGATTAGGTTTCAAATGGTAAGATACTTTCTCTTTTTGTTTTTTCGCTTCATGCCCATCTTCTAGAGCTATGACTGAATATGTTAATCAAAATCCTATAGAACTGTACTCATTTTTGTGTGTTTACTTTTCATTTACATAATTATGTTACAAAAGGAGCATCTCTCCTTTGTGCTAGATGCCTTACAATGTAATTTAAAGCCAAAATATCCTATTCCAGCAGTCCCACCACTATTGATTCCATAGCCCAGTCATTACCATAAATTATTATACAGGAGCTAAATATACATTTCCAGTCTCGTGATGTCCAAACAGTCCTTCAGTCAAAGAAATCAAATGTTCCCTGTGGTGTGTCCTAAGAATCTGCATTTCGTGTTTTGGAACAAACAGGAGGAACATCCAAAGCTTAAAGGCCTTCACAGAAAAATCACGAAACACGTAATTGTAGAGTGCCTTAATTTCAAAAATAGGATTTGTGTGTTTGAAACACAGGAAATGCTTATGGAAATGAGCGAGCACAAACAGTGATACATATCTGCATAATCAGTGCAAAGCTATATACACATTTTACTATTAGATATTTTAAAGAATATACAGACTTGATTAAGGATGAAATCAAATGCTCAACTGGCAATGGGTGGGATGGAATAGAGCAACTGAGATGGCATGCATTTTCAAAACAGCAACAACAACAACAAAAACCAAACCAAACCAAACCAAACTCCAAACAAAATCAATAATTAAACAGGTCTTCTCAGTCACTTCTGAGGGGGCCAAGAGAGCATGAAATCCCAAGCATCTTACGATAAACATTTACCTCTTGGCCTCTGTTTATTCTTCAACTTCTGTTTTGAGGAGACAAGCACCTATCACTTGTCTGTAGCCTATGAATGTTGTCTAGGAATTTCTGACCTCTGCTAATGCTGAATTTCTCCCATGAGTACTCAGAGCACGTGCAACCAAAGCCCTACTTAAACTCAACATGGAGTGGGTTGCAGGCCTATGGTAGGCCAGTTCTACAGAAGATGGTTTCACTGTGGGACAACAGCAGGATTTTAAATGGCTCTTAAACAGGGATGAATACTTTTTTACACCCTTCCCCCTTCTGCCTAGAATAGTCATTGAGTATCTGTGCCACCCTTTTACACTATCTCAAGAACCTGATCCACCAAGATTATTATAGTGCAAAACTTTCTATTATTAGCAATTTCTTCATTTTGCATAAGAATTTTAGCATGTCTGAGCTTGATGGTTATAGAATGAAAATAAATACACATCTTTAACCAGACTGCTCTTTAACAAAGGTGAAGTAAACTTCTTGTGAAGTAGCACAGAATGATTTTGAATAATCTCTGGAGACAGTAATTTGCCTAATATTTGGAGAAGTTTTGTTCCTAATGCAGAGTTTGAAGCTGATATCAGATAAATTCTGGTTTTATATCTCTTGTGCTTATTACACACAAAGCATAGTACAAAAACCGTGATACAAAGAAGTCTCTCATTGGGCAGCATCAGCCAACTGTCTGAAGACATTGTTCTTCGAGTACATAAAATCAATAAGTACAGAAAATGTAAATAATTATTTTGTCATCTAAATTTTATGAAACATGTGGATGACTGTAATTACTTCATTTCGAATGTCTGAAGATAGTTGTTACTTATTTCCTTTTTAGACTACTAAAAAAATCTAACATTTGCTGTGACACTGCTTTGTTTATCATATAGTTATATAATTACACACTTCAGTTGAATAAAAACACCACCAAAACAGTTTACTACTTATAATGAGCAACTCTTAAAGTTCCCCCTTCCTTTTCCACACTGGCTGGTTAAGGACTTTATCCATTTAAACAGACAGCTTCATCATACATTTTTCTAAATGTAAAGTATGAACTATTTTCAGCCCACTCGCATGAAGTCTCGCTGTATAATATCAAACTCTTTGATTTGCTGCATATGCATTTCAAAATGTCATCTTGTCCTGTTCTTAGTGGCCATGGCCAGAGTACACTTATGATCATTGCTGATTTAAATCACTGATTTCTTCACACTCAAAATCCCTTCAGTATACAAAAACAGAGAACTTCTATTGAATTTTAATTTTGAAGAACAGTATCTCAGACTGAGCCTTCTCTTTTCTCTGAAAAGTCAATCAGATTAGTAGTGCGCACTCACAGAGCTCTCAATGAATATAAACCAGAAGGAAGTTGCCTGTGTGCTATGCAGAATTGCACAGGCAACTCTCAGTTGTATGTGGGTGTGTAACCCAGGTTGCAGATCAGCAGTGCTATGCTAAAACAAAGCAGAAAAAAAAGGAAAAACACCCACCATTCTTCTTTGAATTTCTGATCTCACTTTTTACTCGAGTTTAACTTCATTCCTTGATAAATGTAATACACATTGGAAGTTGTTATCTAATGTGGATATGCTTTGTATAACCGATGTGTTAGCTTCATGTGGGTAAATCTACTCCATTGCTAGTTTTAATAATTAAGAACTGACTGTGTAACTGTGCAACCATGAAAGAGCCCAGCAGCCCATAGGTTTATTCAGTATTTGCTAAAAACCAATTACTTGTCTAAATACCTCCCTAACTCACCCCAAAAATCATCAGAGTTCTCTTTAATATTATTTTTTTAAACCCATGAGTGATACCAACCTGCTGCAATACTGGATTCCTATTAATAGAAATAAAATGTTGAGATGCTTGAAAGTCAAAGCAAAAGCAAAACAAGTGAACAAACACAATGCACTTAAAAGCAGACAGACAGAGTGGACTCCTCTGCCCCCAAGGCCTAGAGACTGACAGAAAGCCATTTCATAATAAGATTTTGTAGCTGCACCAAAAATCTTGGCTTAATTGGCTAACTGTACATTTTATTTATTTAGGGGGTCATTAACACCGAATATGCTTTTAAAATACAGTATGCTCTTGGGCAATGCAACAAAAACAGTGGTCTCCTTGTGAACAATTTGTGAGAGGGAAAGTTGTTTCCTGCTGCCCCCTCCCCAATCTCATTTTTCTCTGCATAATATAAGCAGCATCTACTTCATGAGCAAAGCCAAAAGACAGAGATACCCAATGTGCTATCCAAGTGCCCTAAGATCCACGAACTACAAAGGCAGCTGGAAGGAACTGGCAGTCCCTCTCCATCCTCAGGAAGGGAACCCAGACACTGACAAACCCTGGAAGTTGCTGCAGGAGCTTATCTGCTGGGGAGGATGAATGGCTGAGACACTTCTGAAGGAGCTAGAGAAATACAATACTCAGCATATGAAACATTTACTCTTGTAGAAGGATTGATGAAGAGGCTGCCAAAGGGCTGGTGGGATAACAGAGGGCAGGAAAGGAACAGGGGTAGACAGCCTTTTCTTCAGGGAATCTGTTCTTTCTTTTTTCTCTCATCAGAAAATTAAAACTATTAACTTCACATTACCCACGAGCATGAAAGATCAATGCAGATATAAAATACTGTGATATTCTTTGCTATTCTGAAAACAAAGGACTAACCTACCAGCCCTGTATTTATTCTAGCTTTGGCAACAGCTTAACTCCTGTACTAAAATGAAAGCAAAAGGCTTTTCATACTGTGACACAACAGTGTACTGAATTGGAATGAACCTTCTTGCTACTTTGAATTCATACCTTAATACATTAGTTTTGATATGCTGACTAGGATCAAAATGACACTGATGACAAAAAGTGCAAGCACTGCTTTAATTCATGTATACATACAGTTCTTGCAGGCATCTCTCTCAACTACTTGACATCCTGTACCAGTGTGTTCCACTCAGTAAAAACTTAGCATAAAATGTTACTCTATACGTTGGCTTTTAATTTCACTGAACATCCCCTTGTCCTTTTAACGCTGGAGAAAAATAAAATTAAATACTTCTGTCACAAGACTTCTTACTGGCACAATTCTAAAAATTCACTTAATAAGAAGTACCTGCCCTTTCTCAGGAAGCAATACAGTATTGTCATATAGCCAAAGGAATTATATTCATATCAAAAGAAAAACATTTATCAAAATATTTGCTTTCAGACTTGTTTACTGTTTATTATTTTAATTTACATTGGTTGCTGCTTGCAAAACTTCCAGGGAAATAATTTTAAATTTTTTTTTTCTTTTCCCACTGCATAGTAAATACAGCCTTCTTAGTATTTCAGAAGAATAGTACTATAGAAATGCTAGAGCCTGCTTCTGCTCCAAATGAAGTCAATGAGAAAACACCAACTGACTTTACTAAGAGTTAGGTCAGGCCCCAGATTTGCAGCTTTTGAAATTTCATAGGTGAAAATTTTCTGGCTCATCCTCAGAACTGACTATTTCTACAACTATAACACTATTTACAACTTTATTTATATGTATTTCTTTATTACAATATGTAATATCAATGTTCCTTGTAAAGGTTACTATTTTAACGAAATTAGACTGAAGTTATTGCCAATCAACCTTTTAATAAACTTAAGTGGGATGATTTTCAGAATTTTTCTCAACATACGATTCAGTTTTTATTCACTCTTGCTATTTTTGACAATTGCTTAACTACCTTAATTTCAAAGCCTTTTTCAGTGTAATAAAAATGTCCTTTTGGTAGAATTTTATTGGTCCCATTTCAGATTACGTTCTGAAACATTCCTATACTGATGAGGACTCATTATTTTAGCAATTTTTCTGTTTCAACACAGTATATAAAGCCATGCCTCTCAACCAATCAACCTCAGTATAAAAGTGTAAGTGAGGTCAAACAGATTGCTCACCAAATCTTTGATCAAGTTGTCTGATCACATATAGACACAAGTGTCGGAATTGTTGCATATGTTGTATAATGTTATCATACAAATTTAAGCATTTCCATTATTGACTGCTGCTCGTGTACGTATACATTAACTTGCTGGTCATAAAACTACAACAAAGGACAAGATATACCAATACTGAATTAAGACCTCTAGTCTTGTCTCTCCCAAAATTAAGAAAAATCTGTGTTCTTTATGACTGACCAACTCATGATTTTGTGCTTCAGACACAGACATTTCCCAAAATTAAACCGTGAAGTTAATGTCAAATACTGTGTTGTAACTTCAAATATAACTGACATATTAGAACAGATAGATGGGTAATTATGATAAACTACACAATAGTGCTACTGCAGATAATATCATTTATCAATCCTGTGGTCCCCATCATTCATGCATTTACAGTTTGGGAATACAGTGACTGCAAAGGATAATAATTCATAATGGCTACATTCTCAGTACTTCATGCTAGCTCACTAGACAAAATAAAAAAGGTTAATTGTATAACTGGAAAAATGTAAAATTTTATTCCAAGAAAATTAACAAGCTACACAGGTAAATTTTGGCAAATGCAACTTTATATTGAAATCCACACATCTGTATCTTAAAGAAGGAAAGACTCACAGACTCTAATGTATTTCTAAAATACTAAGAAATCATATTATATGCTTTCACAAGTTAAAACTTAAATAATTTAAAACAACCAATACACCAAAATGTGCAGAAAATATAAACAAGACTGTGCCTTCAGTAGAATAAATGCTTCACAAATTGTGCAAGATATCATACTAAGGCTGCGGTCTCCCCATGACAGCTGTCTTAAAATATAAACATACATCAACTGCCTGTGTTTCTCAGAACAAACTAGAAAGGGCGGCACACCTAGAAAAAAATCATATAATCCCAGTGATGTGCATATTGATTTTGGGAACCATTGGAGTAAAAAGGAAAAAAGAGGACTAAGTGATCTTTCATGCACTCCCAAATGACTGACCAGAGTTATTGATTCAATTTTCCTTGCTTATTTGCTTCAATGCTAAACAAAATGGAAGATACTAGATAACCCTTTAAGGCAACATGTGTTTATTCTGTATAATTATAACTGTTCAATTATGACTGGATATTATCATTAACGTTGCCTAACAGACTGATATCTAGCTTTTTAAAAAATATAAATAAGAGTCTATTAAACTTTATACCAAATCAGCAAAAAACACAGAATACAGTTAAATGTTAGTAATTTCACTGTTAAGGAAAATGGTAATTAGAAAGAGTAATATATTTGGAGAAAGAAAAATTAAAGTCAAAATCTGAACAAAAATACTGCTTTGGAATGCTCCCCAAAACTTACTCACAAGGCAAACAGATTTGTAAGTGTGATAATCCAATAATGCATGGCACATCTTTAATCAGTTACAGTACTTGAGTCCCCAGTTTTCAGTCTTTGCAAAATAATAATTGTATGAAATGTTTTAAAGGTCTTCAGATGTCTAAAATTAGTTTTATCAACACATTAACCTCATATCAACTTAATTTATTAAGATGTCCAATGCTAATCTTTTTGATGTTCTTATTTTATGTAGTGATATACACAGCATTTAGCACTGATACTTAGCACCTGCTACTTTCATAATCTAGATTTCAACCACATAAAGGAATTCAGGGCAG
The DNA here is from genome assembly GCA_013398055.1 of Ifrita kowaldi. NCBI lineage: Eukaryota > Metazoa > Chordata > Aves > Passeriformes > Cinclosomatidae > Ifrita > Ifrita kowaldi. The sequence continues at coordinate 321,318 of VZRS01002397.1, forward strand.
TAGTTCAGTCCTTTGTTCTTAATTACAAACCTTCAGCAGTGGTCAGCAGGAACACGTTTAGGTTTAAAACAGGATTAGAGGTGAGCTATTGCAAAGACTGCAGAATGTTGCCCAAATCCTTACAGCTGCTGACATCCCGTTCTTGATTTTCTCCTCAAGACATGGCTACAGGCCACAATTGCTTAGCAGAGAATGGTAGTGTTTCACAAGGCTAAAGATTTACAGATGCTCCCTCATATAACACAGTAAGGTTCCCTTGGTAACCTGGATTTTCTGCAGTAAAGAAGGGTTGTGCTGAAACAGCGCCTCAGCTCCCTGTTGGAGAAAATGCAGACAAAAGGATTGATTCCAGCTTGGGCAAAACTCATCCAGACAGCGGCCGTTAGAAATCCCCCAGGTACTACAGGCCCTCTTGCAAAAACTCTCCAGTAACAGGCTACCAAATAGGGACCCCACAAGGTCAGAAAGAGGAATGTCATGATGTAGAACATTCTGCTGATTCTCTTCTCCATTTTGAATTCATCTAAAACCAGTAGCCTCCTCCTGCCTGTGGTGTTCGCGTTTTGCCTGATTCCCAACAAGGTTGGAGGTGTGGGACCCCTTCCGAATCCAGCCAGCCAATTAGCAGCTGCTTGACCACTCGCTCCAGGACCATGAAAAGTCCAGTTCTGGCTCACTGCTGCAACAAACTGGACTGGCTTCATTTTCCTGCGATCGTGAACAAAAAATATCAGCTTGAGGTAGACAAGCTGTGTGGCTAGGAGGATAAGGGCAAGAAGAAGCATAAATCCCAAGGAATCATTAGCCCTGAAGGAACGATGCTGGAAAGTGCATTGGTCTTCCTCCCTAATGAATGAGTAGGTGCCCACATCTAAAACTGGGGGGAAAGCCATGGCTACAGAGAGAGTCCACACCATACAGATAACAGCCAAACAAGTCCAGAAGGTCAGTCTTTTCGTATAAAAACGGTGGTGGGCAATAGCTAAGTATCTCGTGACGCTTATGCAGAATAACATGAAAGCAGTGTGAAAGCAGGACAAAACCCCCAAAAAGGCAATCACTTTGCAAGTAAGAGTCCCATACGTCCAAGTAGAGCCATTTTTTACCGAGGTGAAAACAAATGGGAAACAAATTGCAGATCTGAGGATATCTGAGCAGCAAAGATCCAACAGGAAGTAGTAAGGAGCTCTATGCAAGGTCTTATCTTTGACTAGCAAAATGGAGATCAGAAGGTTACCCACCACACTGACTCCTATTATGAAACCCAGTGAAGTCAGTTTCAGAAAAGCTGTTAAAGGAGAGAGATTTTGTAAAATGTTGTCAGCTGCATGGCTGTAGTTCGCCATAGATGGATGGATGATATGTATATTGCCTCAGTCAAGTCTCATGATCTATATTTAAGAACAAGGAAAAAATAGATCCATACATCTTAGTGAAAATGTAATCCACAAACAGAACTGATCTTGTGTCTAGTCATACAGTACATCCTCTTCTTTCTGATTTGTCATGCCATCAAAATATCTGAAAAAAAATCGAGCTATCAGTTCTTAAGTTAACACGAAATGATGTCAGAAAGTGCTAACAAAGATGTTAATTTATGGAGAACCAAATGAAGTTGTAAATTTGAGTACTATTGTTTGTTTTTAAAAAACATGAGGCTTTTTTTTTATACTTACTATTTTGTATGATTGACTATTGGCAGATTTGGCTTGCTACAGTTTCAGGACTGACCAATGCCCCTTATATTTGGTAGCACATATAATTTCACAGTTAAAGCCTCAGAGATTTTATGAATCAAAAGATTCCCAGTTTGCAAGCCCAAGAGTTAATCACTGACATATTTTTTAAAAACCCCAAAAGACTGCTGATATTTTGACATTACCTACATTTATTTTATGGCTACAGTATTTGTCAATATTCTAAGAGGAAACTGCTATGTTGATATGGATCACACCCAAAGAAACCCTGCAGAATTTATGTTTTTTAACCCAAGTCACCAAAACACAATAATCACACAGTGTTAGTTTATGCATTTTGTAAGAGAAACAGTATTCATTATCCCCCTCCCTTCCTGCTATAAACCATAATTTTATCATTTAGGCTTTTAGATAAACAGGTATATAGACAGTCGATAGCAGTATGCTTTAGGGTGTCGTCTCCCCGGCCTCCCCCCCCTTCCCCGTGCTTTAATGCAAATCGTTAAAGCCTCGACATAATTCATAATAAGCAACGGTCAGTGTAAATACTGAGCAAAAATAGGCAACACAGCCAAGACATAATGCCCATCCTTTCGGGAGGGCTAGTTTTGGTTATGCTTAAATAAACATATAAATTGCTTTTTGGTTTTTTGGTTTGGGTTTTTNCAGCCGCTCCCCACGCCCGGCCATGCAGGGCTGGACTGCGCCGCGCTGCAAGGCAGCCCGGGTGCCGCTGCCTGGCATCAGCCGCATCTGCCGGAGCCGTGCGGGAGCCCCCCGCGGCGGGGAGCTGGGGAGAGCGGAAGAGGCATTGTCTGTGAGGGCTTCCATCACGCCACTTCTTTGGAAATCACCCCCTCACTCCTGAGCCGGGAGAGCCCTCTCCGCACGCACCTGCAGCCGCGGCGGCCCTCGGCGCCCCCAGCCCTTCTCCTCCTACCTGTTGGTGCTGGAGATCCCCACATGCCAGAGCTGCTCCTTCCCGCCGACCAGGGACTGCTTTACCCTGGCGGTCTTTTCTATTCTCCTCTACCGTCATTCATTCTTCTTTCTCTCAATCCTTTTCCTTTTTGCTTTTTTTTAATTTCCTTTTTTTTNTCTCCCTCCAGAGCCAGGGACAGGAGCCACAGCAGGCATGATCAGGCTCCTTCGTTATTCACACGAAGTGTTCCCTATGCCACCTCGGGTGTACAAAGGATATTCCCACTGAATCCCAGCAAAATCCTTCCATTCTTACCGTCCACAAAAGAGCCTGATTGCTGCTGTGTAAACAGAGGCTGATCAGATCATGGCATCGTTTTAAAACCATGAAATCAGGCTCCCCCTCCCCTCCCCCNTACCTTGGCTGAGGATCCAGTCAGTGACTCGGGCGGCGCATGCTCGCCGCGCCTCCCCCCTGCGCGCCGAGCCCCGTCCTCCCCTGTCGCAGCGCCACAATCTCTCCCAGTAACGCAGCGGCGGCGGCCGCCTCAATGAGGGCACGGCAGGCTCGGCGGCGGCAGCTGCTGCTGTCTCAGAGAGGGCACGGCAACCTCCGCGGCAGCACCAGCGTCCTCAGTGGTGTGCAGGCAGCCCCGGCGGCAGCAGCCTCCTCAGTGAGGGGAAGGCAGCATCCTCAGTGACGGGAAGGCAGCCTCCTTGGCAGCACGTTCCCATCGCGACGCATAGCCGAGCTGGATTTATTGGCGAGCCTGGGCAAACCAGTGAGGAAAGGGAGGGGAAGGAATTAGGTCCTGCGCTCCTTGTTTATGCCTCTGGGCTCCCCCTCCCGCCCCATTCGCTTACAGCGGGGGTCTGGAAGCGCCTGCTGCGCTGCGCGTCGCAGCCTGTCAGGAGAGGGACCGGGCGGTTTCTTCAGCTGCCGCTGCGTGATCCTCCCGCTCGTGGCTCATTTTCCTTCCTCCCGGTTCCCACCCGGTGAATTCCTTCTTCCTGACCCCCGAGCCAGGGAGGGCTCCTTAACAAGTGCCGTTGTTCGCGGAGGGCGCATTTGCCGCGGGGCCGTGAGGACACCGCACCTTCCCCTTCGCAGCCCGTGGAGCGGCTTCCCGACGCGCACCCCGAAGCCGGCGCAGAACTGTCAGCGCGCTCGCTGCATGGCGGCGGGGATGAATCTGGTGTCAGCCTGTTCCGTCCGCGGCAGGGCCGCCGTTCCCCCTCGGCGCGCAGGGCGGCAGCGGCGGCCGCCGCGGAG
>VZRS01002397.1:325321-379976 GCA_013398055.1 Ifrita kowaldi
TCCCAAGCCGTCCCGATGATGTCATGCGGGCCGGTGGGCCGGGGCGGCGGCGCCGGGAGGCGGCGGGCTGTAGCCTGGGCCGCCGCAGGGGCCTCCCGCCGGCCCCCGCACCCGCTGGCACTGACCCTCGCTGGTGCCACCGCGGCAAAACCAGGAGGAAGCGGGAAGGGTTGGATAAGGCTTGATCCCTCCGCCCTCCCGCCTCTTCGGTTTGTACGGAAGTTTATCCGAGAGAAGTGGCAACATGAAAGCCGTGCCCCAAGAGAAATTCACTTTGGCTGCAAGGCAGTTGAGGAACAGCTTGTTTTGGGTCGAGAGATTTGGATCCTGAGGAACTTCTTCGCTGGGAGCTTCCATTCAAGCCAGAATAAATCCTTCTGGGGGACAGATTTATAGAGTTGATTCATAATGTGTGTCACATCTGTGAGACCGTTAGTAGACTACAGGCATTTTTTAAGGCTGTTGTCAAGTTTGGGTTCTTTTTTTTGACACTCACTAAAAGGCATTGGAATTGGTTGCCAAAGCACAAAATTAGCTTCAGTAGCAGCCTGACCAAGCCTAGAGGTTTGCAGCCACTGGAAAATACAGTTATTTAAAACCAACATTGCACTATTTCAAGCATGTGACTTTTTTCAGATAAAATTTATTCTTAGGCAGAAGACTGACAAAAAGCCCAGGTACCACACAGTTTTTAATTTTTTTCTGCAGACTTAATTATGAGAACATGTTGGTGCTCAGCTTTGGGTGGCAGGGGTTATAGCTTCACTTTTAAAAATTGGCATTTTGGGTGGTTGTTCAAGTTGCACTTCTCATGTCACAGTCACCTAAGCTAAGCAGACCTCTCCAGGTGTCTTTTCTTTGTTGTTAAATATATGTACCCACAGTGGCATAAGCTGTTGTAGTGGCTGCCCCCGTGGCAGGGGCGGCCTGTGGGCCAGGGGGGCCCGGGGTGGTGAGACAGCCCCAAAGTTTGAATCAACCCCCTTGGGTAAGCCTTAAGGCAGAGTGACCGAAAGGGCCTCTCCCACAGTGTTCTGTCACTTCATGTTAATGTACCCCAGTTCTGTTACGCCGACTGGTTTGCTAACTTTCCACCCCCTGGAGCCCTCATAAATTCATGTCCTGGAATGCTCCCCCTTCCCGCTTTTCCATTAGTCCTTGGCCCTTGGCTCCTCCCTCCCTGTTTCCCCATTGGGTTGTGTACCCTGGCGCCGCCTATGCTCTGCCCCTTGGCTCTTTCTCCATTGGTCCCTGGCCCTCTCTCCGCCCCTTGCCCCCTCATACTTATACCCTGGACCCGCCTGTACTCCTGGTCCTTCGCTCCTGGTGCTGTTCTCGTGCCTGGTGATGAGCTCCCATGGAACTCTATGCGAAGGACCCCTCCTGCCTCTTTATTCTTGGTGACGCACTCAACAGCTTTCCGGTGGCGTATGTGTGCATGGCTTCTGTGGGCGCAGCCCAGTGCTGTGGTTCGGAGGCAAAGTGCCAGCTGAAGCAGCCTCATCTGGGACGCTTTGTGGGAGGATGCAGCGGCCTCTAGCCACAACGGGCCAGCAGCGTCAATAAACAATGACCTTTGAAGTCATTCTTAAAATGTGAAGGGCAAGGAAGTAGCTAAGCCAGCAACAGCAGGCACTTAATTGTCTGTCTGATATAGCAAAGAATTCTTCAAATGCCATGCATGGAAATGAAATATTTGCAATGCAACATTAGGAAGATTTATAATATGTGGAACTGAATGACTATAGTATGGTCATGGTCAGGCCCCATTCTTACACTGTGATATGTGTAAGAATGATGGTTTTTTGTTAAGAGTAAACAATGCAACACAATCATCATTGTCATAAAAGATCCAGTGCAGTAGGTTTTAACTTTTTTCTGTCTGGGCTTTCTCTTGGAGATGTTACAAAATCATGTTGCTATACAACATTTTAAAACTTGCTTTCCTTTTAGACCCATAACAGACTGCTTAGAAGTAATCTGTGAACTTCAGAATTCATTCAGCATTCAACCACCAGTTCAGCATAAATCCATTTGTCATCATAGGCATAACCTGAGAAAAAGTGTTCTAATTTTGTTCAACAAAATGTAGACATCTAGACTGAAGCGCCACATAACAAAGTTCATTTCCTATCATAAAAAGCATTGAGAAACAGATGCATTAGGGAGCAGATTATCTCATTCTGACTCACAAATCTAAAGTCCGTCATATGGCTTGAACCCCATTCTGTTTGTTGTAAGGGTAGAGTCAGTCAAGAGAAACCTTTGTTACAAAATAAGAGATTTCTGGTGGGGTGACATAATGCTGGGTTTAACTCTTGCACCGAGAGCAGGTCACATCCTCCATGGAGGGAAAAAATAATCCAAGTGTCATGGGGTTGGGAATTTGGAAGATGATGGCAGATGTCAGACAAAGATGGCTCCAGGAAATGAATGTGCAATTGGAAGGCTGGAAGAAGAGATATGTAAGGACAAGTGATGAGGTCTGTGCTAACTAGTTCTTCAAAACAGCTGGACTAGAGATATGAAAGGTTCAGAAAAAAAAGTGCGAGGCAGCCCATGTTGCAAAGTGACTGGATTAGGGGTAGCCAAGAATAATTTCTTGGGGTTTCGGCACAAGGAAGGATCCTGAATCTTGAATAAATTTCCCACCACACAATATAAAGAGGACAACACTAGGGGCAACAAGAAGGAGGTTCCAAAACACAGTCCCACACAGGCATGTCAGAAGGAAGAAGTGATTACTCTTAGGGAAATAAATATCTTTCACTGACTTTTTTTTCCCCTACTTATGTAGTGCTGTGCCCCAAGAAGGAAGGGCAGAAGAAAAGAGCGTAAGTGAAGTACAAGCACAAGAGTGTTCATGTACTCCATTAGAGTTAGCAGCAGACTGATTAGAACTTCCACTAGAAAATGAGAGAGGCAAGACAACTTGGCTGATTTTCTGATTTAGATCAAAGGTGAGAACCATCTCCAGGTTTGGACAACTCTGCTATAAAGTTCTTGAGAGTTATGGTACAGAGGTCTTTCATTTTCTCATGTTTGAGTTATTTAATTATCATGGCCAAGAAAATAAATTGTGAAATAGTCACCTCACCTTTGTTGGTGGTGAGGATTCTGTATTCCAAGTCTTTGGGTTTTTTTTCAATTTAGGTACTATTCAAGAATGACCAAAGAACTCTGTTTAGTGAATTGGATCCACTAGGTCCATTACCAGATCAAGATCATCTTTTTGGAGAACCCTACTCTGATATTCTTAGTCTTTGATACCATCTGCAGGTCTGGGCAGTTTACCCCCTTGAGGTGATGCTTGGGTGCACATGGCCAAGGGACTTGAGTGCAGAGGTGGAGCACAGTTGGGTATTATTGCAGAAGAATTTCTTGGTGTGTGAGCAGCATGCCATCTATTTCTTTTGAAGATACGTGCCCTGAAATCCTGTACCAGGTGAGTTGTGAACCAGGTAAGGGTGCTGGGTAAGTGAATCCCACTGTTTCGAACTTTTTCCTTAGAATGGGAGAGATTTTTGAGAAGTCTGACACTGAGAAATCTCACTAATGGAGTCTGAGGTAGAGATTGTATTAGAAGACAGGCTAGTGATGACAGATGAAAGGATGGGGTGAAATGTTGGCCTCCCTAAGGTCAGTAATATCTCTCAATACTTTCAGTGGAAAAAGGATTTCAGCATGGGGCCAGAAGTCATGAATAGCTAAAATCTAAACTACTCATGCCCCTTTATTCTTGATCATTTCAGTAATTAATGTATTTATTGACTGTCTTGAAATTTGTATATATGCAGTGTGAACCCAGTCTGCATAATGTAAATTTAAGCACTGTAGGATTTTCCAATATTTCTACAAAACAGGAGCCATAATCTACAAGGTGTGCCCACTCCTGTGCAGAGGCCAGCGCAAGATTTATGTATTGCTTGAGAAGCTGTGATAGATGCTACTAAAGTGCATCCTTTTCAAAGGGCTCAAGGAATTTTTTCAAGGGAACTTTCTTGCCCGTGCAGTAGATTTGTGCAGCTTTGGAGTAGTATTTAAGTAGGACTTACATAATATGGAGACCTGTGTAGGACTCCTGCACAATAGAGAATGTCACCTGCAATATATTTGGTTCTTATCCTTAGTAAAGTGTTTTCAGAGTAAAGACATTTGTTGGCAGTGTCTGGCTCCTGGGTTGGCTCTCAACACAGGCATAAATTTCACCCCAACTGAAAATCTCTCTAGTGGTCTCTGCCTCAGTGATGCATGTTTTCACCTACAACAAAATTACATTCATGTGACTATAACAATTCTTATGGATAATAATTACATTTTTAAATGTTAACATTTAGCCAGATCCTCAGATGTTTTATAAATATTTCTCAAAAACATTTAATTCAGTATTTAAAGAGAATATTTCATAGTTGCCTTTGAAAAGAAATTTTGGTTCTTAGAAGTAGATCTATGTTGCACTTCTACACAGGAATAAATGAAGGTTTAAATGCAAATACACTTATCTGCCAAACATATAAAAAAGACTTTGTCCTGCAGAGGAAAACTGCTCTGCGTGACACCAATGGGAGTGAGGCACCTACATGCTTCTAAAAATCCTTTTAGATACTTACCTGTATCCTTAGGCTTCTAAACACCTTTTACCCGTTTGTTCACTGGGACTACATTTGTAAGACTGGACACATCTTTGCATCTAGGTTTTGTAGATAAACTGTTACATCAGTGTTGCAGTGCTAAGTTCAGTTACTGTACAATTTGGGTAGTGTGGACGTGGAATTACTTGACTTCACTTGCATATCAGGTAGTTTAAAAATGCAAATGAACTTAACTGTGGCCATGAGTAATTACCAATGTTAAATTGCACTGCTAATTACTTGTGCCTGCAAAAAGATAAGGTACATTTTAAAATTGCTGGACTTCAGAAATAATGGTTTTACATATATGATTAGAGGGAAAAAGAGAAAAGAGAGTGTTACTGAGTCAAAAAAAGGTTCATATGCTGTCTGTGCACCACATATGTATTGTCCTGTGCTGAAGAATTACCAAAGTGCTTGTTTTCACAGCCAAGGATGAATGATAACAAGTGACTTAGAAAAGATAGAGCCAGTCACATCCCCAGATCAATGACTGAACTCCACAGAAGGAAAAAAAAAGGTACTTCATAGTATCTGAAGATGCAGTTTCAAGAAGATACGTTTGTTGAGATAGTATTTTAAATGGTCGAGAATACTTGAGAGTATTTCTCTAATACTTTCACCTTGGATCTCTCCATGCAAGCATATAAATTATGTAATATTCAAAATGTAATCTTTATGCAATTTGTTTAGTTCAAGTTTTGGGTTGTTCGGTGGGATTTTTTCATAGTGGAGGGTAGGCACTATCTTGTATGTCTATATAACAAGTCTTTTAATGTGAATTATTCTGAACTTGCAGTTTTGTTAGTGGGAAGCATTGAAATTCTTATTCCATCAACAGTTTTTAGTTAATATGGGCAGCACTGTAAAGATGCCTCAGTAACAGTGCCTACAGCAGGATCCTGAGCTGCTGACCTCAGGAAGACTGTTATTCTCTGCACGCCTAGGGAGGAGAAAGAACCTCTTGCCAGAACATCAAAAGAATGTGAACCAAGCCTAGTGAAGTTCCTGCTCTATCCAGTCTCTCCACTCTCTTTCTCTGCCAGAAAACCTGTTGGTGTTTTGGTAATTGAACGTGGAACAGGTGGGAGAATAATTTCTTCTTTCTCTATTACAAAAAATAAAATAACTATTCCTTACAAATGTTGTAGATGGGATTTGTTGAAGCATATGCATAGACACAAGGAATAGTCTTACAGAAATAGTGATTCATTCATTTAATATATTTTCATTTGCTGTTTAATTAATCCAATTGATTGTAGATCTTTTAGTATAAGCTACAGTACAATATGTCTTTCAACCACTGTAAATACATTCCATTCACTATTTGTTTTTCTCTGCATGACATACGGTAATGCAAATACATCACACTGGTACAATTCAACAACCGAAATAGTTGCAAGGAGCTGAACACAGTTAGGAATTCATGACTAAATCACCATGATTTTTTGCATCAGGCTTATCTAACAAATAATATGAAAACAATCTGGTGAGAAACAGGTAGAAAGTATTCTAGTATTTAGAAGCTGAATTTGGGGCATTGACCCAGGGCCATGCTAATGATGTTTTGGTTCCAATGCATAGCTAAGCAACCTTGGCCTCTTCAGTGACTGTTTTGCTGTCTTACCTTGTGATGCTATATCAGTGACTTTTGGATAAAGGGGGGCATTCCCATACAAGAAAAGATTTCCTGTCAACGCAAGTCAGCACCTCAGGACTACTAACAGGGAAAGCTCTGCAAATTTGCTGCAATGGGGGAATCTGTTACAGTGATTTTAGGAGTATTGTCTGTTAGCTTTAGAAAGCTCATAGATTTTCTTTCTTAAACAAAGTGGTCTGTGTTGTTTGTGCACCTCACCCCTTCTCAGATATTATGTTTTATAGTCCTTTTGTCTATGCTATTTTAACACTTGATTTTTGATAAAATGCTTTCCCTCAGCTATACAACACTCCTGGTTTACCTTGCTAAATGGAAATACAGGTCTTGAAATCAGCTAACCCTGCTGAAGCACACAGCAGCTCTACAGTGTCATGGTCATTAACAGTGCCAATCACAGCATTCAGGAGCACATTTTTCCTATCACCATTACAGGCACCAGTGGAACACTGTGGAGCAAAATGAATGGGGTTAGTGACATTACAGAACAGAATGCTTGCCTTGAGAGACAAACCTGAAAATGCTTGCGTGACAGGGGAAAGATGACTTCTTCCAGCTGAGCTGTGTCCAACATTTTTATGCATCCAATATAAAGCAAAGACAGACTTGTGTGAGATGCACATAACTTTACCTGTTATGTAAATATAGTCTATCCCAAGCCCTTTCATAGTTTTCCAGCATGTATGGATATGTGCAGAATATTCTTTGGCTGGGGGGGGACTGCTGGGTTAGCAGGTATTTCTCCCATCCTTTTTAGTGCTGTTGGCTCACTAAAGATTATTAGGATGTAATTGGGGCCTAATGAAAGAAGTAATCACTGTTCATTATTTTTATATAATTTCTGTCATGAAGCTATATAATGCCTAAGTGAATTTATGCATTTTTTCTTCCCTTCCTTTTCTTTTAAACCTGAAGGCTGATTTTAGTGAAGTCTGATACATGAGCAGAGAGGTCTCAGAGGCAGGTGAGGTTCCTATAAATTTTGTGAATGTAGGTGTTGGCTGCTTGTCCTAGAATTTACCTTTTTACCTTGGCTGGCCTCCAATCTCAGGCTGGCCACCATTCCCTAGGGACCCTGGTCTGTAACTGAGGCTTCAGCAAACAGTGATTCATCTGCTGGTTGAAACTGATCATGGCCTGGAGACTTAATCCCTTCCCTGTTCAAACTCCTTGTGACCAGGCTTGGCTACGCTCAGCTGTGCAGCTGAACAGGACACTGGACATGTCCCCGTGGTTTCTGTATGGGGGCAGAATGGCAAGTAGCAAAGGCCATGCTGGTTTTGTGACAGGCTACACATGCTATTGATCAGTTCAGTACCAAACTGATCCACACCACACTGCTGAGCTCCTCTTGCCTCTGCTGCAGTTACTGCACCATTTCTTCCTGTGCTCATGGAACTATTTGCATGACTATTGTTAGAGCGTAGGGATATATGTCAAATCAATCATTTTTGTAGAGCTGAGATCTATAAATCCATTTTCTGCCATCTTTAAAGTTAGGTTAGAGGTGAACCATGGAATGGACAGTATGTTGTAGGATTAGAGAGACTGTTTGACAATAGAATTTTCTATTTCTAGCAATATACCGAGGGGGGATTTAAAAATAATAGGATAAAAGAGGATAACTGTCACTGACAACTTTCAAAGCTGTCTTTTAGGCTGTGCTTGGGGACAAAAATTAACAGTGTCAGTGTAAGAAATTTTTTTGTTTTTGCTGTTATGGCCAATCTACACCTAGGCATTAGCCTTCCTACAAACCTATTGTTCAAGTTTTATTTTAAGATAATACATACAGTGCACATATTATATATATATATAATATATATGTATATATATGTGTATTATATAGTATAGTGTAATTTAAAAGTTGATTTAAAGCTCTGTAAAGAAAATATAAATTGTTTAAAAAGGTATACTGCTGAGTGATAATTGTTTTGAATGCATAAGATTGAGACAGTGGAGAGTCAAATCTGTAATGTCTGAGGTGGAGGGTGAACACTGGTTTTGCAAGCAGTTACCATGAATGTATGTTCTACTACCAAGCTTCAGGTCTTATGATCTAGAAAGTGAAAATAGTTTTGGATATTCGTGTTAGATCAGCTGCTGACTGTTCACTGCAAATAATTTGATACCTAGAAACTTACGCCATGGTCCCATTTTGTCAGTTTGTTGGATATTAAGCATGAAATATTCTCCTTATTCTACATTGTAGAATAAGGAGAAAAAAATTAAAATTTTATACTTGTGAGGATGCAGAGAACAGTCCCTCTCTCTCATCTTGTTAAGAATAAGGTAGGTCATCTTGTTAAGAAGCACAACAGTTTGAATTCTGCAGATACTATCAGAACAGCACTGTGAGGGCACAGTAGGAGGAACTGCATGAATGCAGCTCTGATGTAACTGTAAAACTGTAAGTATTAATTTACTACTGCATTGCCTATTTCATGGAGGTGTGAAAGAATGAATGTTGTAGTTGAAATGTCACCTGCGAAACTAGTCAAGCCTAATAGTAGCAAATGGCAGTATCTTTTGCTAAATTGGGCTAGTACTTGCATGTGGTCAGGCGGTGTTTTGAGTGTGGTACTCAAAGAAAAGAGTGAAATACTGAGCAGAATCAGGATGTTGCATTGTACTAGATAAGACAGTCTGCTGGCAGGAGAAACCCATGGGATCTGGTCCCGGCTATGTAGTTTGTTTAGTGCTGGTTTTGCTTTGTTTTCTGATTGTCTACATAATGTCAGGCCATGGAGCTGAGACCAGGACCTAAATCTTGTCCTAAGAGGCAGGTACCCTGAGCAGCAAACATGGAAGTCAGTCTCTTTTGCCCACATCCCACTCTCCCTGTGTCATTGCTCTTGCATTTTTATAGCTGGAGAATCCAGGATAAACAGGAGATCATGCTTTCCAGGACTGTACTGTCTAGTACTTCAGAGAACTTTTTTTGGAGGTGGGAAACTGGACTTCAATTCCAGATCTTTGTTTTGTGCAAAGTGAGTAAGTATCAGATGGAAAAAAGCTGGATTTCCTGAAGCACTTGTGCATTCACTGGACTCAGCACTGCTGCTGATGTACCTTTCCTGAGCAAACCACTCTGATCAGACTCCTGTAGGGACATTGCTGGGAGCAAGACATTTAGGTTATGCTCTGTCTCACATCTGGACCACTGGCATTCTGCACTGCGCACTCTTGGTCAGTTCTGTGTGTGAAAGAAAACCTTGCAACCTCACATCTAAAGTGCAAATGTCAGATGTCAATTGAAAAGCTAGCACTGATAAGTCTTTCTGTTGCTGCAGTGAGGGATTTCTGGGTACTTTTATGGAGGATTCTGCTCAAGTTATGTTTTAGATAATTAAACTACCTCTTAATCTCTTACAGTTTGTCACTGCATAATTTTATTAAGTCTCACTGTACTTATTTGTTCTCTATTATTAAAACAAAATGTAGAAAGAAGAGATCCAAATAATATTAATCTGTTTTTCCTAATCTGAGATATGTACGTGGACAAAAGGGCACTCTTCTAATAAATCAACACACCAGCTCCTCACAGTACAGTACCAGCAGTAATCAGGTAAAACATACCTGTTGTGTAATCCTGTGCTGCATTGTAAATTTGGTATTAATGTAATGCTTCAAAAGCTAACAGAACATTTAGTTGATATACTGCATCTCTCTATTATGTATAATATCTCTTCATAAATATGCATGCATAACAAAACTGGCAATTTGAGGAATTTATGTAAAACTCATGAATTCTCTTTGAAATTACAGGTCCTCAAGATATATCTGTTTCAACCTGCATGCTCTATATTGATGAAAAGAAGTTCTTTCTTTTTTCCTAACCTTTGTAGTGCATTGAATTTTCAAAGGACACTGCCACAAGGCCAACCATGGAACGTAATGAAATGCTGGCAAGCTGAAATCAAATGGAAGACCTTCAGATATAAAGAGCTGGAAATTGCTCAGAATGATTTATTGTCCCAAGTGTGTTAGTTACCAAAACATGGATCGCATCTTGGGAATGCTTGGTGATGCTGAAAGAGAAGTAAAAGTTAAAGGGAAGGGAAGTAGAAGTTAAAAAATGGGAGGTAGCTTAATGGCCATTCTGGAGTAAGACAAGAAATCAGAAGAAAAAACTTGTTGCAGGAATGCAAGAAGTTATTTTCTGGTGTCACAGCCAGATAGAGACAGTTGAAAACGTACAGTTAGTGGAATTACAAGGCTAGATTCAAATTAATTTTTGACCAGTTTAGGTGAACCTAGTTAGACAATAAATGGAGCTGGGATAACCTTCGGTGGATACAGTGAGAAGTTGGAGAGAGCTAAAGTAAAGGCCTTAATTATGAAACTTTCAGACTTCTGGTATACTTGGCAGTCTTGAAATACAATCATGAACATACTTAAATCAAAACTATTTTAAGGTAGGTTTTCAACCCTTAAACTCTTCAACCTTTACTTAAAAATCTGTACATTGTGGGTATGGATATTCAAATATGGCTCCTAGTGAACAGATACACTTTCAAAACAGAAAGCGAAGTGCTTCTTTTTAATGTAAAAAGCTTACATGTTAATTCATGCCTGGGGGCTTCTGAAATTGAAAAATGCAAGAAAAGTAAGAGGATGAATAATTGCTAGTACTATTATGCTGAGACTTTAACATTGAACTTCCAAGTGCTGAAATGAAGAAAGAGGTACAAGCCTGGTAGACTTTGACTCAGCATTATGGTTTAAGGCTTAGGTATGCTGTAATATGAAAAAAAGTGCATTATATAGCAGTTTTGAGAAAGGATTTCTTAAGCCTCTCTACCAGGGGATGGTGAAAGATTTGTTTTGGTCTGTTCAGTGTGAGCATCCTAGAAGGAACTTCTGGAACCAGTGTAGTTTATGGGTTTCTATTACTTTGGTGGTAAGTTTAAAGAAACGTGTACTTACAAAACTCTTTACAAATGTCCCAGTTTCATAAAAGCTGCATCTTTCTCAGCCTTTGTATTAAGACCAGAAGTAGTTACTGTAAGCAGGCGACGTGGATCAACTGTTTCAGAAATGAAAAACACCATTTTTCACTCATGAGTTTTATTTACTTAGAATTTATTTCTTGTGAGACTAGGTTGGAACTTTTGAAGCACAGGACAAAAGGACAGTGGGGTTTCAACACCAGATAACGAAAAAACAAAACCCCGGTGCCATAAGAGGACATAGAATTCTTACTGACCAAATTGCTTAGCTACTGCTGCATGAAAGAGAGTTTATTTAAGGTATGTCTGTCAGTGCCTCTGCACTGTTTCTATGACATTTATTTCCAAAAGCCTGTATTTTACACTGAATTAGGCAACTTTCATTTTCCTGAGTTACAACAGTTGACATTAGGATATATTAAGGCAGCAGTCTAACAATTATTATGTAGAGTCAATTTCAGATTATTTTGGTAGTGTACCTAAAGTGATCACATGCTTTACATTCACTACGGGAAGGTCAGTATCCCTTTGGAAGTAGAAAGGATTTTAATTCTTAATTCCTATTAAATCTATTGGGAGTTAAGCAGAGAAACATCTGTCAAAACTCATGAAATTTCAGATTTCTAGTCCTTTACCTTTCTATCTACAGCTATAATAATTTCCTTGCTGGCCCTTCTGAATTGAGAGCATGTAATCCTTTTTGCTGGGATTTCAGTGTTACTTCTGGACAGGAATAGAAAATGTACAAAGTTATTATTTAGTACATAGAACCTTGTGTAGACTAGGTGAAAGGAGTTCCTGAGGAAAATTTTGACACAGACACAAACAGATTGCTTTTATTACTGAAATAATAAGAACAACAATGCAGAAAGGTAAGCAGATGTACATCAGTCATGTACAGCACACATACATTACAAGTGTGCAAAGAGGCACTTTATATTAGTATGGTGTCCTTGGGAGTGGGCTGGCTTGTGGATTTTCCTTTGCCTTTGTTGATAAATCTGGGGCGGGGGAGGGGGAACAGTGGAGTCTAAGTTGAATACACAAGTTTTGTATTTGTGGAATAAGAATGGGGAGAATAATTTTTTTCTAATATTTATTAAGATGTAGGTCAAATAATTTACTGGTAGCAGACTGAAAGAAAAAAAAAAGACCGACTCTATTTTAAGAACCAATTTAGATTTTCACATAAATGGAAATCAAGAATAATTCTACTGCATTACACAGAAGTATAAGGGCTGGTGCAAGGTCAGAATGAAGCCTCTTGTGTTTTCTGTTCAAAATGAATTTAAATCAGGATGACTGCACTGATTTCAGCAGCTTCAGGCTGTTTTTAAACCAGATGAAAATTTGGCATTCAGTTACCACAATAAATAATTCAGCTAATATTTTTCTAAGAAAAGAGATGTGGATGGAGATTGTATGGCTGCAGTTCCCAATGAGTACCATCTGGTGCAAGATGTACTACTGGTCAAATGACAGGGACTCCTCCATCCTATCAGCGTATCTACTGCATCCAAACCTGTATTTTGTATTTGACCTTGTCCTAAACTCCCACTGATGCCAATGGGAACTCCATGTGCAACAGTCTTTTATTCTGGCTGTCAAATCTTAATATTTTCAAAATGTTGACTTGGGCAGGAGTTGACATAATTCACATTTGGGGCTTTACACTGAAGCATTTGAATTCCTTTGGAGTACAGTACTAGCCCCATAAACCCATCTCTAAAAATCCCACTCTGAAAAGAGGATTAGTGTACATGTGTTGCATTTGCTCCCTTTTTTCCATAACCTTTTAATGCCTCAGGGATTGAATTTCACTAGACACAGTGGGAGAATCCTGGTACATCTGGTTTCCCTGTGGTCTTACATGATGACTGAACAGCCTCACAGCTTTTGCAGTCAGGTTCCCTATGGGCTCACACTGTGATTAGATTTGTTCACCACAAATATATCCTTGTTTGCAATGAAGATACGAATGAATTGAGCTTCTGTTTATGCATCCCATTCACAAATAGGATTTCATGGAATCATACAGTAAATTAGGTTGGAAAGGACCTCTGGAGGTCACCTTGTATATTTCTTGGCTCAGACTCCTCCCCAAAGATGATTTCTGTTTTCCCTTTTTTTTTGGATGGACAATTTAGACTATCCTTTCATCTGACAGCGCCCTCTGCTTTTCTACCTCTCCTAGATGTATTCACCCCAGCCAACATGGACGCTGTATGTTAAGTTTATATACAGGGCTTTTAAAAATTAAGTGTACCAACAATATTAAATTTTGAAATGTGAAATCTGGCATGGAAGGTTAAAGATGTATAAGCCACACAGCTATTCCTGAATGCTTAAACAAATAGCTCATCACCTATTTGGCTTTTTGCACAGTAGGAGATGAATCTATGGACTGAGAGGGTAGCAGTGGCCTGGGCATGCATTTGGCACCCAGGGAGACCCAGCTGTCTGTCACTTCCTAGGCAAGATTTGAGGTTAGCCAGCATCCTGTGCATCGGGACAGCCTGCTGCCATAGCCCTGTCGTGGGGGATGGTTGTGGCAAAGTTAGATGGGATTCAGAAGGTCACCCCTTTAGAAGAAGAGCTTGATTTCAGTTTAGGACAATAAATCTTTTTGAGCTGACTTCATTGAGATTTGCACTAGGGTCATAATTATTACTAAATAATATGGACTTGTTCTTGGAAAAGCACTTTTTGCCTATTTTTGATATTTTTTTTGTGATTTACAAATACAATAGGATGAAAAACAGGGCTGTATGACATTTACTGCTGAATAGTGTTTTCTTATTGGCTAGTGCTCCATATGTACAATCAGCATCCTTAATTTTATATGGTTTTTTATTTGTTTCTTTTTATGAAAAAGGACTTTTTTTTTTTAGTAGATATAGACCACTTTACAGATTATATACTGTCTGCAAATATCAGATAGACTTTTGGAATTTGATCACAAATGACCTTTCTGAAATGATCAGATTTTAAAAAAACTTAATTGCTCCTTGTTTTTCATGCAGATGCTGAAATAAATATGTGCTGTTGAGGAAAAATGAGTCAATATGGCTTCTGCTGATCTTCCAGGTTATTTGAATAGATAAAAAAAAATTTCAAACTGCTACCATGGGACTTAAGAACAATCATGTTAGGTTAAATACTGAGAAATAAGTGCAGGTATTGAGCATGTAATTTCCATAACCATATCAGTTCAGAAATAGGTTGGCAGAAAATGTCCTAGAAAAATTCTAGAATTAAAGACATTCTAATTTCACAGGTAACTCATAAAATTGAAAGTGAACATATATTGATAAAAGTGACAATTTTCTTCACTTTATT
The DNA here is from genome assembly GCA_013398055.1 of Ifrita kowaldi. Lineage (NCBI taxonomy): Eukaryota > Metazoa > Chordata > Aves > Passeriformes > Cinclosomatidae > Ifrita > Ifrita kowaldi. The sequence goes on from VZRS01002397.1 coordinate 339,901, forward strand.
TCTGCCTAGATTAAAATTGGTCATGTTTTAGGATGGTTGCTTTTCTTTGAGAGGGTAGGGAATGACATGGAGTTATTTATTATTAGCACTGACACAGTGTGTGCAATCAGCTGCACAAACAAAAGAACACAAAAACAGAAGAAAAAGACAGACCCTTCTCTTCTAAGTTTTACAGAACTGTGTTGCTCTGCAGTGTTTTAGCTCCATTCAGGAAAAGAAAGTAATTTTCATGCTTTTATACTTGCCAAGTGGAGAGTAGCAGTATGAAGATGTATGCAAAATTGTAGTGCCTTGAATGATTGGCAGCTGAGAAAGCTGCCAGTACTGCTGGTTCCAGTTGAAATTTCCAAGACAATGACTAGTGAGGAGGAACACGGCCAATACAGGAAGACTGAAGCAGAACACAAACTTTAACCCAACCCAACAGCAACATCTAGTTTTCTACAACAGCGTGCTTGTGGACACAATTCTCTCTTCCCTGCCTCTAATGTTTGCAACTCCTAGGCCTGATGGAGGGCACTCTGCTTTCAGGCCTTCACTTATGCTGTGTAATGCACCTTCAGCAAATCTGTTGATGACACCAAGCTGTGTCATGCAGATGATCCACCAGAGGAAAGGGATGCCTTCCAGAGGAACCTTGACAGGCTCAAGTGGTAGTCCCATGTGAACCTCATCTCATGACGTTGAACAAAGTGAAGTGCAAGGTCCTATACCTGGGTTAGGGCAATCCCAGACAGACCTACAGGCTTGGTGGAGAGGTGATTGAGAGCAGCCCTGCAGAGAAAGACTTGGGGTAATGGTTGATGAAAAACTCAACATGAGGCAGGAGCGTGCACTTGCAACCCAGAAAAACAACTGTCTCAGGCTGTATCAAAAGCAGTGTGGCCAGCAGGTCGAAAGAGGTGATTCTCCTGTTCCACTCTGCCCTTGTAAGACCCCACCTGGGCTACTGGGTACAGACCTACAGAAAGTCCTACAGCTCCCAACAGAAGAAGGGCATTGAACTCTTGGACCAGAGGAGGGCCACAAAGCTGATGACTGGAGCACTTCCCCTAAAAGCAGGCTGAGAAAGTTGGGGCTATTCAGCCTGGAGATGGTTGCATGGAGACCTCATAGCATCCTTTCAATCTCTGAGGGGGCCTACAGGGAAGCCAGAGAGGGACTCTTCATCAGGAACTGCAGTGACGGGACAGTGAGTAATGGGTACAAATTAAAAGAGAGGAAATTTAGGTTAGATACTAACTGTGAGGATGGTGAAACACTGGAACAGGTTGCCCAGGGAGGGTCTGGATGCTCCAACCCTGGCCAGGTTGGATAAGGCCTTGAGGAACCTGGCCATGGCAGGGAGGGTTGGCACTAGATGATCTTTAAGGGCCATTCCAACCCATTAACATTCTATGATTCTATGGGTCTCTTTGTTTAGCACACTAAAGGGACGTTTTATTTTTCTCATGAAAATCTCTGTTTTGATCTGATCAGATGAATTATCCAGAAACAAAAGGCTCTGCAGACTGTCTAGTATACCTGTACCTTAATGTGACAGAGCTTCCCATGCATTTTCAAATTCCATTACGGAGAAACTGAGCTCAGACCAATACAAGGTCTGGAAATGTTTTGAATGCCTATATCATTTTATTGTTCTTTTAATTTTAGTTCAAAGAAAGATGTAATTTTATGTTATTTACTATATCATACCTGGTATATAAATTCCAGGTTGCTTGCTGGAAAACTTGCTTTCCAAATGTAATATTTTGTGTTACTGTGTATTCATGTGAACTGAAACCTTTTGTAATTTAAAAACTGATTACATTCTTTAAGAATTAAACACTTAGCAGTGTAGTCAATGTCTAATGTATTAAAAACTTGTCACTTAAAAGTTCTAAAGATTGATTTCGGCAGAAATTAAGTAGTTGGGGTCCTGTGCATCAATAGTCACATCAGATCTTGCCCAATATGTTTTGCTGCATTTGGTTCTGATTTAGTAGTCTCACTTTTTTCATCTGGTGAACAACACACACTTCCTGTTGACTTCAGATCATTCACTGTTTGTTCAAGTGTAAACTGGGAGGACAACCAGACCCAAGCTCTCTCCTTCTACCACTCCTAACAATCTCATCATTACACCAGTTTAGAACTGCCAAACCTTTCATCAGATGTAGAAATGAATGGAAAGGTTACTTCCGTAGCATAATAATTAGGGCATTTATCATGTTAACAGACCTATTAAGGTTCATCCATTTAGCCATGGTTATCTTGTTATAAACAGTGAACTCCCCTTCTCACAAAGCTTAAGTAAAGAGCATTATGCAAAGGGGAACCGGGGCTTTAGACTGTGTCTACTCAGTACACAAGGGTCTGGGCTAGTCCAGGGACAGCTCCCATGGAAGGGCATAGTGGCTGAGAACCACAAGCACAACACACTTCAGAAGAATCAGTGAGTGTCCTGGAGATACCAGCTGCTTTTTGTGACACCTCTTAAGCCAGTGATTCTCCTTCCACTTGCCTCAAGGCCAGAGCTGGGATGCAACCATTAATACTCGTAAATATATAAAGGTCATCAAATGCAAGATGTCACAGAATTGTCAGGCCTCACAATAGTATTGAAGGTATGTCAGGACAAGTGAAGGCCTTCTGTCCATGCACAAAGGGACTGTACATGGGTTTTAGGATGGCTGTTTTTAGGTACACTATTGTTAAAGCATATGGAAATCACAGCAGTCAAAAGCTACGCTTTCTTGTCCTGCAGGTTTTTTATCAGAGGGTAGGTTGTATTTGTTAAGAGATGGACATTGTCAGGCTGTTTCTACTTTCTGCTCTCAAAACAGCTACTAATAGTATTAGCTTAGTGCACAAAGTGAACTGACTTGTGCAGTAGCTGAAACCCTGAAAGAGCTAGAACCCTGTTTTTACAAAATGCTGGGATGAAACTAGCTCTTTCAAAGTTAGAAAAAAAAAAAGAAGAGTATAATTGAAATAACTAAAGCACTAGAATATAATATTTCATTAAAAAAAAAAAGCACAACAGGAAATGGTCCTTTATATCCTTGTGTCTCCAGCTAGAAAACTGACATAAATAGCTTTTCTGGTATATAGGCAACTACGTAAGATATGTTGAAAATTCATAGTCAAAAGGAAAAATAAATACTTCAAGTTTTCCTTGTACCAGGCAAACAGGATTCTTTGCAACTACAAGCTGACAGTGTCAAAGTAAGGGGACCAGCTCCCTGAAGTGCTTTAAAGGAACAGTTATTGAAATGGAATGAGCAAGTAGTAGGACCAAGAGAAGTACACTCACTGCACAAAGGTTAACTGAAGACATACCTTATGATACATCCGTTCATAAAGTTATCTAACATAAGCAAAATAGAAAATAGGAGCCAACAGAAGGAATTTCATCAGTTTCAGTCATTTCTGTCACCTCAATTTCCCTTTTAGTAAGAATTACTTCATCAAGCTGATGACAAATCATACATCAGTTTATTAAGACAGAGGAAAAACAGGGGTATCTGATTTTACACTGAAGTAATTGACAAATGTAAGTCTTTAACAATAAAGCTTCTGTCAGAACCCAGGAAACAAAGCCATTACACTGTGCAAACACCTTTCAATGAAGTACATACAGCTTTGGGCAAATAACACAATTTCTCATGTCCCTATTGCCTGAAGATAATTACTTTGTTAAAATTTTGTTCTCCTGCAGTGGAACTGTTGCCCAATTCTGTGAAACTATTGCCACAGATCTTTTCCAAGGTGTAGATAAAGCACTCTGTGAAAATCTGCTTGTGTTAAAATGTATTCTATTGAAAGAGCAATACCTAATATTTTACTGAAAAAATGGCAAAATTTTGTAACTTTGGGAACTCTAAAGTAAACTGAATGGCAATTTTGTGGGGGTTTTTTTTGCTTGTTTGTTTTTTGTTGTTTGTTTTTTATTTTGTTTAGGTAAGTTGGAGTATCAAAGATCACACTGCTTGCACCCACCCAGTTGAATTATCACATCAGGATCATCTACTCCTGCTAGGCAGCTTTCAAAGGTGATGCTACTGTCTGAAGCTCCTCTTAGGGCTGTAAATTTCATTTGTACACAGTAATTGTGCATTGTGTCCCTTTCTGCCAAAAGTGGCATGCAGAAATCAGAATTTGGAGAACATGATTTGCCCAATTACTTACATAAGACCTGCCCAACGACTCTTCTAGCCATTGCTTTGTGCTCTACTGAACAGAGACACAGAGGAAGTGGAAGAATAGTATCAAAACAGCTCTGAAAGATAAAAGCCAAGACTTCTAGCAAAAATTCTAGGATTTTTTACTTTGGTTTTGGTCCTAATCTTCTGTGGTACTCATGTGCCTCAGTTAGGGAAACCTAAATGTTTAGCTAGCAATGTAAGTTTGTCATGAGGAATACACTCACAAACAATGGACCCGCTGACTAAACCCAGGATTTTAACAAAACAAGTTCTTTCTACATTGTAAAAGAAACATGTGCACGATTGTCTTGTTATAATTTTAACAACCTTCTAATGCAGAAATACTACAGAGAATTCCTCATCGAAATAGCTTTGGAGAAAAAAGTACAAACACAGTAAGCCTTAAACCTGGTGTGCCTAGAGAAAAGCTGAGTACAAAAAAACAAGAGACAAAGTCCATATCCCTCATCTGATTTACATAGCCTTACATGTACTTTTCTGAAGTATTTAACTGAAATACATGTGAAAGAAAAATGGTGGTCTCATTCTTAAGTGTATCTACTTGGTAATAAGAACACAGGCTACAGGAGTGGCATATTCTAAAATAAAAATGCTCTAAAAATATTCTAAAAAAAAAAAAAAGCCTTTCATATTTCCTTAGTTCTCTTAAGTCTCATCCATGTGACAGCAGAAGTGAGCTGTTAGGTGCTAACTGTCATTACAGAGAACGTGAGCACGAGCACACAAGTTAGAGCAGTCTGCTCACTCGCTATCTAGTTAGGACTAATTTCAAAACTCTTGTCATCCTGACTGGAAAGATTAATAGCTGCTTCCTCCTGATTAAACATTGAAACCAAAATTATGGAACTTGTTGATGGCCTCCCTCACATGCTAAATTTATAAACTTTTACTGTGAGCCACTCTATAGTTTTACTTCCCCATTCGAAAAGTTTTTACCTCCTCTAAGGCAATATTTAATCACAAACAATATAAAATTATCTGTTTGTAACAAGGGCAGATTGTACAAATCGCTTTTACTGGGTAGTCTTGACTCTGTTGTACTGAACAGTAAGAGGGGTTTACAGAAATATCTACTACGTTTTTTGAAAGTTATCCAGAACCGAAGCTCAGTCTTACACCCAAACCCAAACTGTGTTTGGAAATTCACTTCATCTGAGCATTTTCTTGAAATCACTGCTGCCCATTCCTTCTCCGTGCATACAAGCCAAGGCAGGCGCAGAATCCGACGACACTGACAGTGAGGCCTAGAAGAAAGGCAATGGTATCTCCTGCATCCAGGGCTTCAGCTACTGGCAGCACCAGCAGCAGTGACACGAGGACCAGGAAAAGTTTTGAGGTGTTCTCGGTTGAAGGCATGCTGACAACCAGCTGACCCCAAGGGGAAGTTAAATGAGGAAAGTGGTGGACAGCAGATACTTCAGTGGTATCTACAAGGAAAACAAAAGGAACATTACAGGGTTTTCCTTCCTTCCTGCCTTCCCCCCTGGATTTGTCTTGCCAAAAGTCAACTGATGCGATTGCTGCATTACACGTATCTGTGTGGGGCTCATAAAATTTAGGTTTTATCTTCCCAATTACAAAAGTAAATGACTTATTATCATGAGACAGCCACAGTGGGTTTGCTAACTTGTTATGTAACTCTGTGGAAACTAACCTTTTGAAGCCTTACCGTAAGGTGAAGTCAGAACAGGCTCTCCTGCCTGCAGCTACCAGAGCCTGCTTACCTGGTGCACTGCTACACGGGCCTGTTTCACCAGGTGTTTAGGGCTCGATGGCTGCTGCACGTCGCTCACCCACACTTCCTAACACCGGGCATCCTCGGGGTCCGTGAGCATGGACAGACTGCGGTACACTGGGGAGGGCGTGAATTAGCCTCCCGGGCAGTGCCACCGTGCACACCCTCACTGCGGGACAAATGTCCGTCGTGGTTCCTGTAACTTGGAAAGGTGCCCCGGAGGAGCACGCCAGTACCAGCCCGGACCGCCCTCTCCGCAATAGTTCTTCCCGCGGGGATGGCTCGTTCCCGGGGTGCACACGACAAAAACCCGCGCCGGGACACCCGAAGAAGCGNCGCTTCCCGGGGGACCTGGCCGGGGCCGCCGGCTGCTCCCCGGGGCGGCTCTCAGCCGGAGCCCCGGAGTGCCCGTGCTCCGATGAGCCTCGGCCCGTGAGAATGTCAGCAGAGAGAGCAGGGGCTCCGTGCCCTCACTGCGGCTCCATCGAAGTGAAAGTATAGAAATACACCGGTTTGGGCTGGTCGTCTGTTCTTCTTTCTACGAATAAACGAGTAGCAGAAGTCACCTTGAGTTTGCATAATTTCAGATTTAGGCCCTTGTGATAACAGTACTAATATGTGCCAGCATAACCAATTCCTACTCTGAGGAAAGCAGTTAAAGCAGTTTTATAGGGTGGAGAGCAGCCTGCTGCCTTGTAAAACAAAAAACTAAGGGAAGTGTTAACAGGTAATTAAGTGAGAGCATTCCCCAAGATCTTAGCTTATCCCGATTTTTATCTTACTCATGCTTTGGATAAGGCTGCTTGTAGAAATTGATTAGGCTGTTTTGTTGCACTAGGTAGTTCCGAAGCAGAATCCAGTCTTTATTTTTCAGTGGCAAAGGTGTGTGCTTAAGTTTGGATAAAAGACCAGTAGGCAATTATTACAAGTTCATAGTATGTCTCTTTGGAATGCTCACAGAAATAACCAGGAGAATCTGTGCTAATTCAATGTCAAAATCAATCTAGAATTTCCATTCTTGAAATGTAATGTAATCCATTACAACAAGAATTAACTCATGACTGAGAACCCCTGTCCTCAAATGTTCCCCATGACTTCTGTAAAAAGAGCAACTTTTATAACCATTTCTTTTTACCAAAACAGTTTCTGATGAGCTTCTTTAAACAGAAGTGGAGATCCAGATAGGGCATTCAGCACACATGCAGCTTTGCCTCTGCCTTACAAAATTTCACTGTAATTGCTTTTGAGCAGCCATTCTTCATGGTTACAGGAACTTCACATGTCTGAGGTGGGTTGTTACTGTTGTCCTGATCATAATTCTTTCATTAATGCCCTTCTTTTCCCCATCAGTCAGGATCCATCAGCTATCAATTGTCATAGATGATAAATTTCCAGGGGTAGAAACATCTTTTTCCTCCTTTATTCCAAGTAGCGTGAAAGCATCATCTTTATAAGCAGCAGTGCCTAGACTCTGATAATGCAAATAATAATGAATATCAGTATAACTCATAAACATCCTTTTTATTAATGAAATGCCTATTTCACAGTTTTTCAGATCCTAAATACTTGATGCTTCATGTTCAGTTCTGAAGGCATTTTCTCAAGAAGCTGATGCCAAATGAACTCACATGAGAAAAATCTTGAAATTTCTGAGAATGTTGTCGTGGCATGGAGAAGAGTAATGCTGTGATGCCTAGCCCATTCCTTAATCAATCACAGATAAATCATAACCCCTAAAGAACCTGAAGAATGCAATTTGAAGTGCAGGATGTGTCATCTTAATCACTGCTGTCACCTCAGAAAAGTGGGCATTGGAGTCCTGGCCCTCTTTGTTCCTTGCTTAGTCTATTTACTGCATCCTGCACTATTGACAAGTAAATGTTACACCGTTGTGCAATGTCAAAAAATGTTTAATTCATCCCTCTACATTTCAGTGCTGTATTTGTTGTCGCCACCACTTACCAACTAAAATTTTCAGTAGCTGTCATTTAGTCCCACAAAACAGATGCAAAGGGATTGAACAATGACTTTCAAGTCTATCTTTTATAACTAGAAATGTCAGTACCAAAGAGCTGTGGCGTCTTTGGACCTAAGTATTTTGAAGGTGAGGAGTGTAAAATCCAAGAGAAAGACTGGGCTTAGCACATACCTCTTAATGTCTCAAGGACGGTACACATTCACAGGCTGTTGAAATGACACAAAGTATAGTATGCATGTAGAAAATGTTGATTGCAAGATATATAATTTATTAGTAGCATCATGGAAGTGCCATTGAGAGCTAGAAAACAGTGCCATTTGGGGATATTTCTTTGGCTTATTAGCTCTTTCAATGCCATTGCATTTTGTAGCTTTGGTTTCAGAAGCAGTGCTTCTTTGGAAAAAAGCCAACAAAATCCAAACAGTCAAAGAGGCTCTTGGTTTTTGTGCTGTTGGAATAGCAGAGAAATGTGTATTCAGCTTAAAGCTCTGCCATCAACTTCCTGCATCACCTCAGGCAAATCTTCCTTTTGACCTATCACCGCTTTGATTGCTTAGCTCAAGCTATTATGTAACCAATATTCAGAGAAAAGACAGCGAATTCCCAGAGCTGACAAGCTAAAGCTCTGTAAATTTTGAGCACAAGGCTAAGGAGGTAGGTATCTGTGAGACTGGAAATTGAAATAAAGTGTACTTTCTGGAGCGGAAAAAGTTATAATCAGCTACACCCTGAAGAGGGTACTTGTGGGTTTTATGGGTTGTTTTTTTCTTCTTGGTTCATCTTGCTTCTTGGTTCATCTTTCCCATTGAGAGCCATTTGTTGATTGCATGACCACACTGATCTGATGTTGTGCTTTCACCCCAGGCGACAACCACACGGCCACTCTCTGACTGCCTCACCAGCAGGATTGGGAGAGAGAATTGGAAGAGTACAAGTTAGAAAACTCATGGGTTGAGATACAGATAATTTAATAGGGAAAGCAAAACTGTGCACACAGACAAAGCAAAACAAAGAGTTAATTCCCTGCTTCCCACGGGCAGGCAGGAGTTCAGCCATCTCCAGGAGAACAGGATCCCTTCACACATAACAGTTACTTGGTGTATTGGGTTTGCATAGCCAAGCTTTGGTAGAAGGGGGGCTACAGGGGTGGCTTCTGTCTTCCATGTCAGACAGAGCCAATCCCTGGCAGCTCCCAAGAGGTCAAGGCTGGGCTGATCAGAAATTGTGGTAATGCCTCTGCGATAACATATTTAAGAAGAAGAATAAAAGAAAGCTATTGTGCAGTTGTAATTGTTGCCAGAGAAGAGCAGGGTGAGAACATGTGAGAGGAACAACTCTGCAGACACCAAGGTCAGTGCAGAAGGAGGAGGAGGAGGTGCTCCAGGCACCAGAGCTGAGGTTCCTCTGCTGGGCTGATGTTGGTGCCCAACGATCAATTGTGCCACTTCTCCTGTCCTGACCATGCATCCTGATGGAGTAGAGTGCAAGTCATGGGTCTGGAGGGATGGAGGAAGCCCATGAAATGGGAAAATAATATCTGTCTGTGAATGGATGTGGGATAGTAGTTAAGGAAAAGGTATGTTTGGTATAGAGATGGTTTAAGGATGTAGTTTACTTTGTATGTTTGGGCAAGAAAGGGTTCCAGTAATGAGAAATAAATACAATGGAGCAGTTGGATGACATATAAATTATGTGGCATCTGAGTATGATGCAAATGGTATGGAATAAGGGGTGGAGATTGTATTGGATCTGGCTGAGATGGAGTTCATTTCCCCAGGCAGCCCTCATAGTGCTGTGCTTTGCACTGGTAGCTGGAAAGGTGCTGATAACACAGCAGCATTTTGGCTGCAGCTGAGCAGAACTGTTTCTCTAACATTTCCTCCCTCTCATCAAGAGACTGGGAGTAGACAAGATCCTGGGAGGGGACACACCCAAGCCATCTGACTCAAATTAACCAAAGGGAAATTCCATACCATATGATGTCAGCTCAGATATAAAAGCTAAGGGAGAGAGGAGGAATGGGGAATATTCATTATTTTACAATGTGTGCCTTCTGGAGCAGCCACTATGCCTGCTGAAGCCCTGTGTTCCTGGGAAGTGGCTGAACATTGCCTGCTGATGGGAAGTAGATGTTATTTTTTTTCCCCTTTGGTTATGCATGCACAAACTTTTTTTTTTTTTTTGCTTTAGTAAACTGCCTTATCTCAACCTATGAGCTGTTTTTCATCTTATTTCCTCTCCCCTGCCCTGCTGGGAGGGGGAGTGATAGAGTAGCTTGGGGGGCATCTGGTGCCCAGCCAAAGTCAACCCACTACACTTGAAATGCTGTCACTCTTACTATGTCCCTTCCTTCTTCCACCCACTTTACATATTGAGCATGGTGTCATACGGTCTGGAATGTCCCCTGTCAGCTGGAGTCACCTGGCCTGGCTGTGTCACCTCCCATGCACCCTGAGCCCCCTCACTAGTGTGGCCACACCAAAAGCAGAAAAGGCCTTGGCTCTGTGTAAGCCCTGCTCAGAAACAACAAAAACATCCCTACATTATCAGCACTGTGTACAGCACAAATCCAAAACACAGCCCCGTATGGATGCTGAAAAGCTTTAGCAGAGAAATTTTCCAGCTTTCTGCAGCGTTCTGTGACAGCTCTGTGTTTCTCACAGAAGCTATGAAAAACACTGCTGCGGGTTCTTGTAAACTAACTATCTGTCTCACACGTGCCATTGTTTTGCAGAATTGTTTTCGTTCTAACTACAAAAAGATTTAGAAATGGATGTCTTAGAACTTGACCAATCCCCTCAAGCGGTGGTTGGCCAAAGAACCAATTACCTTATGCCATTTAACACACTTCTGCGAACTAACATATAAAAGCTTTCTGATAGATTAGTAAAGGGAGCTTCAGCTTCCGTATATTCTGGAGCCTGGACTCTTGTGTCGTTTCTCTACTCGCCCTTGCCGCGACAGCGACAGCCCTGTACCAGCCACTGTGAAGAAAATGAATTCTACCCTGGCTGAAACTAGCACGTCTGAGAAGCTTTCTGAATAATATTTGGACATCAGTTGCACTGCTGTAATGAGAAAGGCTAACTGATCATAGATAAGATGCTGACTATGGGCCTGTGATTATCACTTCTGCATCCACATGCTCACCCTTGAGCTACTTTTCTCTGATGATACTTAATCTGACATTTTAGCTGACTATCACTATGTCCTCATCTTTTCACTTCAGTCATAGATCCACATTCAGTTTTTCTCCTACAACAAACATGACTTTCTTAATTTGGACTTCACTGTTATCTTTCTCCTTCTTTGAACAAATAGGTTCTACTGCAACTGCCTCATTTTGCTTCTGCAGAAAAAGCCCCAAATTTAAAATACAGAATTAATTACTTCTATTATTAACCTTTCCCACATTTGCTTCTTGGTCTGCCGTCACACAAATGTTGACTTCATTATTTTTCTTACTTGCTTTTTTATTGTCCCTTCCCTTCCTATCCTGTGTGTCTACTTCGTCCTGTACTTTTTCCCTTCTATTTCTCAAAGTCCTTAAGTTTCCTCTCAATTAAAGGTATATAGTCACAGATCATCCCTGTCATAAAACCACCCATTGGATTCCCTTTCTGTACCTATCACTTCATCTGTTTTAGTCGTGTAATCTCTAACCTGTCCAAACACACTGTTCAAAACTGTTCTAATCCTACATCTCCTTCAGTATGGCTCAGTCCTCTATCAGCTGGATATCACATTGATATCTCTACTTAACAACTTAGATATAAAGGCCTGTGTTTCATCATTGGCTCTGACTGATGGACTGCTTTAGTAACTCTCATTCCTCTTCCCAAATCCAGCAAACACTTAAAGAAACCCCAGTGCACTTCCAAAAAAATTGTCCTTTCCAATTTCTTCTTCACTTTTACTTTTTGAATCTTTAGTGCTGGCTCCTCTTTCTTCTGCTGCTGGGGGTATGCTAGGCTTCTGTCTGTGTTTCTCCTCTTGACTCTCTAGATATTGCCCCCTGGATGCTCCTATTGACAAATACAGTTTTGGATACCATCCATGACTCATGCTTTCCTTTGTCTTCCCTCTCTTTTTATTCCCACTTGACTGTGTTGAGGTCTTACTGCTTGTGGCACAGGCCTACTAACAGTTCTCTCTGTGTGACTTAGTCATGTCCTGTCTCTCGTTCTGACCCCTGCAGCTTTGTTTATTCAAAGTGCTGCTGCAAAGGGACGTCTCTCTAGCTTCTCATTTTTACTGTGCTCCTTCTCTTCTTAATCCTCTGGTGTTGCATTTCCTCTTTTGCTGAACCAAAGACAATCTTCTTCTCAGATCTAGAAGATCTTTGCAGTATAAGCTTCCTTCATACTGGCTTAACCTATTACCATTGTCAGGAGGTTAACTTCTCCTTTTCTTTTGTCACCCTGGCAGACTCTTTCTGATCCCTCCAAGAAGCAAAAGTTGCTTCTTTCTGAGAGCATGGAAAGGCTTACAGAAAGAAAAGTGCCATTTTTTTGATAGAAAATTCTTTCCTTTGGGGTCATGTACTTCCTGCTGTCCCTTATACAGACATGAAAATAAAGGATTAAATAGCCCAGTGATTCCTTTTCCCTCAGTCCTTTGCTTCTTTAGCCTGGCAGGGGATCTCCTCTGCCCGCTGGAATCTCTTTGAGCTCTCTTGCCAGCACTTGAGAGATGTCTCTGTGCAGCGCTGGCTGGAGCAGAGAGACATGGAGGCAGCTGCCAGCCCTGCAATAAAAAAGCTCTGGAGTTGGTGCTGGCAGGAGGCAGGAGCAGCCAGACTGCAGGAGTGAGTGCAGAGGATGCCAGCCAGAGTTAAACACCCATTGATTGACTTCCCGCTGAACTCTACAGGGGAATGTGAGAGCTACCCATCAATAATGGGAAATCTGGAGATTCCCTGTGACTGTTATGAACACTGTCATGCTTTTTGTGAATTATAAGAAGCAGCTTTCTTGGGGTTTTGTAGAAGCATAACAAAAGCAGAGGTAGATGTCAACTGGAATGATGCATCCAAACTACCTCCAGCCTTCAAAAGTAAAGTCTGAATCTAGTCTTCTTGGTTTCAGTGTTTGTACTAATGTAAACTGTTGAGATGTTCTCACACTCTTCAAAAGTGCTTTCCACAGGTGGTTTGATTATTGTATATTGTTTGCCTGTTTCTTTTTGAGAAAAATGAATTATTTTACAATGTTAGCAAGGAAAATGTATACAGCACGAGCAGTTCAGCTTCCGAGGGCCTGGTGATGCCAGCTTCATCAGTGTTGAATGGTAAATAAAAGAAGATACTATTTAACACAAGAGAGACTGTAAAAGGTTTAAAGGGGGAGTAGCAGCTGGCATCCACATGTTGTTTTCTGTAGTGCATCTTTTTTTTTTCAAGCTATGCTTGACTTCTGTGCCTATGGTTGTTACAAGTAGGAGAAGTTTCATGAAAATAAAAATTGATTTTAACACCATAAACTTGTGTAATCATATGTTTCAAATCTAGATCTAAGCAACATTTGGAGACCTGTTTAGAGGAAAATGTCCACAGCTTTTTTTTCCCCCCCAGTCTTTAGGTATTATTAGAAATAAAGTTTACCTGCTTCTGGAGTTTGAGCCATCTAAATCTAAGCATGTTAGTTATAAGTGAGAAAACTGACATTATGCAAATTGTCCCTCATATTTGCATGCCTAAAATATGGTTTATTCAAGATTGGTGCCCCAAGAAATGTTTGTTGAAATTAGAAGGTAATTTTGGAAAACAAGAAATTACAGTTGGGCTGAAGGGGGTGTTTCTTTGTCAGATGAAGGGACAAAATTCAGGAGGAGCTGTGCTACGTGCCAAAACTCGGTACCTAGGGAAGGAGAATCACAGAACTGCTGACTGTGAAAGGCATCTCTGGAGATCACTTAGTCCAACCCCTTGGTTTTGAATAGCTCCAAGGATGGATACTCCACACCCTCTCTTTGCAACCTGTGTTGGTGTTTCATCTGGTGTCATGGTAAAGAAGTTTTTTTCACATGTTTAAATGGAGTTTTCTTTATTTCACTTTGAATCCATTGGCTCTTGTCCTGTCACTGGACATCAGTGAAAGGAGCCTGGCTCTTTCTTCTTTAACCCCCATCGGGTATGTATGCTCACTGCTGCATATATGTGTATGCATTGCCAACAACCTGCCTGCCTTCTCTTATCCAAGCTAATGCATCCCTCTCATTTCAGTTTCTCCTCACATGCCAGATGCTTCAGACCCTTCCCAGCCCTTTTCTAGACTCATTCCATCATATCCATGTCACTGTGTTCTGGGGAACAAAGGACTGGACCCAGAACTCGAGCTGTGTCTCAAAGTGCTGAGTAGAGTGGCAGGACCACCTCCCTTAAACTGCTGGCAGTGCTTTTCCTGACACAGCTGAGGATGCTGTTGGCAAAAACTACATCCCTACAATGTTGCTATGCCCTACAAATTCTACACTGATCTGAGGAGTAGAGAGGTTTGGGAGGAATTTATAAACCCTTGACAAATCTTAAAATTACCACACATTAAATACTCTGTGGTTCTGGGTCACTAGTTGTAACTTGCTTTTGTGTAGTTCTTGCAATGGGTCTTTAAAAACACAGCTTGCTATTTCTGTTCATCAGCTCAGCACGTTTTCTAGAGAATCTTTTAAGACTGACTCAAATCTTTCAGAATGCTTTTGGCATGGTCCATTGTCAATAACCTGGTCAGGGACCAGGCTGCTCAACTGTTATGCATGAAGAGTGACCAGTCCCGATACACAGATTTTTGTGGAAGTATATCCAAGACAAAAAGCAATTGAATTTATACACAGAATTAAAAATGAACAAAGCCTGAAGAAAGAAAATGGGAAACAATAAAAATATCTGAGACACATAGTATGAAACGATGAGAAGACTCTTTAAAAAAAGAAGTGATAGTTGCAGATCACTCTATTGAGAACTAATCAAAATATTTCACTTCACCTTGGATGTTTTTATTTAAGGTTTCTTGAATTCCCTATCTAAAGTATTATTTTATTGACTTATATTGGAGTTTGCCCCTTGCCTTTAGTAAGCCAATGAATTCACCTGTATCTGAAAATCAAGTAATTGTTTTTCCCAATATTGACAAAATTTCATAAATTTTCTGATGCACGTGCAGCAGTGCAATGGTAGTGGTAAGCCCATGTAAAAACCTATAAATAATTTCACCAAAAGTCATTTATCCTAGAAGCTACATGCAATTGTTTGGTAAATGCTGCAGTTTTGCTGTTTCAAGCTAAGAAATTGTATTTCCTTCGTGGAGTGTATTTCCTATATCTTATCTTTATCATAGAATGTCCTAAAAATACTTTGTAGAATGCAAAGTAAATCTGGATTATTTCAATGCCACTCTAAAGGGAAGTGGCATTCATGAGGGGCACATTGAACAAGCCAAATATCTGCTTTCAAGAGCCTGGAATTCATTCCAGTACTTGGGTATTTGGCTCCCTTTTCATTAATAAAACAGTTTGAGTTTCACTGTTGAACTAAATACACAGCTGTTCTTACAAAAGACACTGTGATTCAAAAAAATATAACTGCTTAATGCCTTTGTGTTTCACAGGTTACCCAAACTTTTAAAGGAAAATGTATTTAGCCTCTATTACCAGTCTGAAAATTCACGCCATAAGAAATATCACTTGGGATGTGCAAACTGAGAAATACAGTTCTAAATACATGTAATTAAAGCTGACATATCTCACCTTAGTGACTCCAGTGACCATGGTCATAAAAACCTAAGACATGTGAAATATGGAAGGTATATATATTTTATGTGTATGTTTGTAATAATATACATATAAATAATACAATAATAATAATAGTCAGATTAGTATTAGAGCACTCAATCCAAACTCACCAGCCAAAGTTATTGAATCTTTTTTTCATCGATTTAGTGGGGTTTGGGTGTTGTTTAAATATTAGCTTTTATGCCTTGTTATGAAGGGTGGCGGGGACCATTATCCCCAGTTTACATCTGCAATAATCAAGACATGGAAAGATGAAATGAATTCCTGGAATTCTTGCAGATGTTCAACAGCAAAGTCAGGAAAAGATTCTGTGCCTTCTTATTCCTTCCACTTCTGTTTCCACTGTAGCTGGTGGCGATTTCTACAGATTTATGCGGAAACAGAAAAGGAAAACCCTTTTGTGAAAATGCACCATCTCTGTCAGGAGATACAAAATTTCCCACCAAAACCACAGTGCCCATGAATGTCTGAGAAAATGTCTTTTGCAATGACAGAGTTCAATCTTTTCTGTGCTGACTGGCCTTATGTTCCAGCAGAAATACAAAGATGACTGTGATGGAAGCTGTAAAGATATATTTGATATAGATAGATACTTCTGTCACTATTTCAAAATTTATTTGTAGCATCTTAAATTGCAGAACATTTTATTTTACTAGTGCTCAAATTCGAATGGATCAAGGCCACTTCACTTAGAGGGCTATCTTCTGTTTTGTGTAAATAGAGCAGGACTAGGGAAAATTAGTCATTTTATGCATTAAGGATGTGTTACTTCTCTTCAGAAGTGTCTGGAAATATGGTCTGCAATAATTTCATCTGTAGCTGTAAACTCTCCAGTATCAGCAGGACAAGGCTCAAACTTTGTCACTTCTTAGATAAAATATGCAATGCCATGATAATATAAATGTATGAAATACATGCACAATACAGAAAATTGTGTTTATATGTATACAAACATATGTATGTATATGTTTATATATGCATGTTTGTGCATAAACACACATACTTTCTTGAAGTATTTAGGGTGTTTAACTTCTCCCTTAGTCTGAGCAGTGTGAGAGTCTGCTCATTTTGGCTGACATCCCATGAAGCACTTCATCAGTCATGTGCCACCGAATGCACATGTATGTGGCACACAGAGAGTCAAAGAAATGAGTCAGCTGTTTGAATTCACTCACATGCTTGATTGCTCCCAGTGTCAGGAGCAGCACATTTAGGACCTTGCCAGATAAAGCCCTAAATGTGTATCCCAGCGAACAGAGAAGGCACTAAATGCCTTCAATTAATATTCCACTTTTTGATAAGACTTTTCTAGGTGTTAAGGTTGGATTTTCAGTGTGTAGAAGCTGAGCTCTGTGCCTGAATGTTATGTACCGTTGCATACCTGCACAGAGAGGCCTTTCAGGCAAACTTTGTGGTTACATGCAAGCATGTAGAAAAGGCATCTATGATGATGACCATTTGAAAATAGGTTCTAATATGTAATGCTTCCTGAGGATGTGGAGAGTAAATTCCTAAGAAAAGAGATGACAGGAGATCACTGAATTTGATACCAATTTTGTCTGAGCATCTATATTCTAATGCTTTTGACTAAATTATAAACCCATTGCCTATTTGTTCCTATTGCAGAATATCCTGAAAATATTTAATGGGTGGTGTTAATTGCTTATATTTATAGTCTCTGGGGTCTTCTTTCGTCAGTATCTATCATCTTCTGGAAGTGTCAAGCACTGAGGGATTAAAAATTTATTCAGACTCTTACGATTTACAGTCCAAACGGAGGTAATAAGTCACACTTTCTCATCCTAGCCTGTAGTAATGTAGCCTCTTATTTATCCATGGTTGCAGGCAATTAGAAAGCCTATATCCATTAGGCTGTGTGTTTTGGAACACAATAGCTATATGCAGATTGGTTTAGACATTGCTTTCCTTACAAATTTTGGCCTTTTGTTTCATGCTTATTTTATTATTTTCAATGCATCAGAAAAGATCTATGCCAATCATGGGGAGGCCATAAAGAAGAAGGTTGTATGGGTCAAAGAGGGAGATGATAGGAGCATGGACTGGTATTTTAACAGTAAGTATAGAGTGAAAAGGTTTGATTTTTATTTAAAAAGAAAGCTATATCAAGGCCAATTGACATTTAAGTGCTGCTGGAATGTATGTATGGATAGAAGATTATGCTGGAGCTGCAGACAGTGGTTGTATTCTTCATACTATGGCAAAGAAAACAGAAGATTGGTTTTGGTGAGTGTTAAGATGTGAAGCCATATGGGTGTCATCTAAATTTATGCAATGATTTCTGATCAGTTCTGTAACTTTCATTGCCACTAGAACAGGTACCTTGCACTTTGATGCTGAGGCTGTCTTGGGAAGTCTCACAGAACTAGGATTATATTGGAAAACACAAGAGAGAGTCTAAGAGTTAACTTTTTGTTTGTTTGTTTGTTTGTTTGTTCTCTTCAGGAGAAAGCTGATGGCAATCATTTAACTTTAGCAGAGTAATTGTCAGCTGAGTACAGCTGAAAGAAGAATACTGGTCCAGGCAGGATTTGAATTAGTACAGACATGAAAGGCTATATAACACCCTAGCAGCCACTGAAAAAATCCTCTTTCTTAGTTTCACTGCTCTGACAGTTTTCTACAGTGAAAGGTCAACGACTGTTACTGAAAGTTTTTCACGTTGTAGTCCTTCACTTTGCACAGGATCACTTTTTTCTCTGTGCCTGGACTAAAAACCTCAAGAGCAAGTCATTGTGACAGTAATACATTTGTAGAAAGTTATAGTGTGCAAAAATGTCTCTTTGGAAGATGAGGAAAGTTACCTGGACTATTTAATAATCCTGTGGTGTTTGGCTTTATTCGTAACATGTCTGTGGTGTGTCAATTGCCATGCTGCCTACATGGAGGATGAATGATAAGCCTTTGATGTCAGTTTGTGGTAGGAGAAGTGTTACTTCTTGTTAGCGTTATAAACCCTAGTGAATGACTAATAAAGACATTGGTGCTTTGTCTGCATCTGGAGTTAATGTGTTGAAGAAGTTCAATACAAATTCTTTTCCCCCATTTAACTGATGCTAGAACCATAACTTATTCCTGTAAATGGAATGTATTTATTACTGCTTTTCTTTCTAACAGTTTTTTAAGTATCTGCTCTGAGTTTAGGATAATTCTGAAGTAGAAAAAAACCTTTTTGATTTATTTGGTTCACTTCCTTCAACAGACATTTCCAAGCTGATAAGATGCAGAAAGTCTTACTTCCCTGAAGAAGCGGTATTACAGAAAAGCATATTATCTAGCCTTTAGGTGCAATAGGCCTTATGATGAGATGAGTAGTGAGAGAATAAGTGTTGTTTAATCCTCCCCTGTGATCATTTAAGGAAATTTGGCATAGCACTTTTTTTTCCCTACATGCTTACTCTTTCTATGAATTACTGAACTAAACTCAGTGTTGTTTTCAGTGTTTCAGTTGTGACAGCAGAAGATGAGTAACTGAATGTGAATTAAAGTATTGCTGGCTTTATCAATTTAGCGGTAGCAATTTATTGATGAAAAAGCAGTAAACAATTCAGAATATCATACCCTGAAAGCACTGTATTCATAACCCTGGCAAATAAAGGTCAAATTCATCAAGAGGACTTAGGTCCTTTGTGTATCTCCATGTGATACCACTGTCATCAATCTCTTAACCAGTAAGTGTCTATAATCTTGCCACCAGGCATGTGCAGAACCATCTGTGAGTTGACACTGCTCCATGGTTAACAAGCTGCCCATTAATTGTTCAAGAGAGAGAACTGGCAGCTCCAAGAAAGGGATCCTCAGTGTGGCTGTAGGGGTCTCCACCATGGAAGTGTAGCCCCAGACTCTGTCTGAGTTCAAGGTGTGGATCAGCTGGACATAGCTTTCAGCACAGCCCAGGAACCAGGTGTGCATACACAATAGTGTACTGTGTGAAGCAGCACCTTGGAGCCAAAGATTCAGCTTCAAATCTTTGCTTGAGCCTGATTCAAAGTAGAAACTCAAATTTGCATTTTTGACATAAGGCAGGAGTGTTCTGACTGCCAAGCTGCTCTGCCTCTTAGGAAGGCAAAGTGTCCTTAAATACAGAAAGATGTGCAGTTTGGTGTTTCAGGCAGAAATGAGTGGGTTAACCCAGAGAGGTTAGCTGCTTTGCTTGCATCCAAACTTTTTCCTGTGAAGTCAAGTCTTGTGTAGCTTCTGAGGATCTCATAGAGCCGGTCTCTGGCCTCTCCTTACCCCTGAACTGCAGGGACAAGGCTATGTCAGTGTGGAATTATGCATTGTTGTGACCAATGTGCACTACTAGCAGGGGGCTTAGATGTCTAGTTATCAGCTTGCAGGCATGACCAAGAATGTCTCAGAGCTAGGCACTGTTGAAGAAACATGTAATATCCTCTGCTTGTGGCTGTGCAGTGCTGGGGATCCTGCCAGGGGTCAGGCTTAGTCCGTGTTTGACTCAGTCGGCAATGTAGAGCTTCAGTGGCTTTGCTGTGCTGCTTGCAGACATTATGCCTGGGAAGCTCAGTGTCTGAAAGCAGTATTGCCCAGTGTCATCTTTTCCTTTTCCGGCTGATGATTAGTATTAAAAATAGCAGGAATATGCCATGCCATTATAAATAAATTAAGATACCACCAAACAAATACTATGCTGACCATGTTCATTTAATCTTTGAGTTGCTCTTGGATGAACAAGTCTGTGGTCTCTTAGCATAACTACTTTTGAGGGTGGCAGGTCCAGATGCCCATTTGTGCCATGACCAATTTGATGTCATTAGTCCCTATCTGTGGCCCTTTCTGGCACATTTCACCATACTTCCTTTTCCCTAGTCTCCTAAACACTTCTGTCCATCTCTCATATTTGTTGAGAACGAATCTTGCATAAGCCTTGGGTCAATCTCCTGAAAAACAGATGCTGGTGACTAGTTTCTTATCCCAGAGATGAACAAGGGTTGTTTTCAGGAGGTGGTGCCAGCTCGTACAATACTGATAAGTCTTTTTTTAACCCAAATTTGTCTTTTTCTCATCCTGCAGTTCTTCAGTAACTCTGACATTGTTTTCTTACTGTGCAGGTGTTTTGTTTTTGTTTAGCAAAGTGTCAGGAGCTGTCAGCACATGATTCATTGGTGTAATTTTGTGATTATATTATCTGCGAAAGGAATTATAAAGAACTATGAAGACTGATATGAGTGCGTAGTGAATGGAAATGCAGAAGCACCCGAAACAACAGCAGAAAACTGGCATGTATTGATGACACCAATATCAGCAGGTCTTCAGGATCTCAATGCATCTATGTACAGCTTCTCAGGATACCCAGATCAGAAACCATGAGACACTGAGTAAGTCCTTTGACTTGATGGAGAAGGAATTTGAATTGCAATCCCTTCCTAAGGAATACAGGAAAGCACATCCAAAACCAGCATGTCATCACTAACCTAAGAAGACCCCAGAAGACATGAAGAGGACTCAGTAGCTGGCATCCCTATTCTTCTGTATCACCCAAGACAGACCAATCACCTTGGTGTTGGTTTATTGTTTTGACATGTTTTATTCTGTATTGGGAATTAACATGGACCCACTATACTATAGGTAGTCACATATATAGTTTTAAAATGCCTAAAATAATGTCCTTCAAGCTATAAGCTCATTGTCAGACACTGCTGTCAGATACAGCATGTCTGGCAAAAGCAAATTTGTCAGCAATAAAATTCTCACTGAACTGCAGTTGTAGCTATCTTGGGGAAATGTAGTAGGGATACCTAATTTTTGCTGATCAGTGTAAAAGCTTGAAAAGTCTGAACAAGTTAGATATCATGGCATTAACTTTGGGCCTCCATTTCCATCATTTTGCAGTACAGGTTTTCTTCAAGTGCTCCCTCTGGATATGTTCATGGGGTATTTAATGGTGTATTTATTGCCATTGTACGTACAGGCTGATGAGTCTTTTAGGAAACTTGTGCAAATTCTCAAACTTTTTATTAACACCACTATGTCATATCCATTATGTGTTTTCTTGTAATTGCACTTTCAGGTTACCACTACAGACATCTAGAAAAGGAACATTAGTGGTTCTTGCAAGAAACTGTTGTGAATCTTTTCTGTTGAAGCAGGCACAGCGGTAAAGTCTTAGATTACTAAGAAATACCCTATCATTCTGTATTATTCATTTCTTTCATTCCAAAACACAGAATGAAAATTATATGTTGCTTTTGTTTAGTAGTTTAAGCTGCTTTTGCATTTTCCCTCAGATGAAAATGCCCTTTATGCAGGGCCCATCATAAAATATACCTTTTATTTTCTAGTGAAAAGCCTTGGGTGCCCATCTCCAACCCAACATCTTTCCAAGATGCTTAACACTTGTGCAACAAGATTTGGTATTTCTAAGGTCATTAGCTAGAGTTTTGGAGTTGCAAATGCCTCAGAGAAAATATTTGATAAATATATTGGATAAATTTGATAAAATGTGAGTCCTATTCCTTGATATTATAAACTGTAGGTAGTGGTGATGCCAAATTCTGTGGCCTGATTTTATCACAGCTGGTAGTCAAAAGGTTGTGCACTGTCTGTGCACTTGAGCAAAAGGTAACCAGGGTGATCAATGGTTGCTCCCTCCTTCTCTTTCAGTATGGTTGTAATAGGAGAGAAGTGCTTAGGTGCTTCCTTTATTTCAAAGCACTTTTCCAGCACTGTGCCCAAGCCAGGCAAATGCAGCTTTGCTACATTGTGCATTATAACCCTCCATCGTGTCTACCTGAAATAACACCTGAGTCAGTGATTAATGTGCAGACTCTGCTCTCCTGGTCAGGCATGAGAAAATGAAGCTCCTATGACCGCTGAAGAGAATGAATAGTCAGTCATGCATGTTAAGACTCCTGGATTGTATAAATCTCTGTTAGGACAGTGAAAAATCTTACCAACCCTGTCCCAGCTGTCCTGCAGAAGAAGGCAGCATCTGGGTGCCAGTGATGTGTTCTGTCACAGCTGATGGAGCAAAAGGCTGTGTTAAACACCAGCTGTGAAGTATCATATTGCTAAAAGCTTGCCATGTTTCCTATACCGTGCCAGCCCTCTGACTGGACTTTGGTCCCTTTGTACAGTGGGCTGTGAACAAAAAAAAAAAAAGCTTTGAATATCACATCAAAGCTCCCTCTCTAAGAATCTGGGCCCTAAAAGACACTATCTCTGCCCCAGAACTAGCAATAGATCTCACTTTGTTTTGAAAATTGCTATTATGTTAGGACTTTGATGTCTCAGATGACTGACTGTGAGCTGGACCTGGTAATGGGTGGGGAGCTACACTCTTTTCAGTCTGCATGTGGGTTTAGGTCAGCTCTGGGAGAGACGGAGAGAATCTTTTCCTAGGGATGTGGGAATGAGGATCCAAAGGTTGGCAAAGAATAGCAAGGGCTGTGCAACTTGTGCACCCAGATGAAGCCAGGGGTCCTGCACATGTGTCACAGGTTCTAAGTCCTAGTTCTCATATGCTGCATAACCTGCTGAGGAAGCACCTGTCAGAAGTTAGGCAGAAAGGTCACAAAGGTAAACTTAGCGATAAAAGTGAAATTGTTGAGATAGTACTGTTGGCAGCTGAAGCATTCAAGAGGGAAACACAACAGGAAAAGGTGTAAAATCTTAAGGTAAAAAACCAAGAAGTTTGGTCAAGAATTAGCCCAGGAATCAGAGTCATTGAGTTGAGTCATCATTGTTATCAGTCCTGATGGAGCTGGTGGGGCACAGCAGCTCTGCAACACCTGGGAGCCCTTCCAGTCAGCTGCAGATAATGAGTCTCCCCCACGTGCAAAGACCTTTTTGGGTTGGTAAGCATACTAATGCCTTGTAGTGGGTTGACCCTGAGTTGATGGACAGTTTTTTAGACTAATGACGCTTCTCGCAATTTACCTATCTAAACCACGTGGAAAGGCGAGAATTCCTCTTTCGTGCCAGCCCGCCTGCGGGAAGGTGAGGGGGCTACGAGCGTCCGGGCCCTGCCGGGGCCCCTGGCTCTCTCTCTCTCCCCTTTTCTCAACGCCACAGCACGGACCCTGGGTCACCGGCGGGGAGAACTATCCCAGAGCTGCAGGCAGCTGGAGCCAGCTATGAACTGCCTTACAGCTAAACTCATCCGGCATGGCTTCCCGGGACCGGCGGGTCCCTCTCCCTTCTCAGGGCGGAGCCAGCGAGAGCCAGCAGAGCCGCCTGTTTGCAGCCAGGACACTCCGTGCCGANAATCCCATGTTCTGTTATCCTTTGTGTGAGCTGAGTAAAAAGAGAAAAGTGCTGGAGGAGGGGGGAGATTTGTTTTAACTTCTTGGTTTTTTTCCTTTCTCTTTTAATTCTATTAATAATAAAACCCTTTCTTTGTATCACAGCTGTTTAAAGTTTGTGCCTGCTTGGTTTTTTCTTTCTTTTAATTTTTATCTCACACAAAGAAAATCAGTAAGTGATCCGTAACCAAACCAAATCAAACCAAAACCACTACACTTTTTGGTGTTTCCGCCCGGTTAATGAATTCAACCCGCTACATGCCTAATAGTAGTTAGTCATTAGATATAACTACTTGCAAAGACAGTGCCAAACTGAAGGGGCCCGGGTAAGCTGCCCCTCTAAACAGCCTGTGACAGCCAGGAGCACAAAAGCTCGAGGTTAAGTAAATGATTGTGTAAAAATGGTGACATAGTGCTGTAAATTTTCTGGGCATCAGGCTATGGAGAAGCAGGAAGACCTAGTGGGTGGTTTAGCCTGGAGGAGAACTGAAGGCGGAGAGACACCAGCAGTTTGCCACCACAGCCGGTAGTGGAGGAAGCAAGGAGTCATACCAAAAGTCCCCTTATGTTAGAAGAGTGTTTTTAGTGTGGTGGGCTCCTGGCATGCTGAAACTGTGCTCTTGAAAGATTCCTCTCTGCTCTCATAATTTCACTGCACCACTTTCCTCTAAGAGCATATTTCTTGTGAATATTAATAATGCATATTAAGATACTATTTCATGATTTCACAGCAAAAAAACAGAGAAAGGTGCTTCTAAGAGATCCCGACCTGTTTCAGGCCAAACAGTGGTAACCGCAGGAGGTCTCTAAAGCATACAGAAAAAAGTAGGTAGTTACACAGTTTGCAAAGTCCTAAGAGAGGGAAATTCATATTCATAGAGAATGTACCTCATGTCTTCTTCATTCATCAGACTGATCACCCATCAAGGCTGACAGAATTTCACTGTATTTGCTACAGATATTGTCTCTGAGACTTTGCACGCTTTCTTATTAAATCTTTCCTTAATCTTACTCTCTTTCTGACCCCAAAATTCATTCCAGTGCTCATTTACTTACTTCTTGTAGAGGTTAATATCTTACATCTAGAGGCTGTCCTGTTGGAGATTTGCATAGCTGTCTTTAAATTGGTATTTCTTGGTGTTTATCAGAATTAAGCTGTAGTAGAGAGGAAAGAAAGGTGGTTCTATGCCCTGCTATGTTTCTGAATTCAATAGCTACTAATAATTAACGTTGCTAGGTATTTAAGATGCTTGCATTGATATCCCTGGTTATCCCTGGACTATTACACAAACTTTGGCAAGTTATTTTTGTCAGTTTAGAAGTACAAATCTGTTTTTATCTTTGTTGATCTGAAGTCTCGTTATTCTTGCCACTTTTTTCAATTCTCCTGTCATTTTAGAAGCATTAAGAAGGAGTTAAGACACCTTTTTACTTTTTGTGGTGAATGCAAAGGTGTTTCTTTACATTGCTCTTGGTTTCTTCTTTAAGCTCATACATTTAAAAAAACCTCAATTCCATGGATTTTCTCTTTTTAATTAATATATTCAATTTAACTCATTTATATTGTCTTTCATTTTCAGATTTCCCAGATTTGCTGTTCTTATGCATTACCAACACATCGGATACATAAAATTTCTTGAAATTTCAGAAATTCTTGTGGCAGAAATAGTTCTGCCAGTGTTTTGACACAGAAAAGAACTCCTGAAAACAATACTTTGCAGTTTATTCATCACAAATTCAAATAAGAAAATAGGAAACTTTTAACTATGATTTCTTTCCCAATAATTTTAAGCCATGTGACGCATGTTTCCATAATTAATGATCTTTGAAAATAACTGTATTTTCCTTGCCCACAAGATCTAACATCTTCATGGACTTTGACCATTCTTTTCCGTTTTCTTTCTGCATACTGGTAGGTTTCTACATCCTTTATGTTCACTTTTGAGTGCATAATTCGAAAAAGACCTTGACTACAGTGCCATAATAAAGTAATACCACTGTATTATTAATATGAAAATCATTTACTCGCTTTTTGGGCATAATGGAGATCTTATTTGACTTTTAAAGAAGTAAAGCTTACCTACAATGCAGATACAGAGTTAACAGACCTAGTTATTAGTTTTCTATATAATGTGAACTTCTAGCTACCCCAAGACTCTACTAACGCTTGTAGTTAATTGCTTCTTGTCAACAATAGGATTTTTTTTGTGTATATGAGCAGAAGTGCATTTCAGACTAATAATGAGTTAATTTTTTATGACTTTCCTAAACTCAGAGCTGGACTAGATGATATAATTTAGTGCCAGGAAGGAATTTCTCTTTTTAAACTAAATTCAGTAGAATAAATTTATTAAGCAAAAATGATGCATTGAAGTTAAGGACGAGGCCAAGTATGGTATGTGATAAATCCTTATGCTTACTAAGATTCAAACCAAAGGTTCATTTTGATTATTACACAAGACTAGTGGTTTATCTGATCAAACTGAATGATAAGCTAGCATGGTTGTATTGTGTTACCTTAAAACCAGGGGATGTCTTTGGTTTAGTGGGATTCATCAATGTGAGTTTATTAACACACTAGTTTATTAATTATACTCTCAGTTGTAAGAACATGTTTCCACGTTCTTAGAATTCATTGGAAGATACTATGGACGAAAGAATGAATTATTAGTAAACAGCAGTCCGTTAAAACACAGTGAGATGTTACCAAGAGAGTGCAGGGGCAGGACAGATGTACAGATTTACCAGAACAGGGAAACAAACTGTAGCTTTCCTCCCAGCATCATCCAGAGGTTCTGGGTTTTCTATCCCATGACGGAATTCACAGGCCCTCAATTCACACCGCTTCTAATCTGAACTTGAACTCATAGGTAGTTAAATACAGGCACTTGTAGTCTGTAAAATGTTTAGACTTCTTTAGATGAGCTTAATGACATATGAAGTGTTTTGTAAAGGCAGTTGAACTATCAGGTGCTTTTGGGTGTATTCCACCAATATAAAAATAAAAATCTTCACATCAGCTCCAGTAATTAAATTATCTTGCTTTTCAGGTTGGTGAATAGACGCCTAGAAAGTGAAAGGTATTGGCATGAAAGTCATGAAACTCAAATTATATTCTTCGCCACTGATTCTTTTTCCATCCCCATGGCAAGTCTTTGTGCCTCAGCTTCTTCTCCCATTTCTAACTGAGGCAATTTATGATCTCTTTGGGACAGGAGTTGCCATTGACTACATGATAGTCGAGCACCCTAAAGGACAGACCTGACACTGGGAGGATCAGGTGAACTAGTCATGTCCAAAAAAAGGTGCAATATGAATTTGGTCATGGTCACTGCTATTGAGTATACACATAATCTGCAGGCATGCAGAATAATTTTCTTTAAACTTCTTCCTTGGTAAAGACATGCAGACAGTTTTAACAACTTACGTAGCTGCAAGCTTATCCTAAGCTCACTTGGAAAAAGTTGTTTGGCTGTTTTTACTTGGAATATCATTGTTCTGTATTTGCATGTGCGTATAGATATAGTAATGATATGTGTGTATTTAAAGAAATATGCATGTACTTAAGGATGTATTGTACTTATGAAATGGTACTCTAATAAACAGTTTGATGGGTTTATTTCCTTCCTTGGTATGGAAATGCTATATATGAAGAAATTTATGCATGTGTATCTCATTCTGTTATAAAAGAAGGAGTGACCGAATAACATTAAATATAACATATTCTGCATATGTAGCAGAAATGTGATCCTCTTCACATTAGAGATGAGGACTTGCAGAGTTCAGATCTCCTAACAGCTATGCTTCTATAAAACATTTCAGAGATCTAGTGCTCTGCCTTTCTTTTCTCTGTGCCTCGTTGTACCAAAATGGTATCATGTCCAATTGCACTCTTATTTCACAGCGGTCCACATTGCAGTAGCAGATGTCAATGTTTAATACGGACTGTAGCTTTAATTGATGACAATGCTCAATGTAGAAGTACATTTTAGGGCACTGAAGATGGACCAAGGATTCATATTCTTCAGGGAACTGATTAATTTTAAACTTATTTCTTTCCTTGTGTCTATATTTAGTATAAGAACAAATCATTTTCATATAATTTTCTGTTCTGGTTACAATATTAAGGATGTCAAAGGAATGGATAAATGGATAAATGTTCTGCGATTTTCTCTTTATTATTATAATTTTTCTCACAAGATTGAGAAAAAAGGGAGAATATAATGAGAATAAAAATGCACAGTATTGAAGCATTAAAATTTGGTGATAATTCATTCCTGTGACAGACTACAGCAAGTACAGAATGCAGTGTAAGATATATTCATTTTCCTGACAAAATCTGTGGAAGGAGTAGGAAATGGTATAAAGGTAATTTACTCTTATTGCAATCGTCCTAAGGTGCTGTCTCATGTCCTCTTAGAAATGTCCCTTGTGACAACATAGCTGTGGATATTTTATTTGAAAGTACTCATCAGTTCAGATTTATTTCTAAGGCAATACTGGGATTTTTGCATAGGTCATTAGTTCTACTTTAAGTATATGGATATCAGTTTTTCTGTCAGACTATTTAAGAGTTTTTCAAAGGAAATGATCAGTTTCTAGATGTTGACATTGATATAGGAATTTTTTTTCCGATGTTATCTAGCAAAGCTAAAAACAATCAGGTTTTGACTTTTCCCTTTGTGGGTTTAGTTCTGAAATATTGTATCATCTACATCAGTGAGAATAGTAATGATTCAATTTAGAACTGTGCTCCTCAATTTAATCCCACTGTAGCTACCAAGATGTGGAATAATAGAAGACATTTTTCCTAGTAATTCTGGCATGAGATTTGTGGGCTTGAAATATGTAACTTGAGATTATATGTCCAAATAAAATTTAGCAATAGTAAACACTTAAATAAAATACTATTAGAGCACAGAGCATTATCTCTTTCCCTAAATTGCTTCAATTGAGTTTAATATACTTTTACTGAGAAATTGTACCAAGAACTTTACTGTTGGGTGGTTAACCAATAAATAGCTTGCGATACATTTTAGCTTTAGACAATATTTTCCCTGCATGAGAAAACTCAATCATTTTGCCAGAAAGGTTTAGTCGCTAGAAATGCTGTAATTGTCCATGTGGATGCATAATTGCTATATGCTCAGGAATAGTTTGCATGATGTTGGTGATTCGAAGGGATTTTGCTTTTGTTGTTAAGAAGCAAAGACTTACATGGACGCTGGACTAAGAATGAAGGCACAGCTGAGCTTTCCTTTGGGCAGGGTATCAAGGAGCTGGAACAAAGGTATCTTTAGTGTGCATCAAACAGCCAAAGCCGACCTCAGAGTTGCAGAGAAATGGAGATTATATTATCTCCCAAATGGTTGTCATGAGACTAACTTGAAAGAAATCTAAATCTAGTAATCTGTCACCCTGAAGGATCCATGTAGTAAGGTATTTAAAGAAGCTAAGATTAGAGTAGCTTCATTTGCAATTTAAATTTCCTACAGACTATTTTTTGAAAGCATATACAAGGGTCTTAGGTTGTGAATTGTTGTTCAGTGAGGGGTTATATTTGAATTGTATTAAAGTAGTATTTTTCAAACTATCTTTTCCCCATGCCTGGCTTTCCCCTGCGTTTAGTTTGTAAGGGAAAGTTGAAAGGTGTATATACACCACCACCACGTGCCATGCTCCAGTTTCTGCTTATGCAGTTCTGGCACTGCTCTGGAATGGTGAGGCTGCCTTCAGCACTCTTGGGTGATTTCCGCAGGCAGTGCTCACTCTGAAGTGGGTCTGGAGACAGCAACCAGACTAGAACATGTTTATGTATTACAGCTGTGTTAAACAAATGAACCCAAGTCATGTAAAGGGGCTGGCACTAGGCTAGACCTTCCTCAGTTAGTTTCCTAGGAAGAGTCCTGTCCTTAGCCTGCAGGTCTCCCCTGTTGCAGAGGAAGCCAAGTGGTTTGATTCAGGAGTTTGGATTCCAAGTCATTAAAAAAACAGTGCAGGACTCTGGGCTGAAGAACTTAAAAATATTGGGAGGGTTTTGGATACCGTGACGGACTTGTGGGTGATGCGATGGTCAGAGGTTGTTTTGGCACAGCGATCATGAAATGATAATTTTTGATTCTTGTAGAAGTTAGGAGGGCAGACTTTGGCTTGCTTAGTTGTGAGAGTACCTTGGGAGGCAGTCCTGAAGGGCAGAGGAGTCCAGGAAGGCTGGGCATTCTTCCAGAAGAAAATCTTCAAGACACAGGAGCAGACTGTCCCCATGTGCTGAAAGATGAGCTGGCAGGGAAGAAGTCACCATCCCTGAAGGTATTTAAAAGACATGCAGATGTGGCACTCAAGGACAGGGTTTAGTGGAGGACTTGGCAGTGCTGGGTTAAGAGTTGGCCTCAATGATCTTAGAGGTCTTTTCCAACCTTAAAAATTCTATGATTCTATAACATGCCAGGCAGCATTTACAAGATAAGAAAATGGAATTAGAATCACAAATAATTAAATTCCTTTCTGTTCACTGCTTTGTTAGGATGACTTGAAGGTTTATGTTAGTGCAAGGTCCAAACTGATTGATCAGATTTTTCTTTTCTGGTTGGGTCTTGGTTCCTCTCTGCTGGATATGTAGCAAACCAATGTACTTTTATCTCTGTCCTACCACAGGCTCTTCTGCTCCCATTCTGAGCTCTAATAAACCCATCCTGGGTTCTTTAAGTGATGAGAAGTACACCAAGGCCACACTGCTTTAGCTGGCAGTATAACATAGACATAGTGTTTTTCCTTGGTATGGGTAGTTCTAAAAATCAGGATTGTCTTGGTACATAATCTTACAAAAGTACCACAGATTCAGTTTTATCCTACTGGAATTATGAGCCTGCACAGTAGGAGCGGCATCAAGTAGGAAACGTTATTGATGGGAATGATTTCAACTACCACTATTTGAACAAATGGGGATTTTTAATGTAAGAAAAAAGGTATGTGGGTGCTACCAGCCTAAGAGGGTTATGTCCCATTTCACCCCACTCTGCTGAGATCTTTGAGTGGTCCAATACTGCTCAGTTGCTGCAAAAACACACCTCATTCTTGCCATACAGGCTGCCTCTGGGGCAATTCTGATTCTGGCAATACCACTAAGTTTTCAGATATGCTGTGACAGTCCCTGTATCCCCAGTGCTGTTTTTGCTTCTGTACCATAAAGTGATAATTATGCGTAGGTAGTATGCAAAATATGTACCTGCAAACTCTTAAAATAGCTTTAGATAATTAATTAGTAATGTTTGCTCACTGTTTTTAGTGTAGTCCACATATTATTATTCTTTATAACCAATGTATTCTTTCATCTACAACCCCAAAGAGTCAGCTTGTTCAGTAACCAGAAGCAGAGCGCAGTCGGTACAGCAAAGTGTGAAGTATATTAGGGGTATACCAAGGATAACTCAGGACAAGCAATTGGCTTAGGAGCCAGAGGAAAACATCATGAAAAACAATGAGGTGAGAAGAGGACATACAGCAGGGCAGAGTATTTATCCCTCAATTATTGCAACATCCTGTTTACTTTGGTGACTGTAAAACCACGCTGAACTAGAATGAATTTCTTTTCCAAGAGAGAATATTTTTGTGTTAAAATAAATGATCATTGCTTTTTAACAGCGCGGCAATTCTGATCTGAAGCCAGCACGAAGGCAAAGGAGATTGAATTTATGTAACTTCTCTCAGGTAAACGGGTCATATACTGCAACACCCTAGACTTAAGGTTTCAAATGATGGTGTCTTCTACAGAGCGAGCAACAACGTCAAAACTTCTTCCAGTCAGCTCCTGGTAGAGAGGAAGGAACGAATGGTTGAGAGAAAACATTAGTCATTAGAACTTGAAATTTGTGGCCTAAATTTCTTGCTAGAGATTAGATACTATTAAAAGAATATTTTTAATCTTAAAACTTCTCTAAAAGCCTACTAACAAGAAAGTACTATGATGAAAATCCATATAATGCTGATTATATTGTCAATAATAATGAAAATGTTTCTGTTAGTCTTCATGAAAGTGGGTTAAATATCGCAGTGTCTCTGCATACAAGTTGCCAGCTAAGTGCATTTTTTTTTCCGGAGACCTGTCAAAACCTAACACGGCAGTGTGTTCCTTCTGCGTGAGATGAAACAGCTACACTGCCAGTAAGAATATGTCAACATGGTAAATTTTCGCCTCTCTGGAAGTGGGCAGCTTGATGATTGCAGCCAGATTGTGACACCGAGGAACATTGCTGTCGACTCCGCTACCTCAGATCAGAGAGGAAACACAAAGGTATGTCAGTCTGAATAATCTTTCCCCCTCTGAAGGAAAAATTGCATGTCAAAGGAATCACTACACACTAAATAGCTGTGTGGTGATAAGATGTTTTTGTCTCTGTTCTAATTGATTCTGGTAAAACAAATGCACAAAATGAATAATTTAGATTTGCACTTCCTGTATATTTCCTTGTTAGAAGATTTGCAGGTGGGTCTCTCTTGCATCAGCCACTGCAGAGACGTCTCCCAAAGTTAATCACAGGGTCATAGAATGTTAAGGGTTTGGAAGGATCATCTAGTCCCAACTTCCACTGCCATGGGACGGGACATCCTCCCCCAGACCAGGTTGCTCAAGGCTTTATGCAGCCTGTCTTTCTGCCATGGCTATCTCTCTGCAAGGGCAGCATGCTTCTTTTGCATGTCCATTAGCAGGTCTGTCCCTGGAGGCGTGCTCTGAGCACGTTTTCATTGCTGCTATTCTCATTTTTAAGCTACCTTAAATAAGGTTTCTTCCTAAGAAGAAAACCTTCTTGGAGGATATTAGAAATGCCATTTTTCATGCTAGTTTTCAAAGAATACAGACAAATTATATAATAAAGTAATATTTTGTACTTCTGTAGAAGTTTGCATTTGCTATTCTCACAACAAAACCATTTTCTAATGTCTGTCTTCAGACAAGTGGGTAAGCACAAATCTAGGCCTGATTCTCCTCCTTCTGGTGTTGGCTTTTCCCTTGTAAATATGTTAATTCCACTGAAGAAAATGAGCCTTTCTTTTTCTGCCTGGTGAAGAAACTGACTTCCTTGGATCCCTGCCTGTGGTCATCACAGCATACCAGGCTGGGCTGGAGGGTGCAGTATGGGCAGGACAGGCTGGTGACAGAAAGTGTCAGAGCCTAAGTCCCTGTGTGAAGGAAGGGGAGATGTAAAACTTTCCCTGTGCTTTCCAGGCAGGTGTGGTCTTTACATCAGTGCCTTGCTGAGCACGAATGTAGACATATGCAGAGAGCAAAGCTGTGCAGGCACATTTTTCTTTAGTCATAATAAGTACTGTATGTTGGAAATATGGCTAAGTAAGAGCAATCTGAAGATGATCATGAAGCCAGTGTGTAAGCAGCCCCCACAGAACTCCCTGCTCTTGTTTTCCAGATACCATCTCTGGGAACATTTGTTGTGGTTGTGTACTATCTTGTGGTGGGGATAGAAATGGGGTACAGAAGTATTAGGAAATTTTATTGCTTTAAATAAAAAAGCAAAGACAAGATTGTTTCCCTCCTGACCTGATGTGGTTTAAGATATCATGCTGCCCTTTAACTTCCTGAATGATGCAGTAAAATGGATAAATATTTTATCTCCTTCTGAAATGTCTTTTATGATAGAGAAAAAAATTTCTCTTCATTCACACGGGACAGTGAATCTTTGAGAAATCCTGGCACAGTTGTTTGCACCTGTATGCAATGCTGGCTTTGCTAAAGAGTTCTGTACGAAATAGTTTGGGTTCACATACTATGTGACACAAGGACTGCTGCATGTCAAAGAGGCTGGAGCTTGGCTCAGATATGATACTAGAAGAAGCAGTTACAGCAGCAAGACACAGCAAGAGCATCTCACTGCCAGGCATGGGCATGTTGCATCCACATGTTGCATGTCCAGCCAAAAAAAGACGCAAGTTGCAGATGATCTAGGAAAAGCCAACACATCTGCTCTTGTCACTTAGGTGACACACACACTTTATCTGCAGATCGTAAGAGTGACAATCGTCTCCCAGAAATATGTTTTGGCAGCAGAAGTTGAGGCTTACCATGGCCAGGAGCCACCTCATTCTTTAACAGGAGTCATTATACCCACTGAAGGGATCCCAGATCCTCAATACCAATTTTCTCAATGGAACAGCTTGATTTCCTCCCACTGTGCTTGTAATAGCTTAAGACTGAGTATAGGAAATAGATTTCATTTCAACAATCACAACATTACAGTGATCTTCTTTCAGTCTTGTTCATTGCTGCTGTTAAATTCAGAGCACATAAAGAGGCAATAATAGGGCTATTTTTTCAGAGTAATTTACAGCTGCTGAAGGTGTGATTCTGACATAGATACCACTACTGGTGTGCTCTGTTAGAAGCTGAACAGATTTTAAAATTTGTTTCCTCTTACTACCTTGAGTCTTTGAGAACTGTATCCATTTCAAACCAGCTAGAGATATCTCTTGAACTTGCTAGAATTTTCTGCATTTCCTTTGTTGTTCTTCATTCCCTGAAGTTTGTATACATGTGCTTTTGAATGTTCATGTTTACCCAGTGTTTTAGTATTTGTTTGAGAAATTCTCCATTGTACTTCTCATGTTTCATGTTGTCAAGTAAATCAAATAGCAACTACCATGTTCTTGCTTAAGTTAAACTTTGCTTATTAAGCTCAATCAGTCCTGAATACTAGCAAGCTGTTGCTTCTCTGCATAATATCATCAACACACTTAAATAAGTTACTGTGCAAGTTATGTCAGGTTTTCTGAATTTTCTAGTGGCTGTTCATTATCTGGCAATAAAACCAGAAAAAAATCACAACACTTCTAGTCTCTATTTATTTCTTACATATATTTTTTTTCCCCCCAGGATCATAACTGTTGAAATATTAACATTTTATTGATGGTTTGTATACGTTTCTGTATCATCAGGAAGAAATGCTCAGTATTCAAAAGACACTGGCATTTTGTTTCAAGGCTGTAGGTGTCTTTGTCCAGGCTTCTTAGTATAGAATCTCCATTTGAAACTATACTCTTCAAAGTTCAGCTCAGTGCTCTTTTGTCCGATAACTGATTTGGAAGTTGGTGACCTCCCTTTTTGTATCTTCTTCCTTAGCATTTTGTTTCTAAGGCAGATACATCTTTTACCTTTGGTAAGCCCAAATGTCTGTAGCCCTAAAGATGTCATCCTTCAACTGGCAACATTTCTTTTGTTGCCTGAAAACCATTTGCTGACTTTTGCCCTTGTGTTTACCTCCTCACTCTGAAGGAATTGATTTCAAAGGCTTAACTGCCTGCTTATCACCTATTATAATAAATATTTTTTTTTTCTAAATGCAGAATTCAAAGCAGTGTTTTCACCACTGTCATATTTACTGAGGTGAAACAGGAAAGGAATCATGCAGTTAGGTATGAAAACAGTGTCTGCAATTTCCTCACAATATTCCTGTACTTTGTTGTGTATTTTGAATGTTTCTGTGGAACTTAATCTACTCTTGAGCAAGTGTTGATTGATTACTACTAGAACAGGGCTTTTGGCAAGAAGTAAGTTTAACATTGGCAAGTTGCTTGATAATTACTAGAGTGTGAAAACCAACTCAAATGCATACATTATGCAAAGAGCTCAGTCTCAAGCCACATGTACGTGTTCCTCTTGGAAATGATTATAGAAGTCAGTTACACTATTTAATGGGAAAAATAAAATTAAAATTGGTAATATTTAATGCTGAAATATCTAAGAGTGTTGAAATTAATTGCAAAATAATGTAACCATTATGTGTAGGAGGTCTTCATCTTCTGCATTTGTTGCTAAGATTCCTTCTATTCCTTTCCTTTTTCTTTAATCATTCTAATGTGGTATTTTTTGGAAGATCTGCTTTTTGGATTTTTTTGTCTTTAGTGATTTAATTATAATTCTGGTCCAGACATTTTAGTGAAACAAACCATTTATGATTTGGTGAGGGTTTTTAATTAAGAAAGATTAAATGCATTTACAAGTAAAAGTAGAAGCATTTTCATCTTGAAATAGAAGGAATAATTTCTTGATGAAATACCAAGGAAAATGCAGTGAAAATAAGATTAAACTATTTAAGTATAGAACAGTGTTTACTGTTATGTTGGTATCTGCAAAAAACAGGATAGAACACTCGTATCCAGGAGAAGTTCTAATCTTGGATTGCCATTTTATAGAGAATGGTATCTGGAGAAGAAAATTCACTGGTTGATATTGATTCTTTCTCCAAATACCTTGTAGCTCCATGTCACTTGACAACATTTCAGTTTTGTCCGGTGAGGCATAACTTCCTATGTAAGGTCTGTGCTGGCTTCTGGTTTCCTCCATCTTCCTCTGACCTGTGTCTTCCTTTTCCTCTTCACCTCACCAGTGCCAAAATCATGCATCAGTTTCACTCTATCATCAGTTACTCAAAAGTGAGTAAATGAGCTTCTCTAGAAGTCATTCGACGTCTTTTAGACCTTTTTCTTGAGATAAGAGAAAATGTCTTTTTATAAATGTCTTTTTCTGTCCACTGGTCATAGGGTAAGTAACTCGTACTGTGATGTCCAAATTTTTAAATATCTAAAGTTATAGCAAATGAATCTTACACGTCACGTTTTAAATCAGAAGTTTTAGTCTTGGAAGAGATTTACTGCTGCAGATGGAGAATTACATGCTCCTAGTAAACATACTTTTGAGGATCCAGACTCAGAATCTGACAGATAGTCTGTGATTAATGCACATTAACGGGAGTCACACAGCAGTAGAATCACCAGGCTCCCTTTAAAACAGCCAGTTGCTCACAGAAAACACTTTTTTTATCAGCTTTACCTGGAATTTGTAGATATTCAGACTTTAACCATGAAAAAATTGTAAGGATTGCTTTCCTCAAAAAAGCTCAACATACTAGTTCGAGACTAAGACAGTTTTTCAGGATATGGAGGAAAAAATTATGAATGCACTTTTTTTTACTGTGGTATTTGACTTTATTGAAGCTTGCTCTGGCATTCCTGTCTGAATATCTTAAGGTCTGGAGATTTTCAAGGAAATCTAGGCTAGCACATGGATTTTAGAGCTTGGAAAATTTGATGATAAACAATAAGGTCATCTTGATATTTAATGTTATGGTGCTGTGCACCAGTGAAAACATCTGTATTCATTCATGAAAAGTGTACATAGGTGTTGTATTTTGAAAATTCAGTGGGTACTTCTGCACCTGCACATGAGGATTTTGGTCTTATTTCCACCTTTATTTAGATTACTAAGGAGATAATGTTCTCTTCAGTAATCCCCATATTCTCTTAAGGAAATGATTGCTCTGGTTTGACCTTCTTTGAAAAGAGACAGAGTAATTGTCAGAAAGAGTATCAGCTAGCAAAGTTGCTGTAAAAAAAGACTAGGTGAGAGTGGCTGTTTTAGGATTATTCAGTTCTTCAAATAAATGGAATAACTGAAGTATTTCCATTAGGATCTGAGCATCAAAGATCATTAAAACTGTGAAACCCTGGTTTATGTGGAGAGGGGTGATTTTGTTGATGATGGATTTCCATCAAACTGAGTTGGGAATCAGTTAAATATTGAATGACATGGAGAATAATATAGCTATTTATGGAGCCACATCACACCTTCAGATACTACTGTACCACATGTATAGCTTGAGATTTTACACGTTTTGAGGTAGGATAGATATTATTGTGGATAGATTGTGACACAAGACAATGGGGACAAGACTAAAAAAAAAATAAATAAAAGTTTGTGTGGCTACATGAATTCTTGTGTTTTTCCATTATTTTTCCATGGGGGTATTGTCTTCAGAACCTAGCTCTCTACAAGCAATAACATTATGCATTATATGCATTTGTTACCTCTTCACGAGGTGCACTGTTATAACATAATGTAACATAACACATAATAACAACATAATATGTCATAGAATCATAGAAAGGCTTGGGTTCTTGGGGACCTTAAAATTCATCCAGTTCCAATCACCCTACTGTGGGCAGGGATACTTTCCACTAGACCAGGTTGCTCAAAGCCCCATCCAGCCTGGCCTTAAACACTTATAGGGATGAGGCATCCAGAGCTTCTCTGGGCAACTTGTCACTATGCCTCAATCCTCACAGTAAAGAATTTCTTCCTAACATCTAATTACTCTCAGTTTGAAGACGTTGCCCCTTGTTCTGTCACTACAGGCCCTTGTAAAAACTCCTTCTTCATCTTTCTTGTATGTTTCCTTCAAAAACTGGAATGGAATCCCAAATTAGGTCACCACAAAGCCTTCTCTTTTCCAGGCTGAAAAATCCCAATTCTCACATCCTTTCCCCACTGGAGAGGTGCTCCAACTCTCTAATCATCATGGTGGCCTCCCCTGGATTTGCTCCAATAGATTGATGTCCTTCCTGTGATGGGGCCCCAGAGCTGGATGCAGCACTCCAGGTGGGGTCTCACCAGACTGGAGAAGGGGCAGAATCCCGTCTCTTGACCGGCTGGCCACGCTGCTTTGGATGTAGCCCAGGATACAATTGACTTTCTGGGCTGGGACAGCACTTTGCCTGGTCATGTCCAGCCTCTCATGCACCCCAAGTCCTTCTTGGCAGGGCTGCTCTGGATCTGTTCATCCCCCAGCCTGTACTGATACAGGGGGTTGCCCTGACCCAGCTGCAGCACCTTGCACTTGGTCCTGTTA
This sequence comes from Ifrita kowaldi, assembly GCA_013398055.1. Lineage (NCBI taxonomy): Eukaryota > Metazoa > Chordata > Aves > Passeriformes > Cinclosomatidae > Ifrita > Ifrita kowaldi. The sequence goes on from VZRS01002397.1 coordinate 378,582, forward strand.
AAACTCATGACATTCCCACCAAGCCACTTCTTGAGCTTGTCCAGGTCCCTCTGGATGGCATCCCTTCCTTCAGGTGTGTCAACTGCACCACTCAGCTTGGTGTCACCTGCAAACTTGCTGAGGGTGCACTTGAGCCCTTTGTCTATGCCATATTAAATAACACTGGTCCCCATGCAGACCCCTGAGGGACACCACTTGTCACTGATGTCCATTGGATTCTGAGCCACTGGCCACTACCCTCTGGATGTGACTGTTCAGCTAATTTCCTATCCATCTAACAGTCCACCCATCAAATCCATCTCTCTCCAATTTAGAGAGGTTGTTGTGAGGGGCCATGTCAAAAGCTTTACAGAAGCCCAGATAAATGATAGCTGGTAGTCCTTCCCTTGTTCACTGATGTAGTCACTCCATCACAGAAGGCCACTGGGTTGGTATGGTGGGACTTGCCCTTGAAGAAACTGTGCCGGTGTCTTGAATCACTTCCCCGTCCTTCATGTGCCTTAGCACTGCTTGTAGGAGGACCTGTTCCATGACCTTCCCAGGCACAGAGATGAGGCTGACAGATGGGTGGTTCTCAGGGTCCTTCTTTCTACAATTTTCAAGATGGGTACAATGCTTCACCTTTTTCCAGTCAGCTGGGTCTTCACTCGACTGCCATGACTTTTCAAATACAATGGAGAGTAGCGTGGCAACTACATCAACCAGTTCCTTCAGGATTCTGTGCTGCATCTTGTGAGGTCCTTGTACATTCAGGTTCTTCAGGTGGTCATGGACCTCATGTTTACTTACAGTGGAGGGACTTTGCTTCCCCAGTCCCCATCCCACTGTCCATCCACTCCAGAAGCATGGAAAGAGAGGTTGTTATTGAAGACTGAGGCAAAAATGTTGTTGAGTACCTGAGCCTTCTCCTCATCCATTGTTACCAGTTTATCAGTGTTCTTTATCAGGGGCTTTATACCTTCTTTGACCTTCCTTTTCTGGTTAACTTACCTGTAGAAACCCTTCCCGTTATTCTTCGTGTACCTTGTTCAGTTCCAGGTTCCCCTTGGCCTTCCTCACCTCATCCTTACACAAGTGACCTTCACCTCCATGCTCTTCCCAGGTTACCTGTCCTTGTTTCCACTGCCCATGCATTTGCTTCTTTGCCTTTAGTTTGACCAGCAGGTCCCTACTCAGCCATTCAAGTGTTTTGCCTTCCTTGCCCAGTTTCTTGCTCCAGGGGGTTTCTAGCTCTTGTGCTCTACGGAAGACTTCCTTAAAGATCTGCCAGTTCTGATCTGCTCCCCTGTCCCAGAGGTCAGTCTCCCTGGGGATCCTATTGACTTTCTTCTTGAAGAGCTGGAAGTTGGCTTTCCTGAAGTTCAAGGGCCTAACTGTACTGTATACTTGATCCAT
>VZRS01002397.1:380286-417788 GCA_013398055.1 Ifrita kowaldi
TCATGTCCAGCCTCTCATGCACCCCAAGTCCTTCTTGGCAGGGCTGCTCTGGATCTGTTCATCCCCCAGCCTGTACTGATACAGGGGGTTGCCCTGACCCAGCTGCAGCACCTTGCACTTGGTCCTGTTAAAACTCATGACATTCCCACCAAGCCACTTCTTGAGCTTGTCCAGGTCCCTCTGGATGGCATCCCTTCCTTCAGGTGTGTCAACTGCACCACTCAGCTTGGTGTCACCTGCAAATTTGCTGAGGGTGCACTTGAGCCCTTTGTCTATGCCATATTAAATAACACTGGTCCCCATGCAGACCCCTGAGGGACACCACTTGTCACTGATGTCCATTGGATTCTGAGCCACTGGCCACTACCCTCTGGATGTGACTGTTCAGCTAATTTCCTATCCATCTAACAGTCCACCCATCAAATCCATCTCTCTCCAATTTAGAGAGGTTGTTGTGAGGGGCCATGTCAAAAGCTTTACAGAAGCCCAGATAAATGATAGCTGGTAGTCCTTCCCTTGTTCACTGATGTAGTCACTCCATCACAGAAGGCCACTGGGTTGGTATGGTGGGACTTGCCCTTGAAGAAACTGTGCCGGTGTCTTGAATCACTTCCCCGTCCTTCATGTGCCTTAGCACTGCTTGTAGGAGGACCTGTTCCATGACCTTCCCAGGCACAGAGATGAGGCTGACAGATGGGTGGTTCTCAGGGTCCTTCTTTCTACAATTTTCAAGATGGGTACAATGCTTCACCTTTTTCCAGTCAGCTGGGTCTTCACTCGACTGCCATGACTTTTCAAATACAATGGAGAGTAGCGTGGCAACTACATCAACCAGTTCCTTCAGGATTCTGTGCTGCATCTTGTGAGGTCCTTGTACATTCAGGTTCTTCAGGTGGTCATGGACCTGATGTTTACTTACAGTGGAGGGACTTTGCTTCCCCAGTCCCCATCCCACTGTCCATCCACTCCAGAAGCATGGAAAGAGAGGTTGTTATTGAAGACTGAGGCAAAAATGTTGTTGAGTACCTGAGCCTTCTCCTCATCCATTGTTACCAGTTTATCAGTGTTCTTTATCAGGGGCTTTATACCTTCTTTGACCTTCCTTTTCTGGTTAACTTACCTGTAGAAACCCTTCCCGTTATTCTTCGTGTACCTTGTTCAGTTCCAGGTTCCCCTTGGCCTTCCTCACCTCATCCTTACACAAGTGACCTTCACCTCCATGCTCTTCCCAGGTTACCTGTCCTTGTTTCCACTGCCCATGCATTTGCTTCTTTGCCTTTAGTTTGACCAGCAGGTCCCTACTCAGCCATTCAAGTGTTTTGCCTTCCTTGCCCAGTTTCTTGCTCCAGGGGGTTTCTAGCTCTTGTGCTCTACGGAAGACTTCCTTAAAGATCTGCCAGTTCTGATCTGCTCCCCTGTCCCAGAGGTCAGTCTCCCTGGGGATCCTATTGACTTTCTTCTTGAAGAGCTGGAAGTTGGCTTTCCTGAAGTTCAAGGGCCTAACTGTACTGTATACTTGATCCATGTCCCTCAGGACTACAAATTCCACCAATGCATGATCTCTCTCCCTCAGGCTGCCTCCAACCTTCCCGTCCCTGCTTAGTTCGTGTATATTGGTGACCATCAGATCCAGGAACACATTCTCTCTGCTAGGGCTGTCTCTTACCAGGCTCAAGAAGTTACCTTCCATGTATTCTAGGAGTCTCCTGGGTGAGGCCTACTCCCTGCTGTGAAACTTTCCCAGAAGATGTTGGGGTGTTTGAAATCCCCCAGCAGGACAAGAGCTTGCAAACACAATGCTCCTGTAGCTGGAGCAAGAGGGCTTTTTCAACAGGCTTCACTTGACTGGGAGCCTGTAGTAGACAAGGAACATGAGGCTCCCTTTTTTGTCTCAGTCTCTGGTTCTTACCCACAGGCTTTTGACCTGCTTGTGGCTGTTCTTCAGAGACAAGTCTTCACACTCATTTCACCTCATTCACATCAAGAGATGTACATCAAGAGAGGTGGCAGCCTCTCCACCTCTCCTCCTCTGTCTTTTCTCAACAGCCCGTAGCCATTGATAGTCACACTCCAGTCATGGGATTTGTCCCACCGTGTTTCGGTAATGACAACAAGGTCATAACCGTCTAGCAGCCCATGTCTTCCAACTCCTCCTGTTTGCTGCCCACATGCATTGGTGTAAAGGCACCTAAAGGGCTGTTGGATGTGTTGCCTTCTTAGAGGAACACCCATTAATTCATTTGAGATATTTCCCTTGTGTTTCCCTGTTGGCTTCTGTTACCTCAGGAATCCCTGATGTATATATCAAAGAATGATGGAATTATTATAGCAAGACCATATATTTAGACTTTCATAAGTTCCCAAACTTACCATGTTTTAATTCTCAGACCATGCATAAGCTAAGTTACATAGATTGACCATTTACTTCAAAGAGAGGATGATTTGACTTGCATGCAGTGTAAGGGCATTGCTGATGTAGGTTGTGTATTTGTTGTGTAAATGTGGTTTATGACAGCAATGTTCAAGTCCAGACTGGTAACATAAACCAGGCTTCTAGACTTGTGTTTATAATTAAATCTGTGAGCCACTTCATAGTCAGATGACAAAGTGCTGAAATGTGAAGAGCTGCAAAAAAAATATAAAATAATTCTTATATAAGTGGAAATTGCAAAATGGTTAAGATCATCTAGATACTCTTTATATTTGTTCAAACTAAAGACAGAAAGGCATGTTTACTTAGAGATGTATTCAGCTTTTGTGCTTACCATCCTGAATTCTAAAATGCTCTTGATTGAGAATATTTTGTCACCAGTTTTATGAAGTCTTACAGAAACATACTTTGCCTGTTACATAACAATAAGCTAAGTGTGATTAGAAAGTCTACAAACAAAATTGACAAAGGCCCAATTCTCTTTCAGTTTTCTGAGTTTCAAGTCAGAAATTCAATTTCTGTTTGCAGAGAGACTCCTTTGACTTAATAGATTTGTTCTCATGCAGTTGAGGGCAAGACTGGGGCAGAAGGGCATAGTGGGAAATTTATTCTCCTGCCTTCATAAAAAAGGAGTTGATTCAGACATAATGTGATTCTCTCATAATAGATGATTGTCACATATGTTGCAAAACCCACTATTGTGCCCTCCTCTGTATAAGGCTAGAATTGAGCCCAGAGTTTCTATTTTAAGCATTGAAATACAGAATCTAACTAGTGATGTACGTATGTATTATTCCTACACCAGAGTAATAACTCTTTCAGAAAACTTGCACTTGTGTAATACATGTTTATTTAGCCTTTTGTAGATGTATTATCTAACTATTGCTTTTATGGTTCAGGCCATGGATTATTAATTGAAACAGTAAAATAAGCAATCATCTTTGGTTGCCATAGCAAAGATACCCAAAATATAGTTGCTGAGGAAACCATACTGAGAATATACACAATATATAACCTAATAATATTGATATACAGCTTTAAGGGTACAAGAACATAAAATATACTTGTTCTCTTGTTGGGAGATTAAATATTGAATCTGATACATGTTTANTGGGGTGTTTGAAATCCCCCAGCAGGACAAGAGCTTGCAAACACAATGCTCCTGTAGCTGGAGCAAGAGGGCTTTTTCAACAGGCTTCACTTGACTGGGAGCCTGTAGTAGACAAGGAACATGAGGCTCCCTTTTTTGTCTCAGTCTCTGGTTCTTACCCACAGGCTTTTGACCTGCTTGTGGCTGTTCTTCAGAGACAAGTCTTCACACTCATTTCACCTCATTCACATCAAGAGATGTACATCAAGAGAGGTGGCAGCCTCTCCACCTCTCCTCCTCTGTCTTTTCTCAACAGCCCGTAGCCATTGATAGTCACACTCCAGTCATGGGATTTGTCCCACCGTGTTTCGGTAATGACAACAAGGTCATAACCGTCTAGCAGCCCATGTCTTCCAACTCCTCCTGTTTGCTGCCTACATGCATTGGTGTAAAGGCACCTAAAGGGCTGTTGGATGTGTTGCCTTCTTAGAGGAACACCCATTAATTCATTTGAGATATTTCCCTTGTGTTTCCCTGTTGGCTTCTGTTACCTCAGGAATCCCTGATGTATATATCAAAGAATGATGGAATTATTATAGCAAGACCATATATTTAGACTTTCATAAGTTCCCAAACTTACCATGTTTTAATTCTCAGACCATGCATAAGCTAAGTTACATAGATTGACCATTTACTTCAAAGAGAGGATGATTTGACTTGCATGCAGTGTAAGGGCATTGCTGATGTAGGTTGTGTATTTGTTGTGTAAATGTGGTTTATGACAGCAATGTTCAAGTCCAGACTGGTAACATAAACCAGGCTTCTAGACTTGTGTTTATAATTAAATCTGTGAGCCACTTCATAGTCAGATGACAAAGTGCTGAAATGTGAAGAGCTGCAAAAAAAATATAAAATAATTCTTATATAAGTGGAAATTGCAAAATGGTTAAGATCATCTAGATACTCTTTATATTTGTTCAAACTAAAGACAGAAAGGCATGTTTACTTAGAGATGTATTCAGCTTTTGTGCTTACCATCCTGAATTCTAAAATGCTCTTGATTGAGAATATTTTGTCACCAGTTTTATGAAGTCTTACAGAAACATACTTTGCCTGTTACATAACAATAAGCTAAGTGTGATTAGAAAGTCTACAAACAAAATTGACAAAGGCCCAATTCTCTTTCAGTTTTCTGAGTTTCAAGTCAGAAATTCAATTTCTGTTTGCAGAGAGACTCCTTTGACTTAATAGATTTGTTCTCATGCAGTTGAGGGCAAGACTGGGGCAGAAGGGCATAGTGGGAAATTTATTCTCCTGCCTTCATAAAAAAGGAGTTGATTCAGACATAATGTGATTCTCTCATAATAGATGATTGTCACATATGTTGCAAAACCCACTATTGTGCCCTCCTCTGTATAAGGCTAGAATTGAGCCCAGAGTTTCTATTTTAAGCATTGAAATACAGAATCTAACTAGTGATGTACGTATGTATTATTCCTACACCAGAGTAATAACTCTTTCAGAAAACTTGCACTTGTGTAATACATGTTTATTTAGCCTTTTGTAGATGTATTATCTAACTATTGCTTTTATGGTTCAGGCCATGGATTATTAATTGAAACAGTAAAATAAGCAATCATCTTTGGTTGCCATAGCAAAGATACCCAAAATATAGTTGCTGAGGAAACCATACTGAGAATATACACAATATATAACCTAATAATATTGATATACAGCTTTAAGGGTACAAGAACATAAAATATACTTGTTCTCTTGTTGGGAGATTAAATATTGAATCTGATACATGTTTATTGATTTCTTTTTGAAAGTCTTCCTGTGAAGACACAGCTTACTTAACTATCAAGTATGTTATATGTCTGTTAATCTTTAGACTTTGTCATGATTTTTGAAAAACTCCTGCTTCATTAAGAGAAGAAATCTTTGGAAAAGGATCATAAATGGATGAAAATTGAGCAAACATCATCATGATAAATGCTGCTTTTGTAATACAAATAAACTGCCATGACAAGATAAAGAATAATCAAAATTATAATTTTTCCTTGCAGCCTTGTGGTACTTTATTTCTAACATTTGGAAACGGCTAGAATGACCTTCCACATCCAGTCTGGGCACTGTAATATATATCATATCTTTTCTGACAAAGTCATTTATTATAACAATTTTTTGTGTGCTTCCAGTACGGAAGACTTCAGAATATCCCCTGTTCAGAATATGCAACCTGTTCAAGGGCTTTGCTCCTCTGTTGTTAGTAAGATTTTCCCAGTGTTTACCATGAATATTTATTGCTGCAGCATAAGCCATTTACTTCATCCTGTAATAGTATTTCCAAGTTAGTTGTAACTTTGATTAAATAACCACAGCTTTCCATTTTTATTGACTCTTTATGTTTTATGCTTAGATTGCTACCACTTTCTTGAAATTTGATGTCTTGGATCCCATATTCAATCTTAAACTTAATCCATGTTAGACAGAGCAAGGAGACTATTTCACTTGTCTTGACATATTCCTAAATATAAATGGCTGGATGTTTTTATCTTGTGGGTAGGACATCGTTCATTATTCAGTCATGTTCAGTTTGTGATCCATTGTAATCCCTAAAATCTGTTTTTGAGGATCTACTGTCAAATTCAAATGCTGTACACCCTACATTTGTGTAGTCAATTATTGCTAAGAATAGGAACTTGCATTTATTTATGGTGAATTGTTTCCTGTTCTTCAGTAGATAATTTCTTGTTTGCTAAGAATATTTGAACTCTAATGATATTCACCTAGGTATGTGCAGCTCCTTTTAGTTTTATCTTTCACAAATAGAATCATTGTAATAAAGGAATAGAAAGAGCATAGGAAACTATTCTATTTAATCTTCAGACTCTTGATGAAAATGTTGCTTAATACTAAAGCCAGGACAGACTACAGTGGAACTTCTATACAACCTTCTGTGTTTGACACTTAACTACTGTCAGTTGCTATCTAGCCTCCAGTTGTCCAACCAGTTTTGTATCAAGCAGTAGGAGATCGAGCAAGATCCACTTGGGTCTTTTCTGCAAAATTGGATCCCAGGTTATGTGGCTGCTCCAGATCAGGGCAGAACTTGAGCATGGGCTCAAACCCTGGAAGATGACTACTGTCATGGTCTGTTTGGATCTCTCAAATTTACAGGATGAGATGTTCTGCAAAATAAACTATTATATGAGCTCATTGGAAGAGAAAACGACCTACAGGGGCTCAGTCCGCTTTGTCTACACTAGTCTAAAGTGAGTTCACTAATTCATCACTTAGTTCTTGAAATTTCTAACTTACTAGTTCTCTAATTTATTACTTGCAGCTCAGCTCACAACTTGTAACTTGTGCACCTATAAGCAAAACAGTAATCTAGCTAACAGGGAGAGTGCTTATCCTTCCTCTTCCATCACAATGTGGCATCCCCTGTATCATACCAGGAAGCATGAAAGCCCCAGCTCTCCAGCTGCTGTTAGATCTGCTTCAAAAACTCCTTGCGTAAGCTGAAGTATTTACACCTTCAAGCTGGAAAGTTTGATCTGTCCAATTTCTTTGAGTTGCAGGTTCTGAAGAAAAGTGCCAGTAAATCAGTGTGCAAGGATTGTTGCTGCAGGAGACAGCAAGCTGCAGGTGACAGTGGCTGTGTAATGACTGGAGTCCTTTCTGGCAGACATGTCTGGCCTATGTGTTGCCATCACTTTGACGTAATGGCATTGGTCCCAGTGCCGTTGCAGGGCACATACAACAGGCCTTGGCATGAGCTCTGTGCTAGCCAAAATCTGAGCAGGAGTTGAATGTAAGGCTGTGGAGACACTACGGAGAAAGACAGTTAGAGGTTTGTCAGGTCACTGATAGCTGGTTGGTGCTCCTAAGCCTTGGCAGGTTACTTATGGCAGCATCCTTAGTGCTCTTCTGGATGACAAAGAAGGGACACAAAATCCTTGGACATCTTTTAGTTACTCCTGAAAGGTGACACAGTTCTTGGTCTTCAGATGGTGCCAGAGTGGCATTCAGGATTATGTTGTGGCAGGCATGTGCTTTAAAACAAGTTACTTCACACAAAGAGCTGGTCACTCACCAAATTGTGAGTAATTTTAGCTGAAAAATTCAATACGGATTTTTAAGAGGCTGAGCTTAGGATTTTGTACAGGTTCATTGCCTTAATGCTCCCTAAGCACAGCCTGAATGGTCTGACATGGTTCTGAATTGTGTCAATAAGTGATACATTAAAGATTCCCCAGGTACTGTGCACAAAGCAATATGACTGACCCAAATGCTTCCTTGAAAGCTGTTCTTGTTTATTGTGTCAATGATCCACAGATAGTAAGTCTACGTGGGACTTTTGAAGCAGGCTTTTCAATTCATGAAATACTAAGGATGCTCAGATTTGCCAAATCTAGGCAAACTTTGGCATATCTTGAAGCATATTTGAAGGGCTTGAGGCAATGTCTCTGTACTGATTTCACATGGCCAGGTTTTGGTGGTGGGAGGGCTACAGGGGTGGCTTCTGTGAGAACCTGCCAGAAGCTTCACCCAATGCCAGCCAGCTCCAAGACAGAACTGCTGTTGGCCAAGGCTGAGCCAATCCGAAATGGTGCCAACGCCCCTGAGATAACATATTTAAGATTAAAAAAACCCCAAAACTATTGCATAGATGTAATTGAGGCCAGAGAAGAGTGAATATGTGAAAGGAACAGCCTTGCAGACACTAGGGTCAGTGGAGAAGGAGGAACTGCTCCAGGCACCCGAGCTGATTCCCCTGCAGCCCATATAGGATGATTGGGATGCAGAGATTCACCTGCAGAATGTGGAGGACTCCATGCTGGAGCAGGTGGATGCCCGAGAGAGGTCTGTGAACCTGCGGGAAACCCATGCTGGACCTGCATACCTGTGGAGAGAGGAACCCATGCTGCAGCGGGTTTCCTGGTAGGGCTTGTGACCTTGTGGGGGACCCACACTGGAGCAGGCTGTGCCTGAAGGACTGCACCCTGTGGAAAAGTGACCCATGGTGGAGCAGTCTGGGGAGGACTCTTGCCCGTGGGATGGACTCATGATGGAGAAGTTCATGGAGAACTGTCTTCCGTGGGAGGGACCCCACACAGGAGCAGGGGAAGGACTCCTCTCCCTGCGTGGTGACAGGAACAACCTGTGGCGAACTGACCATAACCCACATTCCTTGTCTCCCTGTGCAGCTGTGGGGAGGAGGTAGCGCTGGGAAGGAGGGAGGGGTGGAGAAAAGGTGTTTTTAAGGTGTATTTTACTTCTCATTATCCTGCTCTGATTTTGTTAGTAATTAATTCAATTAATATCCTTGAGTCCGTTTTACCCACGGCAGTATTTGGTGGGTGATCTCTCTCTCAGACGTTATCTCAACCCATTAACTTTTTGTTACGTTTTGTCTCCGCTGCCCAGTTGTGGAGGAGAGTGATAGAGCAGCTCTGGTAGGTACCTGGCATCCAGCCAGGGTCAAACCACTACAATCTCACAGACTTTTATCAAACTCTTAACAGATTTAAATGAGGGACAGTCAGGAAATGCTGTGATTCTGGACTGAGGAAAGGCATGAGTGGGAGGGAAATCATGCAATGCTCAGCCAAAATCTTAACTGTAGAAACAATTTTGGAGCACAGAGGTAAAGAAAATTATTTCCTACACTTTCAAACTTTGCAATAGCTACAAAATATTGCGTCAAAGTTTCTGACTTGCTGCAGACTCACAGTAGAACATATTTACATTCTTCTGCTAGAATAAGAAGTAATTATACGATAATTTCACAAGCAGACTTTAAAATGTTAACAGTTCTAATTACTGAGTGATAGGTAGCATATTGATAGTTTTATTTCATGTAATCAAAAATGGCAGAAGGAAAATTTCAAAATTAATTGACAGTTTCATGCAATGATGTGATATGGAAGTCAGAAACAGCTTTGGAAACTAAGTAAGATCTGTCAGCAATGGAAATTGATACAGAAACAGGTTTATCTGTTTCTTTAATCCCGTTAGCATGATCTCACAAACTCTGGTGTTTTCACGTAATCATGTCTTGTTTCATGTTTGCACATTGACAAATGTAATTCTTATGTTAAAAAATGTTATTAAATAAATCAATGATAAATGCATTCAGTACATAGCATGCTCTTATTGCTTTTTAAAGATAAATCTATTGTGAGTAAACCATGGAATTACAAAGACTTTTTCATAAAGAAAAAGACAATTCAAAATGTCAACTCTAGTGCATTATTGGGTTTGACAAATGTTTTTGCCAAATTATGTAGGGAGGGCTGATGGTATCCTGGAGTGCATTAGGAAGACCATTGTCAGCAGCTCAGGGGAGGTGGTCCTGCCCCTCTACTCGGCCCTCGTGAGGCCTCATGTGGAGCACTGTGTCCAGTTCTGGGCTCCACAGTACAAGAGAGGCAAGGAGCTACTGGTGAGGGTCTCCCAGAGACCACAAAGATCATTTGGGGTCTGGAGCATCTCTCTTGTAAGGAGACACTACAGGAGCTGGGCTTGTTTAGTCTAGAGGACACCAAGGCATACAAATATCTCAAAGGCAGGCGTCAAGAGGATGGTGCTAGATTCTCTTCTGTTGTGCTCAGTGACAAGACAAGGAGTAGTGGCCATAAACTAAAACACATGAAGTTCCACCTTGGCATGATGAAGAACTTCATGTTGAGGGTGGCAGAGCACTGGAATGAGCTGCCCAGGGAGGTCATGAAGTCTCCCTCCCTGGAGACATTCAAAACCCACCTGTGTAACCTGCTCAAGGTGACCCTGCCTTGTCAGAGGGATTGGATGAGATGATCCCCAGAAGCCCCTTCCAACACTAACTATTCTGTCATTCTGTGATTTTCAGAAATCGCAATTTAGAGATCTAGCTATTTTTTATCAACCTGTGGATGAATAGATAATTAATACTGTTTATTAATTGTTATTATTAATGAATTCCTGTTATTCGTGTCTGGATCCTTGTTTATTCAACTGAAACAAGATTACCTTGGAATGTGGACTGAGCTCACTAGACTTAGTTTGCATGGAGTGTCTTTGCAAATAAATTACTTATTTGAAGCATATTTGTGGTGAATCATTGTGAATCTCAATGTGTTGCTTAGGCGTTACTTACACATCATTAGGGTGCCCCTCAAATGTTTTAACAAGAAGTGTAATAACTATTGTGCCTTTAAATGACAAATGACAATTCAGCAGTGAATCCTGTCCTAGTGATACATACCAGCTATCAGGAAATTGGATTACTATCTTCTGTCAAGCCAATGATGTGAATGACAAGTGTTATTCTTCCTTAGTATTCAAAGTGGCACAGCCACAGCAGATACATGATACTTTTGTCTGCTCACATGAGGCATTCAGTTAACAGGTGGTCTGCAATAACTAAAATAGATGTGTGGGACAAGTTGCATTGAAATACATGCTGCATAACTTTTTCTAATCTTTTTGCATTACATGAGCACATTCTGCTCTATTAAATTTTGTATTAAATGAACATTGTGTCCTATAAGAATTACAGCAAGAGGAAATCATTCTCACTTATCACATTACAGAAATGCAAAGCTTTGAACATTAATGTCAAATTATTTTTCATGATAAGTTTCTTCATGTGAGGCTGCGCTTACTGTTTGGAATTCATAGTTTTAAAGTTGTGCCTCCATTACATTGCAAGATGCAGGTGGCCTAATTAAAACCAAGACTTATTAAGAATCGAGTGGGAAGATCAAATCAAAATGAAGGTAATATTATGGATAATATATAGTCATTTATGTGCAGCAGAAGCTAAAATAGGTAGGCAAATGTTAAATTAGTTTTCTCAAATTTATAGAGAGCAGAAGAGCACGTTCTCCATTCTCGCATTTGAACCTTCAAAGAACCCAGCCTGTCACACACCATTCATATTGTAGCCCCTTTACCTTTTTATTTCACCTGTAGTCCTGTTGTACTCCAATTTCTTAGGCGTGTCTAATGAACTCATTCAAGGAATCTGTACACTGTAAGGAATTCATGCTCTCACACATCCAAAACACTCAAATGCTACTGGTGGCTCTACATCTGTCTCAAGAAGGATGCTAAGAGATCAGATAGCTTGGCGAAAACAGAGTGCTTTATTGGCCAAAATATGCAGGTGTTGGCTTTTTAAATCAAATGAGAATCCATACCACAAGACACTCTGCATTCCATTTCTACTACACGTATTGTGAAGAGATTTGTAGTGGGGAGGACACAGAGAAAAATTGTTTTAAGCCAGCTGGGAATTGCTTGTTCCTGTACCTTATTTGCAGTCATATCTTTGTAGAGGCTTTTCTGAGGACCAAAATTATTAGAAACAGTGCAAGTGGAGTCCATATATGAGGTTTTAAAAGGGTGAAGATTAAAATCATATTTAAAATACTTTCCCTATGTGACGACCAATACCAGTGCCTAAAAAGGTCTTGATACATTAAAATATGTTTTGCAAACTAAATTACTTTTTGTGCATAGTTCATATTTTCTTTATCTCAGTCAGTGAAGCCATCATGGTTTTTCAGTTAGTTTAATGTTCTTATGCTTGACTACAATGCTGATGTTTGTTGCCAGCCCTTCCAGCATGTCTGTGTCTTTAGGCATAGCCCTGTGCAAGACAAGTGGCACAGGCTGAAGCACCACAAAAGCAGCCCTTGGAGGCATTGTGCATCAAGGACACTCCTCCTCTGCTCATATGTTGGGGGAAAGAGAAAACAGGAAGAAAATTTCTAGCATGTCTTAAAAAATAATGGTTCACTGCTTTGATCTCTGTGGCCAGGTTTTCTGACTGTAGAGTATGTGGGGGAGATGGAGCACTTTTGGATGGAATTCACTTTTATATTCATTTAATTTCATTTCATTTCACCTCTCTGAGGTTGTTTACTAGTCCAGGCCTGCTTTAGGAATCTCAGGGGACTTGCTCTCCTTTTTGCCAGTGAAGTGAAAGGAACAGGCTACCTCCCAACACAGTGAATATTTAATGTGTGATAAAATTGGCCTTTCAGCCTCAACTCTCATTTCTAAGCTCAAGGCAGGAAACATATAAATCACTTAATGGGCATTAAGTAAACTCTGGAAATTTTCTGTGATATTTTCTAATTTCTTTAAGGTCCTATAAGCTCCCAAGGTGAAAAACTTTAATTCTGATGAGGAGGAAAAAATTGAAACAATTAGAGAAAGTACAAACTAGAGCATACATCTAGCTGTGTTGGTGTCTTTGAAACTTTGAAATCCCATGGAACTGGTAAGTTGTATCCCTTTGGGTCTAGATCCCACTTTATAAATTCTGTGGCAGTTTGCATGACTATTAAGGCCAATTCCCATTTTGCACTTTTGTGACATCTGTCAAGTCACCACAGAAAAAACTGTCCTGCACTTTGCATGTATACTGCAGTATGAATGGTACACATTTCTGCATTAAGAAAGGCTGGATTTCTAACTTCTAACCAGTTTCCAAAGAGGGCTATTATTCCCTCTTCTGTTGACTGGGGTTCTCAGGATACAACTGTGCGGCACAAAGCATGCTTTGTGGAGCCATCTGCGCTAGCCTGGAGAGCAGAACTATGCAGCTCTGCTACCCTGGTTCTTCTCCAGAGCAGATACACCCTGTTGCTAATGAGCATTAAGTACAGAGTATTGAGCTCCTGCACAGCCTAAATGGGTCTGTGATTCTGTGACTAGCCTGAGGGATCTTGGGCAAAGTGAGGATCTTAGTTGTCCAATTCCCTACTGGTAGAAGAACTTCTCTTCCACTAATATTTGCAGACAATATTTAATAGAAATGGAATGTCAATAAAAAGGCAGCACATTCTCGTTTGTAATCTTGCTTTGAAATTTCAGAAGAAAGATACTTTCTCAGATAAGGCATGATGAGCTGGCGAAAGGGCACAGATAGTTTCTTGGCTCAAATGTGGAGGAGGAAGCACTGAGATGGCAGCTACATATTTTAATATATTCCCAATGGAGTCTTCTTGGTAAGGTTATTATTTGCCACCCTAGCATAAAAGGCAGTTGCATTAATTTTAAAATAACTTTCAAATTTGTCCTTTTAACATGGTTTGGATGCATAGTTCCATTCTTTCTTAAGAAAATTATTCCACCAACTTGACATAATACATACAAAACAGCTATAGAAAATAATTTTTAAAAATATTGTTAAACCCTTGCACAGGGAGAAGATCCTGTGCCAGAAATCAAATGGTGAAGATTGTTGCCTATTTAATCTTTAATAACCAAAGTGTGGCCCCTGGAGACTGAAGGTTGCTGCATGTAATGTTTCATAATGTAATATGCAGTCCCAGCATATAAATGCTTCAGCCTTCTCTCAGGGGCAGATGGCAGGAGTTACAGGTACAAATATACAATTTCACGCTGTTTAGATCAAGATTAAATGCTGTAGATGGCACCTGTTGTCTCTGAAGTCTTTGCAGATTTTTTTCTCTGCATTAAAGTTGAAAAGACTTATAGCTCAATATACCGTTAGCCTGCTTTCCATTTTTTTGTGATTGTTCTGTCTCTCTCTGCAAGTCATTTCCCCTACCACAAATATATTTTGAAGTGACTGGCCAATTTCCCCAAAATTTTACTGAAATGAAGTCTTGAAGACATTAAGCTCTTAAAAATGTCATAAAAAGCAGGGGTAGAGTAGAGGAATGACATCAGAATAAAAGCCCACACTGGCAAACATCCATTTAAATGCCTTCACAGGGTGATACGTGATCTGAACAGTTATTTGTTCAGTTTGGGCTCTGACTGGTCAAGAACCCTGTGCCCAGGTCTGTCTGGCTGCCGTGCAGAATAGCTGGGGAAGAAGTGCTCATCTAGGGTAGAAAAGGGAGCTGGGGGCTGAAGGACGCAGCCAAAAGTGTGGCAAAGGAATCAAAGTGGCTGTGAGTACAGTGTCTAGGAGTCAGACACAACTACAGAGCTCTACAGAGCCAGCAGCTCACAAGGTGCGGGTAAAACATTTTTGTGGAAGGTGGGGCCATGCATATACATCAAACCAGGGGAGCCTGTGAAATGTACATGAAAATAGATCTACAATAATTTTTAACAACTACAAGTAGGCAGTATGATTTGGAGACTTGCAGCTGCCCTGTTGAGCTTTCACCAAATCTGTGCTGTGATCAAATTCCTAAATGCAATCAGTGTAACTACCACTCACTATAAACATGTGCTGGGCTGACCTGATCTGGCTGCTAGATGCCTACCGGGCCACTCTCTCACTCCGCCTCCTCTTCGGGCCAGGGGAAACAAATTAAAATGAAAGCCCATGGGTTGAGGGAAGTACAAGGAAATCACACTACTTATTGTCACAGACAAAACAGACTCCACCAGGGGCAGTTTAATTTAATTTGTTGTCAATTAATGTAGTTCTTCACCAACTTCTCAAGCATGGGTCTCTGACCTGGTTGTTTGCAAGGCTGTTTCTCACTCCTTTTTGTTCCACTGTGCCGCTTCATTAGGCATTTTGCCGTTTCTTGGATCTGTTTCCCTGAGGCACCACCACCATCATGCCCAAGGGGCTCAGCTGTGCCCTGCCTGGGGCAGGTGGGCAGGAGCTGGCTGGAACCAGCTGTGTCCTGCCTGGAGCGGCCCTGGCCTCTCCTCATAGATGCTGCTCTGCAGCCCCCATGGCCAGTGCCTGGGCACAGACGCCCTGGGCAATGAGGGGTTTCAGTACTTAAATACACTCAAAGGTCAGGGCTTAACAACTATGTCAAAACACCACTGGTTCAACAACAACAGTCCAAAGAACAGCAATACCTCATAGAAATGAAGCAAACACTTTTACTGATAATTATCAGACAAAAATTCACAATATCCACAGCTGCCAGACCACAGAGTGGATGGGCACAAACTTTCTGCTTACATCGTGTCCTGTAATGTCCTAAAAGTTTTGACAATTACCCGAGCCTTGAGGCCAGAGTGTCCTCTCTGGACCATGGTGCTTGTCTTTCAGAAACACACTACTCTAGAATGAAATCAAAGCCCAGCCCTTAATCCTGTTTGGTTCAGCTTCACTCTTCACAAAATGGAGGTGATGATAGCTCCTAATTTCCTTAATGCTGCAAGGTTCCACCCCCTAAATGGGAGAGGGGGTAAGTTTGTCACTCTAATACACATAATATTAATTTTAGCAGGTGTCCTACTAAGTGATTTCTCTCTCCTTCCAAACTGTGATTTAGATGTCAGTCTCAAACTGACTCCTAAGTGAAAGATGCCATCCAGTTGCTTAAACATGCCTATTTATGGCCATTTAAGATATTTTTAATTTCCAAGAAATCTGCTGGAGGCTTTACCTATGACAGTCCTCATGCCCTCCTGGATTGGCAGTGGGAAGTGAGATGTCACACCAAAACACATCTCTAATGATGGTTGTGTTCTACAATCAGGGAAGTGAATCTGACCTGGGGCATCCAATGTCTTCCCTGCTACAAAAAGAACGAAAAAGTGACTACCTGACTGTATGGCCAACCTGCTGTGAGTGTTTCATGTGCATTGTAAATTAGAAAAGGATTTTACAATGAAAGTTATGAAGTGTTTGAATCTGGATGCAGCAGTGGTGTTTAAGTCTTAAAGGAAAGAAGAGCTTTGGCATATCCTGCTCATTGTACGTGCTTA
Source organism: Ifrita kowaldi (assembly GCA_013398055.1). Taxonomy (NCBI): domain Eukaryota; kingdom Metazoa; phylum Chordata; class Aves; order Passeriformes; family Cinclosomatidae; genus Ifrita; species Ifrita kowaldi. The sequence goes on from VZRS01002397.1 coordinate 396,465, forward strand.
ACACATTCCAGTAGAAAAGCAAGAAGATGTGGTAGATTTAAGATATAAGAAAAGTTAAACTGAAGAAAGGAGGGCAAGCATTGCTGCATGTGGTGAAAACGTCCTTGTCTTAGTTGATGGAAGAGGAACTTGCAATGCTAAGGGAGGGAGAAAGGAGACAGGACCACTATGGAGGTGCAGGGCCTGTCCTCAGGCATTTACTCAACTTTGTTTAATAATCTGACTAATAAACTTTGTCTGCTTTTTCTTCTTGTTACATAGTGAATTACCAACAAGGATGACTTGCTCATCCCTGAACTTTCTTATGATTTCTCTGCAAAGCCTGAGTAAGCCTTCAGTTACTTTTCATCTTTGAACTAAAGTCTTTGAAAACAAAAATTCAACAGGAATATCAAAAAGCTCTGCAGTGTCTTAGGTGTGTTGTTTATGTGATATTTTTGTAGAAGAGGCCAGCATATATTTTACACTCCTGTTCAAGAATGGACATGTTAAAGGCCTCACATTACTGAAGAAGTTTTTTTGGTTCTTAAAGTGACTATTAGAAGTAAACACTATTAATTTCATTCAAGAGACAAAAGGAAGACTCCACAAAACTTTGTTTAAACCCCTTGATTGTTGTTTATCTGAGTTATTCTATTATTGGGATTTTATGTTATTCAAAATTCTGTTATTGAAAATAATTACATTTCTTATCAGAGAACAATTACTACTTGCATCAGACTTGTCACTACAGACAGCTAAGTCCTTTACTATCCAAATGAAGTTGGTGATGGCAGACATAAAAGCACTAAGTCAAGGGGTTTCAAGCATTGTTCACATCACATAAACAAAACAAATGCAGCTGAAAGCAAAACCTAAAAAATATTATGACGTTTTAAAATACACAAAACAAGCTCACCTCGCTGCTGTACATCTACCCCGTAAATTATACATTTCGCTATAAATTCCATAAAAAACATGGGGTGTAATCATGTAGAAAGGCTGGATGTTTTGTAAAGGTCTGTTGTAGTTCCTAGTCTAACAAACAAACAAATGAAATCTCTCTGCCATATGCTAATGTTCTGAATGTGGACAGAAGCTGCCTGAAATACCTTGCAGATGCAATACTGTGTTTCGCTAATGTTTTTTCTGCATCAGGAAAGCAGCCTCAGGCGATTGAATTAATGTTAGATACTGGATCAGCGTTTTCTGTACTACTGATTTACTTAGCTGCTGTTTTCTCAGCCTAGGGAGCATCTGTGGGAGGAATTTAATACCTGGGTTTGCCATTCTTCACGTGAAACTTAGATTGGCACATACTATTGACTATGACATTCATAACTGTGCATAACCATATTTCCACTCTGGGCAGAGACTTCTGGATGGCACCAGCTAGTTCAGGAGTTAGCAGCCATTCAACGTCTTCAGAATCCTGAGTGAGGGTTTCAGTGTCTCCTGTTGTAAAGGCAGTACAGAAATACCCCCACACATTTCTTTGCAAAAAGACTTGCCTGCTAAAATAAAAGCCAATCAAATATGATGTTTGGATGATAAATGCCACCACTCACTGTTCTCCTTTAGGAATGGAGAATTTTTACTGTAAGAGATTAAAGCAGCCCAGTAAAGCACCAGTGAACAATGAGAACTTAGTATGCCATGATGACTGTTTCCCAAAGCAGATGAAACAAAAAGACTGTGACTATCTGTCTAGATTTTTGGATATAGATATAGAGTGAATGAGAACCACTTATGTTTGTAAAATATATCTTTCTAAAGCATTGAGGAAGAAATTTGTTTGCTCAATTCACTTCTAAGTTACAGCATGTGAACCATTACATTTTTAGGATAGCAGACATCTGACAGCATTTGTTGCAGCAAACTGCTTGGTTCTGCTTGGTTTTATATGTGCCGGAGAGATTTGTACTCCATGCACTTAGGAATGTCCACAATTGTTTAATTTTATTTTGATGATGCATAAGACTTTTAAAAGCTTACTTACACGAAACAGTCTGATAAACTGTTCTGCATTATTCCTTTGTAACTTTGTTAAATGTCTTGCCAGACAAAGGGCTGTCTTTTTTTTTTTGTGACTCATAACTTTACAGACAATGTGTTCCGGAGCTCGCAGTCTTCTGAGCCTTGGATTATGATTTCTCAGAGCAGAGCTCCAGCAGCACACAGCAACCAGGAACAACCACCTCCACTTTGGCTCCTCCCAGGGCTAGATTTACAGGACTTGTGCCCGCCCTGCAGCTACAGCTGTTTGTAGGAGGTTAACAAGCACTTTAGGTTGAGGTAGTCCCAACTGGATTCAGGTGTAGAATCCTGGTCCTGAGTGACTAGAATCCTTGGCTAGTGCACACTATCAGGGTTTAAATACATATTACTACAAGTCCCCCTTTTTCTTTTTGCACTAGCCAAACTATATTTAATATATTTTTTAATCTTCTTTTAATAAATATTTTAATAAATAACAATTAAATTATTCTTTTTTTCTGACTCCATTTCTTTTTAAGACCTTTAAGTTAGTTTTTTCTTTTTGGTTTTTTTTTCTTAGTCCCCGGTTGCTCACCTCTTCGGGTGTTTTTTATTTAGTTCTTTTTTAAAGCTTTTGAGAGGATATGCTAGAGGGCCTTAAATATAGCCTGTTCTTTGTTGACAGACTCTTTTCCCTCCAGCCCCTGGTTTCCACCTCTTCTGGTGATATTTGGGAGCTCTTTTTCTGAGAGCCTCTTCTCGGCCCCCCGAGCTCCAGGGGAGCCGTCTCGCAACTTCCCCCCCGCTGCGGTCTTTCTGTCGCAGTTCTCACCTCTTCGGGTACTGACCACTGAAGTCCCGCTGCGGCAGTTCTCACCCAGGTATAGATCTTGGAAGACCCCTCTGGGTGTTTTTGACCAGGGCCTCAAAGGGAGTCATCTTGCAACTCCCTCCCACTGTGGCAGTCCTCACCTCTTTGGGTATGTTGGACCACAGGAATTTTGCCACGGTGGTTGTCACACTGTGTGGTGGTACCACACTGGGGTCACCACTTGTGCCAGAGCTCGCAGTCTTCTGAGTCTTGAATTATGATTTCTCAGAGCAACACACAACAACCACCCCCACCATGGCTCCTCCCAGGGCGAGATTTATAGGGCTTGTGCCTGCCCTGCAGCTACAGCTGTTTGTAGGAGGTTAACGAGCACTTTAGGTTGAGGTAGTCCCAATTGGATTCAGGTGTAGAATCCTGGTCCTGAGTGAGAATTTGGCTAGTGCACACCATCAGGGTTTAAATACATATTACTACAGACAATGTCTTACTGTAAGCATTTTTTTTATCTCAGGCCTTTAATCACAGGATGCAGAGTTCATTCAAAATTATTTTCCAGGTGCTTAGCTCTCTGGATCACTGTTTTGTAAACTTTCAGGCTAGTCCTGGATTTCTGTTGTGGAAATTCCTTTGGAAGACTGAACAGCCAACAGTAAGTCTGTCACTCTTTATTTTTATCTCATAATTGAGATAAATTATTCTTCTGATTATGGACTTCTTGTCCAGTGGTGGTAGAACCATTGCAATTTATTAGAAAAAAATGACTGAAGAGGAAACAGAAAATGTGATGTTCCCAGGCTTACACATGGGTGGCACAGAGGCAACTTTATTTTGATGTATTGATTTAAGGGAAACTAAAGAAATGCCTGGCAATCCAATGGTTAAGTCTTCTGAAATGCCTTAATTGATTTTTAGTATAGTTCATCAGGTGAAAAATCAAGTTTTCCTTACAAGATGGATGTATGATATCAGGTATTTTTGACTCACTGTCATAGAAATGATACAGGCAAAATGTGTGGTGGTTGTTCTACATCAGATGTACTGCTATGGTTGGGATATTGAAGTTAAGGATGCTTTAAAATTTGGCTGCATTGAGGTCACATTATGGGACAGGAGGCACACGTTGCACTGTCATTCCAATCTGTCCTTTTCCCTAATTCATTGTAAGAAGAACTTGTGAGTAATACCATAGTGCCATTTGACCTAACAGATCATCTTCTGATAAATTACTTCAGGAAGGGATCAAACACAGTGCTTCTGTTACCACTCACTTTCAGCAACCATAAGTTAATTCTCCTTTAGGTGTCCTGTGGAGCTGAAAGAGTTAGCACCTGACACCAAATTGCAATCCTCGGGATCTGAAGCTTTACTCAGAGAGAAGTATTGTATTGTAGGAGATTGATGGTGTGTTCTTTTCAAGATTGCGAAGGAATTGAACACTTCATGTATATGTTTGGGAGAGGTTTTGCTGAAGCTGATCTAGAAGAGCCTTGAAAACCTTTGCTGCTGACATGCTGTCTTCTGAATGAGGTAATTCAAAAACAAGGACGAAAAGATCAACACTCTTCACTCTGGCTCATGCCATTTTTTTCCACCTGATTGTCAGCTGCACAACTTTTTCTGGGAATAGGGAGCAGGACCACTCATTCCTACCCTATCCTAAATGAGTACTCTGATCACAAAGTCATAGTGCTGGCATCTTCCTTATTTGCTCAGCTTTTGATCCCAAGACTATTGACGCCTTCTTTTTATACTGATTTTACTTCAGCAAAATTGTGAACAGAAATTTTAACCTATTGTTTTTCATCTTTTTCTTACTGGTGAAATCTGTCACCTGTAAGAGAGCCTAAAATGCATTTTCCACGTTCTAGAGTGACACAATGCTATTCTGAAGAATGTGGAGAGCAGCACCAATGTTATCTCTCCTTCAGTCCTGGTTTCAAAAGTAAGTGTGATCAATTAGAGCAGCTACTACAAGAAGGCTCAGGCTCTGCAGAGGGGTGACAGAATAAAATCAGCTGCTTCCTCATGATTGGTTTTGGCAGACACTTTTTGGCAGTACCTGGGCAGGATCTTACTTTCTATGTGGTGTTTGAGGTGTCAAGACTCCTATAGTTTCCATTCCAGTTTGCTCAGTACAGGAGTCCTAAGGTTTCAAAGTACATTAAAGTCGCAGGATGTATTAGAAATGAAAGCTTTTAATTATGTTGAACATTCCCTAGCCTATTGCCATCAGTGGTAGAGAAGTGACAGCAATATGCATGGGAATGCCAAATGTAATTAAAAATGTTGGTTTCAAGTAGTATCTGTGATTTTTCTGACACCTGCAGTGTCACAGTCTTTAAATGGATCTCATCCCATTTGAAGGCTGACAAGCTACCTGAGCCTCAGGAGGAGAGAATCAACTAGGATAAAATGAGAAATGTGCCAAATCTTTGCTGTTTGAAATTCACATTAAAGTGTAGTCTGAAGTCTGAAGATGTTCCATTCGCACGTTCTCCAACTGCACAGTGTGTTTTTCCGTGGCACACAGATAGTGCTGGCTGGCCATGACATTACCAAGTGAAAAACCTGAAGCAGTCTGCTCTCCAAGTGGAAATGCAAAACAAAATCATCATGCAAATTAACCTCAATAATTCTCCATTGACTGAGATGTCAAGACACCAGGGTGGGTTCATCACAGCTGGTTTTAGAGATAACTAAGGTAGACAACTGTTTTTGATGTAGTCAGCCTCGACTCCCATAATAATCAGTAGAGAAATAGATGCACTTGCAAGTTTTCTGATCCGTTTTGTGAGCATACTTTAGGATGGGTGGAATCACACTGCAGAAGAATCTATTTCCCCTCTATAAACAGCAAAATGTACCAGTCCAGCATAGTTGCAGATAGCAGCATTGTACACTTTTATAATGGCGAATCAGGTGGCTCTAACCCCACGTCTATGTAAGTGTGGTGATTTCAACCAAACTCATAGTGGATCAGCTGAACCCTGCATTCAAATTGTATTTATCTATGATAAGTAGCACAATATCACTGCATGTGTGGGAATGCCACCTAATCCAAACGCACGCTGAGTGTGATATTTGACCCTTTGCTTTAAATTCTTTTAAATCTTGCATAATCATGTGCACTGTGTCATAACAGTCCTTCAAAAGAGTTTGGGATGATTTTGTCATCTTTCTTTGCTTTGAGAAATGTTAAGTCTTGGTTAAGATATTGCTATGCTGACATTGAATGGACTTAGCAGGAGTGAAAGTGGGGAATGAGGACCCACAATGACATAATAGTAATGTCTGCACTTACGGGGAAATTGATTAGGAAGTAATCAGTGCAGCCACCCTACAGCCACCTTTACAGCTTGAACACTGGCAAAGAAACTTCATTCTCCTTGATGACTTGTATGGTGGTGTAAGCAGCTTAACTGCATCTTTTCAAAGTTCCTCTAAGATTCTAGAAACACAAAACCTTATGAAGACATAATATCACCTCTCACAGCAAAAGTTGTATTTATGCTGGTGCTCTAAGCACTTCGATGACAATAGTTGGGCTCCTGTTAAATATTGTTCAAAATAAGGCTAAACTGTAAGTATCTTTCAGTAATTCTGGGTTTATAAGAAAATGTTAACAATTTAAATATCACTGCAGGAACTTTATTTGATTTTAATTACCAGGCAACTATTTATACAGTAACCAGAAATAATTTTAATTTATTTTCAAGGGGGAAAATTCAGTCTTTGTTATTTTCATTGCATAACTTTTGCACCACCTGATTTGCTAATGAGCTTGTCACCTACACACATTAATGCCAAAGATCTAATGTCAAGAGTACCTACCATGCTGCTACAGACTGTGCAGTCCAGAAGCTGATATACTCTCTGGAATAGGCATCTGTCTAGCCAGTGTAAGCAGCATGTCCTGCTGTCATTCCAGAGGGAAAAAATGCTAAACGACAGCTTAACAAGAATTGAAAGAGTGAGTGAAGAATAACAGAAAACAGTGGAAGAGAAAAACATAAAACATAGTTCATTTGTAAACCTTTTTCTTATGTAATAAGAACCCAAATTTAAATTGCTATATTTCTTCCTGTCTACTTGCCAAACAAAATTAAACTCTTCCCTCAGAAAACAAATTTGTTTTATAGAGATAACTGTGCTATTAATAATTAAATTCCTTCCTAGTATAAAGTGCCAGCCAAAGATTATCACAAAAACTATACATTTTCTTTTTCTGGAGCATTTCATCATTCTATCCAACTAGCTAAAGACGTCAGCAGGTTGTAACCTACAAGATGAGAGAAAGGACTAGATGAAAACATGGTAATTTAGAAATCCAGTGCCAGAGGGGGCTGACTATTCAAAGATAACAAGGAGGGGAGCACTGTATCCCAGCTTTGGCTGGAAAGCATTTGGAGACCACTGTTGAAACCAGACCAGGTTCAAAGATGGAAATGAAAGAACTCTGGCTAATCATTGTGCAAAATCAATCCAATTAGCTTAATGGTGAAGGGAAAACGGGACAGTTATTAAAAATGAAGTAGCTATACTGGGGTTTGGTTGTTTGTTTTTTTAAAAATGAAATCCTACCATCTGGACAAGTTTCAAGTAGCGTGGCTTCAGTCGTCCTTCTAGCTCTCCTCTGAATTCTGTTTGTTTTTCATCTTACTCGTATAGTTTCTTTTAATACTAAGATTAGTTGATCGTTATTATTTTCTTCTTGGCATCATGGTTCTACAAAGTGTTTTCCTTAAGACTGGAACCCAAGGCTTAATACTGCCCCTTTTCAGAAAAGTTTCTGAGACTGTGTAAGAGCCTGACTCCTTCCTCTGCTGCAAGTCTGAGACAGGAGGTGCTGTCTGAGTCTCTCTCTTTGTCACTGTGGCACTCATTCCTTGGGGTCCATCTGTAGTGTGCCAGAAGTCTGTCTCAAAATGCTTTCCTGATAACCTTCTGTTGATCAGCAACATTCTCAGCTGCATTCAGTGCTTTATTTTAAGTGACTCTTTTTGGTGATCTTTGTCCCCTCTTTGAGCAAAACAGTTTATTTGCAGTGTGGATACAGCAATGCAGGCTTTATTCAAACATTAGCAGAAGTGTGGCTGCAGTATCGTGGTACTCCGCATATGGACATAGGCACAATTTTTCTGCTTTTGTTGGTAAAAAGGCCCCTCTTTTCTGCTGAAGTTAGACTACCACGAACATTCAGGCCAGTTAGTACAGTATAAGTTCCCATGATGTCACTCTGCAAATGCAGTGCAGGCATAGCTAATGTCAGATTAACAATTCATGTATATGAAAACCTGAAATGCAATGCTGATTTTATTTGGTATTACTGGTACTCATTGGAAATCCACCTCCTGATGGGGCATACTTATTTTTAAATAAATATCGTGTATTGCAGAGAACATGCACAGCAGGGAGTCACAGCAATCTCTCTCTTGGTAGCATTTGCTAAATAGGCTGTAGGCACACATCCATCGCTTATTCATGGTCATATTTTATTTACCTTGTTTTCAGTTGTGCCTATTCCTTATCCTAAGTTGTTGTTGTTTTTTTTTTTTTATTGCTCATTTTCTTTTTGTCAGTTGTAATTTTCCAGGTCAGGCACCTCTTACTATATGAGAAGAGACTGCAAATAGGATATACTTACAAGTATAGAATCATTATTTAGTGGCTAACACAACTACAAGATGGCAATGATTACAGGCTGAACTTCACTGCTCAGTGGAGCACATGCTCAGAGGTGATGAGCTGCATTTCTTCAAATCCCTGGGTTTTCCTTTAAGATTCTAAACTCTCTAAAGTCCATATTTTTTCTCTTGAACTTTCCTCCTTGAACTGCTAACAACCTGTCTCACCATCTCTGTGTCTACAATTTTAACTTCCTTATCTTTGCTGCTGCTCTACATACCTCTGAGTTCTCTTTCTCACAGCTTCCCAGTTTCCTGGACAGCCTGAGCCAAGGATACGGCTGGGCTGTGTCAGAGCTGTGCGCCTGATTACAGAGTCCTGAATCCCTCAGAGGGGTGGGATTCAGACTTCACCGCATCGCTCTTCATGTTGGAGCGTCTGGCCATTTCTAGGACCAGCCCATGAAGAGCTCTGGAGATTTTCCTGGGCAGGTTTAGGCTTGTTAGAAGATATATGAAGGTATATGCTAACTTCCAACTGTTTCTTTCCTGAACTTGCAGTCTTTTGTGCTTTATTATTCACTGCTGACTCTCTTGGACCTTTTTGCTTATTCCATAATATGATTCAAATCCCAAGTTTCCCAAATATTCCTCCCCCAAACAAAGAAGTTGCACGTCTTACGTACATTCATCACTAATGAAAGACAGCATATGGCTACCCAAATATTCACCCAGTCTTTGCAGTTTATAAGCCTACCATTTCCTTTACCTCTTGTTAGAAAGGAGAATTCTGTGGAGTCCCCAGAGTGCTTGGGCTGCTTCTATATCTTGTTTCTCTCTGTGGGGTGTAAGATGGCTATGCTGGGATTCAGTGACATTGCGGTATGTCTTTTAATCAAGCTGAGGTACCACCTTTAGCTGCCAAATATAGAATCACATGTAGCCCTGCAGAAGCCTTTGTAAAGCTATGTGGGAGCACTGAACTCACAGGGTTAGAGCAGATTTGGTGCATTGCACAGGCCTCCAGCTGCAGTTCTAACCTAATGCAGAGAGACTTCCTCTCTGCTCACTCATGGTGGAGACAAGACACAATGTAGATCTTACAGCTTGGTCAACAACAAAGTGAGCACGAGTTTTACTCTATATCTCTCATTAGCTTTTGTAGCAGGACTCAGATTGTAAGCAATTTTAGGTGAGGCAACAGCATTTTAAGGTCTGTATGTGAGATTTGAGAAGGAGATATTTTGCATCAGGGTGTTTAGGACATGTGTCTTTGTGGTGTGTCTGTAAAATGTCATTCAGCACATTAGACCAATTAGCCTTTGAGGTTTCCTTCCAGAAAAAAAGCATCTTATACATTTATTAGTAGACATTCAGCTTCCAAGAATCTCTAGCTCTGATTCACTAGAGATAGGTCTTTTAAAGGAACATAGAGATAAAAGAACGTGTATTATCTTAATTTCTACTTGAAAGACACAATGCAAAACTAAATTGTATTTACAGTAGATTTAACTCAAATGGCACTTTCCTGACATATGTAATCGTCTATATCTGTCTAGTGTTAGGAAGTGTTACATGTATTTCTTGTTTCTATATTTTCCCAATACTGAATTTACTCTGAGGAACACATTAATTTTGCAAGCCAAAAAGAGAAAGCACTAACTCCTTTTTGAGCACATGCTGTAAAAATGGGAGAAATCATGTTTCAATAATAAACATTTTCCCCTGTAAATGGGCCACAGTGACAGTTCTGGTAAATGCTTGACAATCATGCTAATCACCATGAAAGGAGAGCCTTATGCAACCAGACACCGTGCTCTGGAAGTTCTTGGGCATGCATTCCATTCCGAGATGAATTTGTAGTTGAGGAACGGCTGGTTGCTACTAGTCATCAGTGTACACTGTCCATTTTGAGCAGTGAATTCAGACCTATCCAGCCCCAATGAATCCTGACAAGCAGAAATGGAGGCATATTCTATTTTCTGAAATGTCTTCTCTCATTACACATTGGTGCTCCTTTGACAGCTTCTCTTCCTGCTGTCATAGCTTCTTCTGTCATCCAGCTTCCAATGGACTCAAAACGAAACTCTGAATTTTTATTAACTACTGACTGCTGATATTCAGGGGTTCTGTACTCATTATCAATGAAGAGTTCTCATACTTCCTTTTTTATACTATGTCAGCACAGATGCAACTTTTGCCGTAGTGCGTTTCTCTGGCTTTCCGCAGACCTTATTGTATATTGCAGTGCTGTCCAGAGTTCATATGTATCTGATGAACATCGCTGTCAATAGATGCAAAAGCATTTCAGCGGATTATATTTGAAGTGCTACACCCAATCTGAAAATGTCTGACATCAATCATGTATTTGTCTTCAAGCGAATAGCATTTAAAAGCATAGATCATTAAAAAAGTAAAAAACAAAATTGAAGTGTGTATTTCATACCAGTATCCTTAGGCATTGTAGTATTCTGCTCTAAATTTGATATTAAGATTTGAAGGTATATTTGACAGGCACTATTTCTTTTCACATGCTATTCTGGCAACCATATCATATATGAAGATACTAGGATAGAATAACACAATAAGTTATAAAAATTACTATTTAGCTGAGTTATTCTACTGTTTTCCAAGTGAGTTAATGAGACAATTCCAGAAGCATTGTAGTTGTCCTAGCAATTTCCAGCTTTGCTGCTAAAAATAGTCAGAGAATTCTGATAAAGTCAGGGACTGCATAATCACCGACTTTCTCTTTGAATTGCCTCAATACTTTCTTCAATTTCTTTATTGAAGGACTGGCTTGATCAGATTATTCCTTTCCTGATTCTCCTCCTCCTTCTTCTTCAGCAGTTACTGTAGTTGTTGTTTGCATTCTTATCTCAGCCATGGTGTCCTCAAATGCAGTTTGGGTTCCTGCGTCAACTACAGTCCCTTGAGAGTACTGAACTGCACCTGGATAGGCACAGGCCAGGCCCCAGTACAGTGCTGGAGGCTGCTGGTTTTCACTGGGGTAGGCAAGGCACCCTTCTAGCAGTTGACAGGTCTGTTTGTCAGGGTTGATCATCTGTTCAGGTGTTAAGTCCTAGGTAATGGGAGATGATAACGACCCTAGGAACCTGCTCAAATCTTCCCACATGCCCTGCCACTCATGGACTGCCCACTTCAGGGCATATTTCAGTATCTTCTCACCTACAATTTGTTTTGTCTTATACCAGGACAACACCATATTCCACAAACCCCATAGAATGCTAGCAGCATCAAATAATAGTGTTAAAAATCTCACATAAGCATGAACAAGGACTGTGGGAGCCTGCACAAAAAAACCATCAACAAGAGTCCTGAGTAGAGAGAGGGAGATGTGTTCACTCATCAGCTCCACAAGACAGCTCCCCCAACACAGCAAGGCTATCAATGTAAGGGCAAAGCACAGAGCCATTGTGTTTATTAATGTGCTCCCAAACTCAGCAAAATAAAGAGATAAGCAGTGCAGCTGACAAACTTCATGTACATTCTGCTGGATAATTACCTATAGCATGCTTAATATAAAACTGCTGTTGTCTTGCCTCATGTTGGGCACCAGAAAGGACTGTGGAGGATTGACTTTGGTTGGATGCCAAGTGCTCACCAAGACGCTCTACCACTCTCCCTTCTCAGCCGGACAGAAAAGAGAAAATAAGAGGGAAAACAACCCATAGTTGAGATAAGGCAGTTTACTAAAGCAAAAGGTTGCATGCACAAGCAAAGGAAAATCTCCAAAGATTTTATTCTGTGCTTCCCAGCAGCGTGTGTTGTCCAGCCACTTCATGGGAAGCAGGGCTTCAGCAGGTGTAGTGGTTGCTCAAGAAGGCAAATATTGTAAATAAAGAATGCCCCCCTCTTCTTACTCCTTTTCTATGCCTGAGCCAACATCATATGGTGTGGAATATATCCCTTTGTTAAATCTGGGTTAGCTGTCCTAGTTGCCTCCCCTCCCAGTATCTTGCCCACCTTTCTGGTGGGGGGATGGAAAGTTGGGAAGACAGCACTGATGCTGTGCCAGTGCTGCTCAGCTGCAGCCAAAATACTGGTGTGTTATCATCACCTTTCCAGCTACCAGTGCACAGCACAGCACTGTGAGGGGTGCTTGGGGAAATTAACTTTGTCTCAGTCAAAGCCAATCCACCAAAGATGACAGGAGTGGTGCCACAGAGAGAGGGTCCCACACTGGAGCAGATTTGCTGGCAGGACTTGTGATCATGTGGGGGACCCACGCTGGAGCAGCTTTTGAGGAACTGCAGCTCATGAGAATGACATCACATTGGAGAACTTCATGGAGAACTGTCTCCCATGGGAGGGACCCCATTCTTGAGCAGGGGAGTCCTATCTCTGAACAGGAATGAGCAGCAGAAACATGTGATGAACTGACCATGGTCCCCATTCCCTATCCCTCTGCACCTCCGCAGAGGGAGCAGATAGACAGTTGGGAATAAAGCTGAGCCCAAGAAAGAGGAAAGGGAGGGGGGAAGGTGTTTTTAAGATTTGTTTTTACTTTTCATTATTCCTCTCTGATTTGATTGGTAATAAATTCAATTAATTCCCCAATTCAAGTCTGTTTGTCCTGTGACAGTAACCAATGGATGATTTCTCCTTGTCCTTATCCTGGCCCAGGAGCCTTTAATTGTTTTTCTCTCCCCCATTGAGCTGGAGGGGAGTGACATCATGGCTTTGATGGGCACTTGGCATGTAGCCAAGGTCAAATCACCATGCACATTAAACTGATTTTTATGGATGCCAAACATTGCCACGTATTTCTATTACTTGTCACCCCTGTACTGACACTTCAGATCTAGGCCATGGTTGACATATAACTTGAGGAAATACTGTGATTGGGGAAGTAATCACCAGAAAATCTACAGAGTGTGTTCAAAGGTATTGCTATACACTTTGTGATTTGAAGAAGCAAGCAAGGACAGGAAGGATTAGAGAATATCAGCACTCTTAGATGTGATTTTTCAAGGATTTGAACGTTTGAAACTCCGTTTGACTTCAGCAGGAATTAAGGTTATTCAAATCAGACTGGAAGTCAATCCAGCAGAAACTAGACTGTGACAGTCAGTATCCATTTGCGGCTGATTACTTCCCAAATCATGTTACGGAGTAAAACAATATTTTAAAATGAGTCATCTTTCACATTGAAGAAAATGCTTAATGCATTTTTTGTGAAAAATTGGTTGTTTTCAGTCTCACTAAAATAAAAACCTACACAGAAGATCCTTCTGAAGTACGATTGGTAGAAACAAAATTTGGTCATACAAAAATGTTAATTATTTCTGGCTGTTGAATTATGTAAAACAATGGAGTATCTCATGATGTTTAGACTATGACAACTGGAAAGCAAAGTTAAAGCGTGGAACTGATAAGAGAGATTTCCCGGAAAAAAGGCATTGAAGAAGTATTCTAGGATTTTTGGAGGTTTGGGGTCACGGGGTGCTCCGCACAGTTGTGGTAGGGAGGGTTGTGAAGAAAGAGAGAGACAGTACAGGATCCTTCGTGCATCTTGATGATAAATAGTTGACAACAAATGGCTTAATATCTGCTTCAATCAAACAGAATGAGAAGTAGAGAGTGAGTAAATCTTAGGTCCCTTTGGATGTTGGGCACCCTGCAAAGGTGACTGAGTCCTTGCAAATGGACCTGTGGTCTCTTTGCTATTCCCCTGTGCTGCTTTCAAATCCACAGGACTGGAACGGATAATGAGCATCGCCTACCTCCTGATGGTGGTATCAGGAGGATCTTCAAGAGCTTTCTGCTTTGTTTTTCTCCCATGAGTTTTGTTAGCATTATAGCCTGAGGTACCTAGATGAAATAACACAGTGCCATTGTAAATGCTTGTTATATACTGGCTCTGCAGTAACTGAGTTACCAATTATTGATAGAAAATCTGTATGAACTACTAGGATGCCGTTTAAAAGGGTGACATAAGCCCCTAACTGGCTATTTTTGATGTCTGTAGAAGTCCTGCTCAAAAAAATTTACAGAAATTGAGAATGTGACATTGTTGATGTGACATTTTGAGTTTCTGCTCTCCATGCTTGTTCTGTGTAATGATTAGTCTGCTTGTGTATGGTGAAAAAAAACAGATTACTTTTATTGTAGTTCTAAGCTATGCTGCGGGCAGACAGGAGTATTTTCTTGAAGAAGCAAATGGCTGTAATAAACAAGGAAATACAGATACAGCTAATCATGGTGGTTTCCATCAGATCTGTCAGTCCTGCAGTTACTTCCTGATTTATCAGAACAGCATAGATGTTCCCATTTCCCTAAGGCATCTGGATTGCAACATAGCTGGTGGGTAATAATTGATTTTGAAAGTTTTAGTTAATTTTAGAACTGGAGAATTCCAGCCAGCAACATTTTGGAAAAGTAAATTGTTTTCCTTGATAACACTGGGAAAATTTATTCATAGCGTAAGTGTGTCTAAACATTGATTGTTTTTCCATATAGGTTCCAGTGCTGCAATTATTCCCATTTAGATTTTTACCTTCATTTGTTACTGATCATAACATTTTTACACATCCATTGCTTCTCACTTAATCCAGGAATTCTTAAGTATTTAAATTAAGTAGAGATGAGCCCAAGCAACAGATCTGAGACTCCTATCTGAGTTTTGTTTCCTTTCTCCCCTTCACTGTGAGAACCTTTTTCATAAGACTTTAGTTCAGCTACATCCTACTCGCCACACATAATTATAGTTTTGACCAATGCAGAAGCAATTAAGGGGTGTGCTTTAGCAGGTTTGTGTTACAGGCAGTTGCAGAGGATGTGGATGGAATGTCAGCAAGAAATACATCCTGTGTTCATAATATACTTTCTAGTAGTGTCCCATGCACTGATAGACAATGATGCAGCCCAGATGAAAGGAAATGTCAATAAAGGAACAGGCTATCAAGGCCTGTGTCTTGTTTCCAGTGCTGGTCTATCCTAAATGTTTCAGAGGAATGTGCAAGAATCTTGAGGAAGAAAACTGCAGGACAACACATGCAAAAGAAGGTTTCTTCACAGAAACAACTAGTTTAAAGGTGGCTTGCAGAGAAAAAAGGTACTGCCAGGGGTTTTTTTTTGTAAAGTAGAATTTGGATTTATAGAATCATAAAATGGCTTGAGTTAGAAGGGACCTTTCACATCGTGTAGTTCCAGCCCCTCTGCCATGGGGAGGGATGCCAGGCACTAGACCAGGCTGCCCAGAGCCGTATCCAACCTAACCTTGAACACTTCTAAGGTTCCAAAATTTCTCTGGGCAACCTGGTCCACTGTCTCACCACCCTCATAGGAAAGAATTCCTTCATAATATAAAATTTGAACCTGCCCTCTTTCAGTTCAATTTCAGATTTATAATTTGTGACATTATTTTAGGGGTTTTTTTCTCTAAAAGCTCTTTAAAAATATATATAAAATTTACATTATCAACAATGAAAAAAAAATTTATTCTATGTCCCAAATAAATGTTCTTACTAAATTTATATTAAAATGTCCAGCTCATGATGTGTATTAATTTCCTTTGTTTAGAGGATCTAAATTTAACTTAAACTTCATCATCCAGCTTATCATTCAATTTAATTTTATATTTATCCCTCAGGTAATGTCTTTTTGTAACTTCATAATGCAGTGCATAATGACATTTTTCATTACTTTCTATTATATACGTTTCATTAATAAGAAATTTTTATGTTTGTATATGCATTATTAGTATTCAGTATTCCAGATCAAAGCATCCTTTACTTAATAAATCATAAAGATACTCTGACAAAGGCTTTCTTTCTTAATCCATCTCATTGTATTTGCTATTTTTAGTGCGGGAACCAACATTTGATTATTTTCTCTGGGAAGAGTGAGAATCAATGGGAGGAAGGAATCAGTGTTATTCAATCCAGATTGTATATGGCGTTTATCAACATTCTGTCTGTAGTAGTGGATGTAGATAAAAGCAGTTGTGTTTTGAATTATATCAATGTTTCAAATAACTGAAAAAGCCACTGATTGATTTAAGAGAAGGCTCAGATAGGTAAACAACTTTTCACAGCTGTAAAGTTATATTGCCAGAGGAACACGGAAACAATTTTGCTGCTTTTCCAAAATCAGATTTTCTCATGGTCAATGACCTGTGGCATAATTACTTGCTGTGCATTAATATGCAACAAGTATTCTTTAATCTCAGTGGATATAGGTAATGGCAACTCCACCAACCTCTCACCTGCAGCCTGAAGAAGTTGCTTGCTGTATTTTTCTACTACTCCATCCTGAAGTTTTCCAGTGAAAGGAAATGACCTGAGATTGGATTATCCTTCAAGTGACTATTCGGCCCTGTTTGTGGTGATTTAGAAAATTACAATAAAGGCCATTATCATAGGAAGATAGCTAACATCACCAATATTTCAGGATGTTTCTTCTTCTTTTTTTAAAAATTTTTTAATACAGATTGTGATTTTGAGATACTGGGTTGAAATACCAGAGAGGTGAGAAGCTATGATCATCTTAGTAAAAACCATGAAATCTGGAAATCTCCTTAGAAAATTAATTCCTATATTACTTTCAGACGGGGATTGACTGTACATCTTGAAGAGTTTACATAAACAGAACCTCAGGTGTGCCCATTTCCATGCAAAAGTTTTGACAAGTGCCTTGATATAACGTACATTGAGATGAATCCTGGTTCTTGCTTTCTTCACAGGTGCAGTACTTATGCTGGATACCCAAGGGGTTAAACCATATTTTAAAAGTGCCTCTCTGTTCTTGCAATTACCTAATATTCCCATATGCTGCATTTAATTTTTATTGACTATAGGAAGAGCATTCTCTTTTTTCTGTCAATGGCTTTTTGAGGAGGACACTTAACAGAGGCATTAATGGCTTGCAGCTTGGAGAAATATTCTCATCCCAAGGGCACTGGATATTACAGCAATTGAGACAGAGGTGCTAGCATCAGCAACCCTGTGGTTCTCACTTTCACTGCTAGTGGCATTGATGGTCACCTTAGAGGGGGCTGAGGGGGCTAGAGAATATCAAGTGAGGAGCCTGGGGAATGAAGTGGCAGCTTTTCTTTTCTTTTCTTTTTGTTGTTGCGGCTTTAGTTTTTTTTTTCTTTTTGTTTGTTTTGGTTTGGGGTTTTTCTGTTTGTTTTTTTTTGGGGTTTTTTGTGTGTGTGGTTTTGTTTTGTTTTGTTTGTTTGTTTGTTTTTGTTTCTCATTTATGCGTTTTATGTCACTCCTCATTGAAGTCTGGGAAAAACTCCTGGCAGGAAAACACACAAGAGAAAAAGTAAAATTGTGGAATTCACCGAACAAGAGTTCTTGGTGGTGACAAGGTCAGTCCAAGAAAATGAGTAACCAAGTATTGCAAACACCGTTTTTGTTCTCCATTCCAAGCTGTTGATCCAACAATGAATTTACTTTGCTCAAGAATGTGTCTTTGAAGAGCAAGAGAATTAATGTTTCTCATTTGTTTCCTTTTATTCTATTTAGAAAGCAGGAAGAGTCAGTAATAAAGTTATTCTTGATTCCTCAGTAAGGAAAGGTCAACCAGAATTTGCTTATGTCATTTTTTCTTGCTCTTCCTATATATACCACAACTTTTATAAAATTGTCACAAATGACAGATAGCAGTGATAGATTCACCTTTAGGCCAGATGGATTAAAGGCCTGGAGTGACATGAGCTAGGACAGCATAGAGAAGTCAAAAAGGGAAAAGTTATTCCCTCAAGATTAAACCTAGATTTGCAAAATTTTATGCCACCAGTCTTCTGGGCTGAGTGATTATTATTATATTTTTTCCTTAATGGGTGGTAGCTTATCTTTAAAGCTTCTCATTTTTTTCCATAGTAGTCAAAAGCAGGGATAGTGAGGCACATTTTCCATCACTGAAGCATATGAGGTAGATTTTCAGTTAGGAAAAATGTGTTCTACTCTTCTCTAAATACATACTTTGTCCATAATTTCTTTATCAGCTAATCATATAAATTATTTAATGTTCTGTGGTGCAAGAGTACAACAAATATTAAATTATTACTTTTTCTAATGATCAAAGAAGAGAAAGATGAATACTTACCTAAATGTAATGGCTCCAGTTTCCCTTACACTTGCCTGAAGGTAGTGTATGCTTGCTGAAAATCAGAATATGGTTTTGGTCAGACTCCTGAGTTTGGCAGTATCAAGTTGGACTGCTGTGTTCGTGGTAGGGATGATGGANCTGAAGCATATGAGGTAGTTAGGAAAAATGTGTTCTACTCTTCTCTAAATACATACTTTGTCCATAATTTCTTTATCAGCTAATCATATAAATTATTTAATGTTCTGTGGTGCAAGAGTACAACAAATATTAAATTATTACTTCTTCTAATGATCAAAGAAGAGAAAGATGAATACTTACCTACATGTAATGGCTCCAGTTTCCCTTACACTTGCCTGAAGGTAGTGTATGCTTGCTGAAAATCAGAATATGGTTTTGGTCAGACTCCTGAGTTTGGCAGTATCAAGTTGGACTGCTGTGTTCGTGGTAGGGATGATGGAAATCTGTGGCTGCCATCTTACCACGGTGTTGGCCGGGCAAGAGTACTGCAGCCTTGGACTCAGAGTAGGGCAGGGTACTTATGGCAAGATATAGGACTTCCAGAGCTAAATGAAGGACCTGCAATGGTTTGAGAAAAGCATGAATAATTAGGTATGTTGTGATGCAGACATTCACTGCTGGTCTGCAAAAGTATTTGGAGAACTAAGGACAAGTATCTTAAATTTTCAATAGATGGAGTAGAGATTAAGACAGTTTTTATTTATCCTCAGGGTGATAGAAAATGTTATTTGATTAGTAAGCTATTTTCTTCAGAGTGATTTCATATAAAATATTAAGGAAGAAAATAACTCTCTTTGCATTAACTTTGATATTAATTAATACGCAGTACTGGATATTGCTTACGTGTTTTTTGCACATTGGCTTTTCGGAAGTGAAGAATAAGGTAGGTATACAGTAATTTGGATTTTTTTTTTCTCTTTAACATAAAAATTCATACATGAGCCAAACTTTTATGTGGCTGCCACTGCCGAAGAAAAATGTGCTGTGCATATTGACTGGTGGATCAGCAACCATTAGTGCCAACAACCATAAACTACCATGAGAAGAAGCACACTTAAACTGTCAGCATGCTGTCCATGGGGAGCCTTTATTTCTCAAGAAGAAGTTTTCTGAATTTGTTTTCCCGATGAGCAATTCTTTAAAATGTTGTGAAAGCCTTTTTAGCATTCAAGAGCTTTTTGTGCTTTTCAGATCAAATAATGCAGTAGATGTTGTTTCGTTTCCTCAGGTAATTTGCCTTGGAAATTATGTTGAGTTGCGGTTGCCTTAACCCGCTTGGAGACAGGTGTTTCTAAGGTTAGCTACAAAATGACACAGCACTCCTTGCCCAGGAGCACGGCAAACCTACAAAGCAGGACTCTGGAACATCCTAGCAAGTGCTCCAGTCCTCTGCATGTCCTCCCCATCAGCCAGAATGGAGAGGAGGGAGCTATTCAGGCAGCACTGAGAAGTGACACCACATGGGCCAAAGGAAGCAGAAATTCTCCCAGGGGCCATAGGCGGCACTGAAGGCTCTCAGGCACACCATGACTCTCCACAGAGAGTTTATTTATGTTGATGTAACACAAGGTCCAATGGCTGTGCCTTATGATGCAACATGAGGGTTCAATTCAACCACTTTCTGGGTCAATGTAAAGCAGAGCAATTAAAGAACTGGCAGCATCATTACTATGGTGACCCTGAACTGGTTTTATGTTCTCATAAAACTGTAATCACAGTCCAAATTTACACAGCAGCATGCATTGTGAATCCTTTCAGTACATTTTGTCGTTTTCATTTTCTTATTTCATACTGTTCTGTACAGCAATATACTGTGACAGAACATACAGCAACCAGTGTGACAAACACCTTGATCACAGAAAAATTTCTTTGGAGTTGGATGGGGTGTGCAGGCTCTGAATCATGTTTGCTGAGCAAGGAGCTGTAGTGTCCAGGACATGGTGGTCCTGTGGAGCGGAATAACCTTCTGCTGGAAGTTATCACAGCAGCTGTCCTGGCTGCTGGGAAGCAGCCAGCTTGCCTTACCTGCAGCAGTTCACAAAAGTGTTTCATCATCCCTTCAGAGGCAGTTCAGGCTGTTTGAAGCCCTGTGAGTTGGAGTGGCTGATGCTAGGAGTGGGCTGCTTTTTTAATGCCTTTGCTATGGCAGTCATAGCCTTCAACAGAGGAAAGGAAACCAAGAGCTGAAATTGACAATGTTTTAAATCACCACACTGAATTATCAGCAGTCATCTGTTACAGCTCAAGCCCCCAACAGATTGAGACAAATGGTATTACAGAGCAAAAAAAGGTCTTCTGGGGGCAGAAACATTAAAAAAGTGGGTTTTTTACAGATTTTATGTGCTGTTTCCTTTAAACACTCCTCCATTAGCACCTTCTTAGTTTCTTCACGTGCTCCAAACCCTGTTTCTCAGTCCTCAGTATCCCCTCACAGTGATTATTCTGATCACATATTGTAACTGGGATTGAAAATTCTTTCAGATAAAAAGTGGAAAAAAAAATGAGCAGGAAAAATATTTTTTTACAGCCTGATTGTTTAGCTGGTCTGAAAGCCAGATTAAGTATAAAAACAAACTGCTGAAATGGCATTTTTCAATAAGAATGGTGGTTTTAGCTAAATGAAATTAAAAGTGTCAATTATCTATTGAGTTCTGAGCAATTTGGAGGAAGGACGCATTCTATGATCATCTTAAAGTCTGTCTTGGCAGAACGGCAGAATCTTCTACTTCATTGAAAAAAAATAATGTAAAAAAAATATTAGTTTTAGTCTTTGACAGAAAAATGTACTTTTTTTTTTTTTTTTTTTTTTTT
>VZRS01002397.1:417796-431634 GCA_013398055.1 Ifrita kowaldi
AAAAATAAGTAAAAAAAATATTTTTTTTTTTTTTTGAAAAAAAAATGTTTTTTTTTTTTTTTTTTTTTTTTTTTTACCAGGGGGAAAACATCTATTTCTAGTTAGCTTTAGCCAGTTTGCTTCTACTGAAAAAAAAAAAAAGTTGAAATAAAACTAGAAAAATGGATGTGGAAGGATGGGATTTCACAAAGTATTCTACAACCATCTTGGAACACTATCTCTTAGAAAAATGCAGTGCTGCACCTTTTGCAATATCATGGGAACTCACTTTGCACCTGCAAAAAGAAATAGACCTGAAGCAGTTGTCCCCCTCTCAAAAGTCTCTCTTATAGCAATTCTTTCTGCTTTTCCATACTTGATTCTTTGGAGCCAAAAGCAGCAAGATGAGATAGTCTGCATTTTGAACAGGTGAGACCGGTTTGGAAACTTGATCCAAGTACATATACCACAGAACACTTGGTGAAAAAAGGCATTGCAAAAATAGCTTAATTATTTCTGAATGTCTGTGTTTGTATTAAGCTCAAGAACAACTTCAATGTATTTCCATTTGTTCAGGTGTAGCTGTTGAATTTTTCAAAAGAATTGAAAAAGAAAGATAAAGGGGAGAGGGGGGAGGAGAGTAGCATAGGAGGGAAAGAATGAAGAAGGTATGTAATGTAATAGAGACATAAATGAACACTCATTTGAGACAAATGAACAAACAAGCACAAGGCAATAATGGTGGAAGAGACAGAAGAAGAGGAGAATTTCCCAAATGAAAGTATACAAAAATGTGAAAAGGAAACTCAATGGAGAGAAATTGGAGAAGGGACAGGCACAAAAAAGCAATATGGAAATAAGGCTTTCTGCTATTAATTTCAGATTTAGTAGTTGTATGCAGCAACTGATACGATTCAATATCAATAATTTTTGCCTCTATTAAGTTAGTTCACAGTCATGGATAAAATGGTAATGTGAGAAGGGGTGGGAAGACACAGAACAAAAATGTGTCTGTCCTAGAGTAATTGCAATCTGAAGTTAGAAGGGAAGACAACATATGATACAGACAAAAGAAGAACACAAAGAAATGTTTAAACAGCAGTAAATGAAGATGTTGAACAGGCCTAACAGAAATTAGATGTTTCTAAACGTGACAGAACAGGAAAATTTAGGTGGGAATCTGAAGGAGAACAATGAAGTAGATTTAGAGACAGCTATTGGAAGGTCTTCTCAAGCATGAAGAGCAATAAAGAAGAAAGACCCTGAGTCCGAAACATAAAAGGCCGTAGTGACTGTGTGGCTAGCGGGTCATGAATGATCTTGAAAGTTTAGATGACTAAGCTGTGCATGAGTTTGTACAGAAGAAAATGCTAGTGGAGAAATATAGGATTGAAAAGGAATAAAAATTAGGCTGAAATTTGATTTTTCCAGTGCTAATCTCAACGGAAATGAGCAGCACAAAACTGACCACTGAACAGACACCACAATTAAAAAAAAAAAAGAATAAAAGGAATGATTAGGGTTTGCAAAGACTTTCACTTACATAGTTGGGATGAGACCTTTATTGAATGTTTCTATGTAGGAAGAAGTATTTTGATGTAGCCTTGAAGCCAAAGTAAAATGAAGTCAGGAAAGGTGCTCTGTTTATGGTCCTGAATAAGAAATGAATAGCTGGGCCTATCAGATACAATATATGAGGAACATGGCACATCTGAGCACCAGATGCATTGAACAAAAAGGTCTTCAATGAAGTGACCAGAAGAAGAATTGCTCTTGATTACATTGTTGATTTTTATTTGGACACCTGAGATAGTAGCTGCTGGTAGGTGCAGAAGTTGTAACATGTGAGACCTATGTAGGGATTTGCTGAAAGGAACTTTGAAATTCAGGTCTTTAGTTCATGGAAACAACTGAAGAAAAAGACGCTGAGGCCCAGGAATCCCTTTCTGCTCTTTCATCATCAGAAGAGGGATGTTACTAAAGCTTTATCAAAGCAGCCACAGGTTTTTTCCAGTAAGTGAGGCTCAGAACCACAAACATGAAATGATTTTAAGAACTGGGTTGAAACCTGTTCTGGTGAATATTTCTGACAGCCCTAAAAGGCAATAAACATCTCTCTGCGGTGTGCAGTGAAGTTTTCTGGAATACCACCAGCAAATTGATTTCTTGTAATTGTTATGGTATGTCAGGAGTTCCAAGGCAAAGAAACTTTTTAATATATCTTGTCAAAATATTCTCAAGCCAGTATTTGAGGACTTTATGTGGGCATTTCTGCGGCATGACAGAAATGAAAACTTATGTGTAGAAAAATGTGCTATACATGTAAGTCTGGGAAAGTAAAGAGGAAAACATAATATTTTATGGAGGTAGAAGAATCAGCGGTGGCGCTTTATAAACTTGTACATAAAATTAGTTAGAGATGTAAAATGATTTTACCGTTCCTTGGCTAGTATTCTAAATAACAAAGTAAATTTTAAATTGTAAAGTTCTGTGTATTTACAGAAAAAGCTAATTCACTGAACAAGGCAGGAAGTTAGTCATAGGTGAAGTTTTCTTAAAGAAAGTTTTACTGAACAGTATTTTACTGAAAATATTCAAATATACCTTACCAGCTTATGTAAAGAAAATTGAAGGCATTTTGTTCTGAAACCTGTAGCTGGCTTTTTCATACTTCAAGTAGATATTACAATTGATTGTGCATATGCGGAGTGGATATAATGATAAGACTAAGCAACTGCTATTTTGGTTAAGCATAATGTTCTCTTAAAGTGGATAATTATCTACATTGTGTTCTAGATGCTACTATGGGTTTTCTTTTGAACTATCACAATAATTTTCTTTGCCTAAGTAGGCAAAGAAAATTCACTGCTTGTTTTCTAAAAACATTTATTCAAAAGTGATGCTTTTATGCCTCACACAACTTTTGCACATCATCATGTGTTTGGAAAATAGAGGAAGACAGGTATGAACTGATCATCCTGAGCAATTCTGCCATTCAATACAAAATATAGGTATTACAGAGATACAAATTCTGCATATTTGTAAAAAGTACGGGCTGCACATTTGTGTGTTAGACTTTAAAAGAAACGTCTGATTTGGGTTTGCCATCTTCCTTTTCTATTTGTTTTCAATAGATTTTCATGTACATGGAATGGTCCAGGATTGGTACATCACAGGCCTGAGTATTCACATGTGGAGAGGTACATATTTATAGGATAAGATTGACAAGATGGTGGGACAACGCACTCCTCAGGGCCAATTCTTAAGCCCAATCACTGCTGAAATGGCAGGATGAAATTCCTTTAGGCATTTGACTGACAAAAAAATCTCTTCAAAGACGTTAAGATATCACTCACAGACCTATTTCTTGCCTTGGTTCAGGTTAATGTACATGTCTACCCGTGCATGTATACATGCACAGAAAGACAGTCCAATATGCATTCTTCTGATTTTTTGCAGGTGCACAGCTGGACTGAGAAAATTCTAGAGCAAAATAATTCAGAATTACAGTACTTTCATTGCACCTCTCTAGAACAAATGACTCTCAGATAATGAACTAGGTCCCAGTTCTTGTGTACAGATGTTGATCACTGCTAATCTTTGTTTCCAGTCTCAAGATTCTGGGGTCAGATCTTCCAGACTCAAAACCAAGTCTCCAACTTTACTGCATGTATATGGAGATCACTGACAAATCAGGTAATGTTGCTCTTTCTCTTCTCTGATAAAGTCATATCATTGTATTGCATAAAGAATAAAATAAAGTAACTGCATTATCTGTCATTATTACTTGTTACCTGATTTACTGCTTACAATTTATATGATTGTGTCTAGATAAACTAAATTAGTGATTCAAACAGCAAGTTAAGTGAACCGGTTGAAGGGGTGCAATCATGGTTAATCAAAGAAGATAACGGAATTCACTGAAATAATGTCTTTTTCTTTTCTAATGAAATGTTTTTCTTTTCTTTCCTCTTATTTTTTTTTCTGCTGTTGTCAATACCTTAAGTAAATATTCTTGAAGATTGTTGTTTGTTTTAAAATTGAATAAACACTTAAATTGTGACAGGTAAACATGCTAGTGTTCGATCTGTCGAGAGCTATACTCTTGTTACTGAAAATATATGGTTATTTTAATGGTGGTTTTTCAGTGATTCCTAAAACACATGGAAGCTCTTGAGACACTGTGTATTAACATCTGCAACAGTAATGACTACTGAATCATTAACATTGCAATTCAAGGTATTTCCTAAGTTCAGAAGTCAATGCAGGTGGTGTTATGGGTCATGCAATGCAAAGGACAACTACTGCTCCTGTGTCTTCCTGTGAAGTAAAGGGTTGTACCCAAACATATCCAAATGTAGCTACATACCTCTTATTTCCATAGGAATTTCCTTCCATCCTGAAAGCACAACAAGAATTGGCACATCCATGTCTATATAGTCCTAATTCAGATTAGGTGGAATCTTAAAAATATTTTCTGACACACCTACTTTTGGTTTCAAACCCCAGAGAAGACACATAGTACCTTAACTTCGAGAAGTTTTAAGGATGTTTATTTGTTTATGATGATAAGAGATTCCAACAGTAATTCTGTAAAAAGATGTTTTATGAAAATAACTGGAAATAGTTTCTGTTTATGTTTAAAAATTTATAAATATACTGTGAAATGTTGTGACACTGAAGGCATATTTGATATTTGAAAATTTTAGGGATTACAGTTGTCCATTTCTTCATATTTAATTGCTCCAGTGGACTCATTTTAATTGTTTCTGATGCAACAGCTACCAAGTATCAAATTAAAGAATAGTATAGTAATTCAGTTGTCCTCTGAAGAATTAATTTGTTGAATTGTTGAATTTGGACATGAAATCCAGTCCTTAAAGTATGAAATAATGTCATTTTAGTCCTTCAAATCTTGAACTATTTAACTATGGGCTTCCTACTGAAGACTTCATAATACCCAGTCACATACATTATGCTGTCTGCTTTAAGACAAAAATTTTAAAAGTAATCTAGTAGCAAGTGAAATTAAGTTCATTATAGGGCTCGAGGTACAACAAAAATAAGTTACTATACATGTTAGGCAGAAATACAATGATATTTGGATGTTGAAATTCTGCCATATTGAAAAAAGGGAGAACATTTCATCTTGGAGACTGATTTAAAACACTTTGATCTGTCTTTCAGAGGGCCCATTGGTTTCCTATATTGAGGCATTCCCAAGGGTGATGCATTGGCTTGTGCAGAGGAAAGGTGGTCAAAGAGCAAAAGGCTGTAATTTATTTCTTGTCTGTTGTCAGTCCATACTTTCTCACAGATTAAATGCATCTCTCACTGAAGCCGACAACAAAATCTCTTTAAAGGATGCATGTGTTTTTGCGTCTTTATGAATGCAATTATATATGTATGTATATAATGCACACACATCAGTAGGAAAAGTTCTGATCAGATCATTTTAACAATTTAAAAAAATAGGAGGTATGAAGTCATGGTTTCTGCCCATGAAATCAGTGCTAAGTGGTTGATTATGTGGCTTCATTCCAAGCGTTGTAGAGCAGCAGAAAGCATGCGTGCAGTTTAGGTGAGGTAGATTGTGTGTATATGAGTAGCATTTACAAGTCCTACGTGTTGCATTTATGTGTGTGTGGAGGGCTAACACATTGCACAGTGCAGCCATGAGAAACTGCCAAGTGCCACCCCTGTTATGAGTGCTTCTTCTTTAAAAGCCCAGCCATGTGCCTTTTTACAGCTGATAACGATCACAGCAGTGCTTTGCTACAAGTGAAGCAATGGCAAACTGTCTGATCTTCAAAGACCCTGCCTTTATTTAGACACTTAATTTTAGTTAACTTTTGTAAGTAAGCACTGTGCCCATGGGTATTAAAGCTGCCGTGTGTAGGCTTTATACTGCAGTGGGTCTTTGGAAGCTTTTATCAATGTGTGGAGATAATAACACAGAGCTTTGAGTCTCATTTCAGATGTATACCAATGCACAGAGCTGACTCACTGCTTTCAGTGGGGTTATTTACAATCGATGTCAGTGTAAACACAGGAGAATCACCCTGGTTGGAACCAGAGGCTGCTGTCTGCTGGCTCTTGGGTGACATGTTTTTCTGGAAAGCACAGCATAATCATTCCATAGTCAAAGCAGGTCAGGGGTACTTTGAAGCATCCATTATTTTTCTGGGAGACTCGGCAGGGTAAGAGAAGAAGGTTGTGAAGATCAAGTAACTAATGGCAAAGGAAGGAAGTCTAGCACAGGAAGGAAATTTAGAGCGACTGTCAAGCAAAACCAATTAAACTCAGGCAGGTGTGCTTAAAAATATTTCTCCATCTTTTCAACTTTGTAGTTTAACTCCACAGAGTTTCTCTGACAAGAGTGAAGGAATGATATTTGAGACAAAGACGTCAAACAGAACAAAAGAAACCATCTAACAGAAAAGTAAACAATAAAGGCAACAGAAATAGAAAAGAAGAAAGACAAGGAAAGGAATAAAACAAGGAGAGGTTGAGGAAGGAGAGGGATTTTGTCTTTTCTGCCAAAACCAACATATCTTCTCACTCAGGTCTCTGCTGTCTAGAGAGCAGCTCAGTAATGATAGCAGGACATCTCTTGTGTTGTGTTTCAGATGCATAGTTGCATTTATGTACATTGAAAATAGCTCTGCTTTAAAAACAAGGAACTTCAGACAGTATCTAGAGGTGTATTCACAGTCCAACACATCACCAATAATTTAATTTACATTTCCACAGTAACTATTAGCAGAAACTAGGTAGAGAAAATGTGTGCAGCCCTTGTTCAACAATGACACAGCCACATACCCAGCATTGTTCAGCTGTATGCAGCAGCTAGAGAATACACACTGGTGGGACTCTTTCCTGCTGTTATATCATTCTTTCATGGTATTGCCTGGAGTTCCTGGCTATGAAATACACAAAACCACAAGAAAATGCTATTCTCTAATCCAGAGACATGGCAATCCATATTTATAGTAAGTTGTGAAAGGCATGCAGATACATAAGTGGTGAAGACCTGAGAAAAGGAGTAAGGTGACAATAACCTTACATATACATAAAATGGTCACAATATTCCCCAAACAAAACGCCAGTGACCTGGCAGCGTTGTGGCAGGACAAGCTGTGAGAGAGAGATTTAGAACACAAAAAGTTAAAAACATGAGGAATTTGTTTCTCTTAAACTTACATTATTGTGAAAGTTAAGGAGTTCTACTAAGAAAAAGGACCCCTGTCAGGAAACAAAGCAACTCTGTCTTTTTACAGTGCTAGGAAAATTCTCTTTGGTCTTGTTTTTACAGGAAGTACAGACCAAATGGACAGGGGTACTACAGAAGTGGGCAGGGTAATAAAATTGTACCTTCAGTAGCATATTGTTAAGATTTTAAAAAGAATCTTTGGAGCTTGTTTTCTGCTAACCACTGAGGTGAAGACTACATTCCAGTCCTGAAGTCAAAGGTCAAAAATGGTGGTTTTTAATGCCATAAATTGTCTCTGCAAACACAAGTTCCTCTTTTCACCATCAGCTATCACTTTCCCCTCACTGACCATGAAAAGAAGTGGTCGCCTCAGGTAATTATGTGTACAGGAAGAAATTCTCACTGCTCTCTGAATGTCACCAATAACACATTTAAATGATTTACTGTACCTTGTAATTGGTTTTCTGAAAATATGAATATTTTACTGCCACTGTGGAAACTCTCCACAGCATCTATAATAGTGACATTCTACAGGACATGATTAATGAGTTTTATTTTTTGCTCTGCCTAGATGTAAGAAATTCTAGAAGTATTTTCTTTTAGAGAACATGCAAAAAGATCATAATGTGCATCTGATCAAGGTATGAGAATGTTCTGAAGGACCAAGCTACCAAAATAACCTAGCAGATATTAGAAACAAGCTAGAGGAAACCCACTGTGCATAAGGCAATGCCATCTTAGTATCATAAACTTCTCTGTAGCTAATTTGGGGAGGAGGATTTAGCCTGTTTCTAAGTATATGATGTGAGAATGGGAAAGCAGAGAAGAAAGTCCATGAAGGCTGAAGCCTACTTTATTGTAGTAGGTGCCTTTGAAATTCCTTACAAATTTCTGTGGGACAAAATACTACAAAGGTGAGGTGAGCATCTTGGTATTCTGGGCAAATGTAAAAGAAAATCATCTCGGTAAAGTATATTGGAACTGAGATGATGCCAAACACTGAGTTAGACACTTGCCCTGGGAGGTTTGCAATCTTGAGAAGATATTTTGCAATCCTTTTCTCCTTCCTTAGAAGCGGAAACAATAGAGGATGATGAAATGAACCCTTTCTGTTGAGCACTCTTTGTGCTGTTTTAAAAAATCTAATTTTTAGATCACATTAGGAAGGGTTTTTAAATGGAATTAATAATAATGTGAGCAATTTCCAGCTCCTTGGCAGCCAACATAGTTCACAATCCTGGATGAGGCTCCCGTGCTCACTTATATAAAGCAGGGAGCGCGCTTTAAACCTAAAGAAGGGGTTTGCTATAACAGAAATACAAAGGAGAGTAGAATTGTTTACATCCTGCCTATGACAGGCAGTTAACTTCTCTGAGGCAGAGGTGGGAACCACTTTCATAACAAGGAACAGAACTTAATAATTTTCAGCATTCAAAGTGAAATTGTTTGTTCCAAGAGATGACTGGAAGTGCAAGTCCTAGTGTCCTTTTAACCTGAGGACTGGTAGCAAGGGTACTTATGAAGGTATAAGAGACTTAAGTACTGACCTTAGGACTTGGTTTTAGTAACAGCAGGAGGTGGCTCTGTGTTGGCATTACTACTATGCCCCATGGAAAAAATCTGAATTTGCATTTGTTAATTATTTACAAGCTAGGTCATAGTCACATATGCCTCTTCTTCTACCAGACAGTCTGATTAGAATAATCTGCAAAGCATCAGAGCATTTAAAGGAAAAGGCAGAGAGGCAGATGGAAAATAGGAAGAAAAGACAATGAAGGATAATGCATGACAGATCATGTCAGACCAACCTGGTCTCTGTCTTTGCTGACATAGCAAACACCATGGACAAAGGAAAGAGAGCAAAATCTTAAAGGATAAATTCACCTTCCCCTAAACACAGTTTTCTGAGGATGATAATTATGCCTAAAGTTTTTTACCTTTTTTACATGTTTGTAGCTTTGTAGATTTGTAATATATAGCTGTGTAGTTTCTAGCACTTTCTTACGCTTTAGAATAGTAGTTACCCTTTCTCACACATTAAGTCACCTTCTTGAGATTCAATTTAGTCTTATTTTCAAGGAAAGAATTTCTAACAAGGACATCCTGCTTTACACCAGCATTTGGGAGACAACAAGCAATAGGGCTAAGAACCCCTTGGAGAAATTCCAGTGAGGCAGGTCCAAGGGTGGGTTACCAGGACAACTGGTCCCCTATTGGATAGATATACTAATTAATCACACTTATAAAAAATGTGAAAATCTGATGCCACATGTGCGCATATCTATATTTTGTGCACCTGAAAGCTTTCATTAAAAGACTGCTCTCTGTGTTACCAATTCTAATATTGTTTGGAGGGTTTTTCTTCTGATTCTAGGCAACTATAAAGCTCAACAAAAGAGCTGCAAAGCAGGGACAAAACTGGCTAACAGGGAGGCTACTAAAAAGAGATCAGCGTTGTTGGGAGAAGGTAGCTATCCTCAAGGATAGGTCTTGAGGCCAATTATATGTAATGTTTTTATTGGCGACCTTGGCACAAAGAATAACTGTGCCCTGATAAAATCTGCTGATGACACAAAGCTGGGAACAGCAATCAATACAGAGAAGCATCAGAGTATCATGAAGGAAGAGCTGTATGACCTTGAGAACTGGAGTGATAAGAAGGATAACATGTAGTACCAAGTACAAGGTCATGCAGCCAGGGACTGAGAAGAAGAATGACTGCCATAAACTGGAAATACAACAGGTGCACATGAGAAAGGAGGGCGAGCTGACAAGTATTAACCGCAGAATGTCTGTAAGTTACTTAAAGAATATGACTGTCAAAAAAGTACCTGCAAAGTGTTTCCAGTGATGCTAGAAATGGACAAAATCATTACTCAAATGTTTGAAAAGTTTTTCTTTAGTATATTCAAGTATGTACATGAAAATTACCCTTAAAAAGCAAAACTAAACAGGTGCTGCAATGAAAGAGCAGTCTCAGGATATGGATATGTGAATGAGTTAGTGCAAATTTGGGAAGGATGTAGATTTAGTAGTTACCAAAAGGGAGTATCTACTAGGTGTTTGCCTGTCTGCACTCACTTCATGGTAAATTCAAAGTAGTTTTTCTTCATTCTCACTGACAGATAAGCTGTCTTGAGCTGAGCAAGAAGAAATGTTATGGAAGTGCCCAGGAGATAGCTAATGATAGATATATAAAGACATGAGTTCTTGTTCAAGTAGTCTAACCCTAAAATAATTTACTTTGCTCAATCTGGCCAAACAAAATTAAATGGATTCAAGGTGATAGGACTGTGTCTGTAAATATGCAAAGAAAGTAGACATCATAGTTGAAGATTTGTTCCTTGAGTTAAAGAACAAAGTACCCTCAATATTTAATACTGTTTGATTAGCTACATTTTGAATGGAAATTATTAAATAGTTTCTGATCACAGGAAGGGTGGGTTATCCAATAGGAATAATAAGAGCAAGAAAACTAACTGGTTTTGGAGATACAACCTGAAAAGATTTTCTTAATGACTGCCAACACTGTGTTTGTTGGTAAGGAGTGTGCTAAAGCTGTGAGATGGATGTTTGGGTTGTAAGAGTGTCTCAAGGAAAGAGGCAGTTCTCTGGAAATCATTCCTTCCCTTTTCTGCTTTTCTAGCACTTGATTATGGCAAATAAAGACTCGGTGCAATGCACTTCTGTATTGTTTTTCTATTATTCTAATCCTGTTCCTGAATGTCTTATAGTGCTCCTGAGCATTGTAATGAAAAGAATAGATGACTTGAGCCTATTTGACAAAAATAGAACCTCTATCTATTAATAACACAGTGAGTAAATGAGCAGTGAGTGTATGACTGAGCACAGATGAATTTCAGTGCTCCCTTACATACCAGTGTGTTTTTCTCATTTATATTTTCCATCTGATTTTTTAAAAATAACAATAATGAATCTTCTCTTTCCTGTCCCATTAAAATAACAAAAATTGTTAAGACGGTGACTTGTAAGACTGAGATTTATTCAAATATCATAATAAAATTATTCACAACTATGAATAATGTAAAAATAAATAAAATACATTTAATAATTCTGGGCATTATTCCAAAGACTGATCCAATGGGTAGCATGAAGATGATATAAAAATGGGAATTCCCATAAACACAGATGAAAATCAGATGCTCACGTTCTGTGTTCAGGGTCTCTGCCCTTGAAGGTAGAGCAATAAGGAAACTTAACAAAGACAACCAAAAAAGATATGTTTCTAGCAAGTGTAAACAGCTGGTCAAACAGTTGTCTGCTGGAACTCTCTCCACCCATCATGTTTCCATGGATACAGGAAGACTGTAAACTATCTTAAGGCATATATTTTTGACTGTTTTTAATAGAGACCTCTGTTTGGGAAAGCAAATTATTATCTGCTCAACTTTAATCACAGAGCTAAATTATTAAACAGAGAAAAGAAAGGCTAACAACAGATGATTCACATGACTTCAAAGATGCCTGAAGGGAATTGACACAAAATGAACACAGGCTACAGACAAACTTTCTGCATATCTCACTGTTAACAAATGGGACTGTTTAATCACAAAGGAAGCTTCAAACACCTCAGCAAAATGTGTGGACCAAGAAGCAGGAAGAGCTGTCTGATACTTATTGCTGGGAGTCTAAAAAGAACAAAAGCAAGTTGCTGAAAGCTCAGCACACTGTATTATTTCTCCTGACTGCTTTGCCTATGAAGATCAGAAACATGTTACTTAATGCTTCATTTTCCCATCCTTATTGGCTGACTGATAAAATTATTAGATAGTATCCTGTCCTTTTTTTCTGCATTTGTCTGAGATGATTAAACCCCTGAACTGATGATAAATTAACAGTTTTGGTATTTTGAAGTTTGTTTTCATGAAACAGTATTTCCCATGGTGGGGGTTTTGAAAAACTTAACGTGCAAATTTTAATTACGTTAAAGGAAATGTCTAAAAATTAATCTGTATTTCTACAATTTTTAATTACATTCTCATAGTTACAATATATTGTAATAAGGAAGGTGCTGATTAGCAGAGATTTAAAACCTCTTGCATTCCCTTCAAGCTCAAGTTGTTTCCCTTCTATTTGTTTTCTCACGACATAGCTTTATAGCTCAGTTTCCACCAAATCCGTTTTGATAAAAAATTTTGACCAACTACAGGAAGTAATAATAGTAATAATAGTTTGGATCATAGTGATGACAGATAATTTGTTGATAAGCAGTTTAGCTTGCCTGCTTTAGAAAGAAATTTCAGGAACACAGCTGGTGGGTTTCTTTTCAAATAAGTCAAGAGAACTCAGCATCAGAAAAGAGGCAAAGAATTTAGACTGCACATTTTACTGTTTTAAAAAAAGTTTTGTGGCATATTATTTCTAGCTAATCCTTGTAGTCTAAAACTTAACACTTACAATTAAGGGAGTATTACCAAAGTAAGGTCAACTCCAAAAAGTTTATGACCAGTATATTTTAAGCTATAAATGTTAATCTGCTAAATCAGTCTGTAAACAACCTGATAATTAAAAAATAATGTGTGAGCATCAGTTCTTGACATTACTGAAAATCATACAATACAATTCTATACTTGCTTTTAAAATTATCTGGTTCTAAAAATTAGATACTAGGCAGTATGATGTTTTAGCTATCAAAGGAAAAGTTTTACTCCTATATCTTCATGTTATATAACTTCACAGAACTAATACATGAAAAATGTTTTCCTAGAGCAAAAGATAGGCTGTGCCTGGGCTTTATTAGACAACTGTAGTGCTTCTTAAAGAAAAATTATTCTTTTCAAAGTGGCTTTCTCAGTAACACGAGGTCACAAAATGTACTATAAATCAGTTGGGCCTAAACAAAATCTGACACTATTTAAATTGAATTGACTCATAAGCCACAGAACAATTAACAAGAAAAATGACAGAAGATATTTTAATTTTGTTAGTTACTGAGCGACAATGACTGTGAACTTAGGAAGTTATTCTATGNGGGCTTTATTAGACAACTGTAGTGCTTCTTAAAGAAAAATTATTCTTTTCAAAGTGGCTTTCTCAGTAACACGAGGTCACAAAATGTACTATAAATCAGTTGGGCCTAAACAAAATCTGACACTATTTAAATTGAATTGACTCATAAGCCACAGAACAATTAACAAGAAAAATGACAGAAGATATTTTAATTTTGTTAGTTACTGAGCGACAATGACTGTGAACTTAGGAAGTTATTCTATGTGCCGGTTTGGTTAAAATCTAGCAATATATCTTCTGAAAGAAAAAAAACTAGGTTACAACTACCCTTCCCCCCACCAGGTTCGGGAAAAAAGGAGATTTTCCTCGAAGGAAAGTGAAAGAGCTAAAAACTATTTATTTAACAAACACACCAGAAAAGGGTAATAATGCTAAATAATGAAATCTCTCGCTGAAGAGAGAAACCTGGGAAGATTTCAGAGTCCTTCTGTAGGTGTGGTCTCTCTCCTCCTCGGAGCTGGGTGAGGGCCCACCCCCTCGGGCCTCGGGGAAAATTCTCCCGATGTGTTCTGATGTTGTTGAAGCAGTCCAGAAGAGAAGAAGAGAAAAAAAACCAAAGTCCCAGGAAACAAAGTTCAGCTTTCCGTCTCACGCCGGAGAGAGAAGGGAAAAAAAA
>VZRS01002397.1:432454-475128 GCA_013398055.1 Ifrita kowaldi
TCCTCGGAGCTGGGTGAGGGCCCACCCCCTCGGGCCTCGGGGAAAATTCTCCCGATGTGTTCTGATGTTGTTGAAGCAGTCCAGAAGAGAAGAAGAGAAAAAAAACCAAAGTCCCAGGAAACAAAGTTCAGCTTTCCGTCTCACGCCGGAGAGAGAAGGGAAAAAAAACTGGCCGAAGAAGCAAGCAGGGTGCTCCCCCCGTGCTACCGCAGCCAGAGCACACAGAGGAGTGTAATCTCCGTGTCCTTGAGACACTGCTTTGAAAAGTTTGCTTGGTCCTTTTTTTTCCTTCCATCTCAGGCTCAGTTTAAAGGCACAGAAAAGGCACAAAATTACTTGTTTGGCATAAAGCCGTGATAGGGGATATACATGATGGAGTCACTCCAAGACATTCTATTAAGTAAAAGAAGGGTTTTTTTTCTAACCATGAGAAGGCATTTGGTGACAGAATTTTAGTAGGCCCTGTAGTGATAGGACAAAGGGTAGTGATTTTAAATTAAAGGAGAATAAATTTCTACTAGATGTATAAGAGAGACATTTTTTTAA
The DNA here is from genome assembly GCA_013398055.1 of Ifrita kowaldi. Classification (NCBI taxonomy): domain Eukaryota; kingdom Metazoa; phylum Chordata; class Aves; order Passeriformes; family Cinclosomatidae; genus Ifrita; species Ifrita kowaldi. Next base: position 433,001 of record VZRS01002397.1, read on the forward strand.
ATGAGGGTGCTGAAACACTGGCACCAGTTACCCATAGAGGTGGTAAATGCTCCAGCCTGGAAACATTCAAGGTCAGGCTGGATGGGGTTCTGAGCAATCTGGGCTAATGGAAAGTGTCCCTGCCTATGACAGGGAGGTTGGACTAGATGACCTTCAAAGGTCCCTTCCAACACAAACTATCCTATGATTTTCTGATTGATTTCTGTTCTTAAGTCCAGGAGTTAATTTATAGATTTAAAGTAATCATGACAAGATAAGAAAGGACTTTGCTCAATTTTCTAAAATTGCAGTACTGTCATTCACCTATCAATAGAATTTAAAATATTAATTTTTGACCTCGAGTGTGTCTGCTGTGGTCAGTCTCTGTCGTGCTGGGGCTCAGGAACCATGCCAGAAGCTCTCTAGGGGTGCACAGGCTGGCACGGATGCAGGCGTTCCCGGAACTGCTGGGGTGTGAGCGCTGGCACTGCTCAGTTCAACAGCCCTGGTGCAACCTCGGTTCCCAGTCTGCCAGTGAACTAGAACTGCATAGCTGCAGCTGGTCTTGTGCAGTGGGCAGGAAAAAACAATCTCTTAAAATCCCTTTCTGCCCACGAAATTACTTGCTAAAGCCTTATTGCGATATAATATTAAAACTGTTTACTTCACTGAAATCTTTATTGAGGAAAATTGAATTAACTCATTCTGGCACTTCAAATTTCAAGCATTTGATTCCTGGACAAGACCTCATAGAATGTGTATTTGTGATTACATTGTACAGAAGATTTTGGACCAGAAGCAGTCTGAATCTGTAAGAAATGACCCAGGCTTCCTATTTCACACATTTTTATCCTTATTTTTCCTTTTGAAAATTATTTATTCCACACTTTGAGAATCACAAAACTAGGACTATCCAAAATAAATTTGCATCAAATGCATGAAATCCCACAGGATTTCAAGTTTCATTTGTAAGTCATGAGAGATAATTTTGTTTGGAGAACTGAGGATGAGCCTGTAGTTCAAAACTGGTAATCAGAGGATTTCATAAAAACATGGTGACTCTTACCAAGAGGCCAATGACACAAGCATGAAAAATGCTGAGGGAGGAAAAGAGCAGGTCCCCTAAGGTATTTTAACATTCTAGTCACAAGCTTATTTCAATGTGCTTTGCATACTCCAAGATCTCCTATGCAGAGTCAGGATTGAGCCAGCCAGGGGAAAACTTGGCTTTTACACCAGTGACAGCTGGACCAGAAATGCCCTTCCTTGCATTTTAAGATCTACTTGGCAATATTGTACTCATGTTTCTGAGGTTGAAAGATCTTTCAATTTTATTATGAAATTGAAACAAAGATGGTATTTTTGACAAGAAAATGAAGATAAGCAGTATCTGATAAGCAAGAGCTTTGTGAAACACAGCTGTTGTGTGATGTTTGTCTCAAATGGGAGGATTTGTTTTGACATCTGAAGGCAAGCATAAAAGACAGAAAGTGTCAGGAAAAGGGCAGTTTCCTCTGAGAGGACACAAATCACCACTCACAGTGATTCTAAAAGACTGAAGAATACTTTTAAAATAGTTTTCAGATGGTACTTTTAACGTGTATGTGATGTATAAAAATACTTTGAAAATATGCTTCTTCTTATGCAGTGCTTAAGTTCTGAAAAGTCATCACTTAAGTTTAATATGATTTAACCAACCAGCTTTAACCAACAGACTAAAAAATCTTAATTCAAGTCTGTGAGTCAGATTAATACTGCAAGAGAATGGCCTCCCCTTCCAGGAGTTTACCTGACTGTACCCCATATGGGGGTTGCCCCAGATCCCTGTCTCCAGACCTCATCCTGACCTCGCTGGCTTGAGGCTGTGGCTCCTAGCTGAGACCCTGCCCGGCCTGCCTTGCCCTGGTCCTCAGCCCTGGCTTCTGTGGGGAGCCTGGCCTGGGGGCTGCATGCAGCCTTGTCCCCATGGCTGCCCACAGTTCCAGTTTAACCTCCAAACCCTTCAGGGAGCTGTGGTTGATACCTAGGTGCAGGTTCTAAAAAAAGATAAGATCTTATTAAGCAGTTGGTTGAATATGTACTCATTTCAGAATATCTGTTCCTCAATGCAAGAAGTAAAATGTTTTTTAAATGTGGTCAAATCCAGTAGACTGGAACAGTTGAAAAGGAAATTTTCTCCTCCCTCAGAAATTATGCACAATTTAAAGGTTGTTGTGCAGATTAAGTTATAGTGCTTTCATGCAGGAAAATTTTAAAGACAAATATAAAAGGTAAAAAGACTTTATTCAAGTTTACTGCAGAAGTACTCCAGTTCCATCTTTCTTGCAGTTTTGAGAGCTCATGCCAGATTTCTGATTCAAATTAAGCACAGTAGTGTTTACATTTAATTTATGTTTATGTGGAACTTGGCCTCTGAAAGCTGCAAAAGTACAGCTTCTACTGGAGATCTGCAATGAGTGAGTGAGTGCATCTATTATTTTTAGAATCGGACCCTAAGCTAGATTTGATATGAACTCTCCTGTCCGCAGGTGCATGCAAATGTATCTATCCAGATACAAAACACCAACAGGAAATGTGACATAAACAGCTCCCAGCCTTTGTTCCACATCTCTGCTAAGACAAGAATTTCACTTCCTAGGTACAGCATTCTCGTGGAAATCAATTTATGGATCCAGCAAAAATAACCTCTCTCTGCTGAATACAATACTGTTTAGTTATATGGCTAAAAATATGTCAGGTCTAATTCCCTTCTATTTTAAGGCTCCTCTAAGTAGAACCTTTAGAAGACTTACCAGGACAGCAGGCAGAACTGAATTTTAGAGTCTAAAAGGTGAGTCAAGGCTGGGTCAGGACTTGGGTTCCTTCTCTTGTTCAGAGGGGAAGGCAGGACACAATGGGGCAAGTGCTGGAGGAAGGACACCAGAAAATCAGAGGTGCTGATCAGCAGCTCATGGGAAATCACAGAATCACAGAATCACCAGGTTGGAAGAGACCTTCAAGATGATCGAGTCCAACCCATGTCCCAACACCTCAACTAAAATCTTTAGGGAAAGGCAGTTCATGGATCACCACTGTGCTCCGTACATTGACTATGCCTTCAGGAGCAGCAACCAAGTACTTGCCAGCGCTTTACCAAAGACAAAGTAGGGACATGAAATTCTGCAAAAGCCATTACCCTATGTACTTCTGAGAAATGACACCACCCCTTAATATCTAACAATGATTGTGATTAAGAAAACTTGGTGTTACCTCCTGGCTTTAGTCATCTGCTAGCTCCAATTATTGGCACAATTATTGTGCCAAGTACCAGTAAGCCTCTAAAGAACAACATTTCCAGGAGCTGCATTTTTCTTTTGGAAGATGCAGAACCAGCTGATGTTACAACATATATCTATTTTCACTTAAGCAATCTCCAGTTCAGTCTGACTGCTCCCTGAAATACCGTAAACTGAGGTACCTGCATGCTCCAGCTTATTGGTGATCACAGTACCTACTTTAATCACAGCATTCTTTAAGCATTTGCCCCTAAATATTCAAAACAGGGAATGTAATACAGCCTGCAGCACATTTCATAGATACCAAGTCCACTAGGAGGATTTCTGGGGACTATATGTGGTGATGGCGTTAAACATGAGCTATTCAAGCTAGGTCTGTGAGCTAGGGAACTGAGAGGATTTGCTGAGGTCCACCATAGAAAAGGAGGAGTGTGAAGGTTAACACTGGATTCAATACAAAGGATGCCTCTCTCTTTTATGCTCTGGGAGATCATACAGTGAATTTAGCAGCTTGGTTCTTATGAAACTTTAGGCATTGCATGCTGTAATGTCTCTGTTTTGCTTGAAAATATATTCTTGGATATTTTGGACTTTCAGCATATTCCAGATGTAGTATTAGTAGTGGTATATCTGTATGTCTGAGAATAATGGCTGTTTGAGCAACTAGAAAATGTCAAGATAGATAATTATTCATTGAAAAAAGCACAAAAATCTGCAATGGATGCTATTCATATGATATTGTTTAGCCATTTATAGAGCTGGCTTAATAAAGGACTGTGAATAAGCAATGCAAAAATTGCCAAAATTTACAATGACTTCTTTATGAAAGATATTTTCCCTAGCTGTAAATAGAATTTGGATCTAAATCATTGCCACAGAATGCAACATGAATACTGAAAATGAAGGACTCGTTTATATTCACTGCCCTGATTTTATCACTCGAATACTCTAGATAAAGGACGGAATATACTAAAGAAGCAGGTGATAGGTATCTAAGGAGAAGTTGAAAATGGACTTTATAAGTTTATGTTTCTGACTATAATCCTTTCTCCACTACAGTCACCTCTCTGCCTCCACAGGTACTATATTTTTCATTTTATTGTGCCTCAGGCACTATAGTTAAGTTTCTGAATGGACCCAAAGCTGCCCTTATCTTTTTGAAACAAAAACTTTCATTGCCTGACAAGAAGAAAACAAAGTCTTCCACCCTCACAAATAGACTCTGCCAGCCATTCTTGGTATAATTAATGAATTGACATATTGGTAGATCCAAGTAAATACAAAAGAAGAAGAACTATCATGCTGGATATATTTTATGTCATTTATTCAGGGTGATAAATGAGAAACTTTCAGGCTTCAGCATCCTTCTGGGCCCCAGGACCTTTCATGCATTTTGTTCAAAGTAGTATGGTTCTAATGCCTGCAGAAACAGTGTTGTGCTGCCTTACAATGTCAACACCTAAACCTTGTTTTTGGGCAGGCACATAGACACTAAGAGAGACTCTTCTTCATGTTAACTAGCTCTTACTGTGCTGCAGTTCCTCAGATTTACAGTGAAAGTGCCTAGCTGAGAATAAAAAGCAAAGGGCATCAAAGCATGGGGTTTCTCATCCCTGCTCATTGTAATTTTTCTCTAAGATTTTTAGTTTTTCTATTTCCAAGAGGTTTTATAAAAATTTAGCCATCAGTTGTTAGTTATCCCAGGATGGTTCTTCCACATCCTCTCTTACTGTAGCTCTTCCAGTTCAATAATATTAATCAAAGATGAATCTGAATTTTGTTATCCCACAGTCCTGGGGGACCATAACCTTATTATTACCCTGAGATTCAGCTATCTGTGACCAAGACGTCAAGGTCCAATTCTGATACAATCCATACGCATAACCTTGGCTCAGACTTCTGAGGGAATCCTGGAGGCCATCTCTAGCTGTGTGGATGCCAAGGTGATCAGGCATAGTCTGCATGGATTCTCTAAAGGTAAATCATGCTTGACCAACCTGATCACCTACTATGATGAAACAACTACCTGGATAGATGAGGGAAAAGCAGTGGATGTTGTCTACCTTGACTTCAGTAATGCTTTCAACACTTACCTCTCACAATATCCTTATAGGCAAAGCCAGGAAGTGTGTACTGAGTGAGCTGACAGTGAGGTGGATTGAGAACTGGCTGAGCAGCAAATCCCAGAAGGTCCTATCAGTGGCACAGAGTCCAACGGGATGCCTGTCACTAACAGAGTACCCCAAGGTTCAATACTGGGTACAGCCTTGTTTATCTTTTTCATCAATAACTTGGATGAAGGAGCAGATGCCTCCTTCAGCAAGCTCACCGGCAGCACACAGCTGGCCAATACCCCAGAGTACCGTGGGCCCTTCAGAAGGACCTGGACAAGCCGGAGAGATGAGCAGAGAACCATCTGAAATTCAACAAAGGCAAATGCAGGGTCCTGCACCTGGGGAAGAATAACCCCCTGCACCAGCACAGGCTGGGGGCTGACCTGCTGGAAAGCAGCTCTGTGGGGAAGGACCTAGGGGTCCTGTGGACAGCATGCTGTCCCTGAGCCAGCAGTGTCCTGGGGGCCAGGAAGGCCAGTGGTGTCCTAGGGAGCATTAGCAAGAGCAGTGGCAGCAGGTCAAGGGAGAGGATCCTGCCCTCTACTCAGCCCTAGTGAAGCCACATCTGGAGTGCTGTGTCCACTTCTGGGCTCCTGGAGCAGCTCCAGTGAAGGGCAGCAAAGATGAGTAAGGGGCTGGAGCATCTCTCTTATAAGGAAAGGCTGAAGGAGCTGGGCCTGTTCAGCCTTGAGAAGAAACAGCTGAGAGCTCAGCTCATGCCTATGAGCCTCATCAATGCCTATCAGTTTCTGAAGGGAAGGTGTCAAAAGGATGGAGCCAGGCCCTCCTTGGTGGTGCCAGGCAATGGGACAAGAGGCAATGGGCAGAAACTGATGCACAGGAAGTTCCACTTGAATATCAGGAAGAACTTCTTTACTGTGCAGGTGACTGAGCACTGGAACAGGTTACCCAGAGAGGCTGTGGCATCTCCCTCACTGTAGATATTCAAGAACCATCCAGACACAACCGTGTGCTGTGTGCTCTGGGGTGTCCCTGCTTGACCCTGTCTTCCCTTCCAGCTTAATTCATCCTGTGAGTCTGTGATTCTGTGATTGCAATTCTGTGACTGTGATTGCGAAGTGAGGAAGTGGTGTAAGAAAGGCCATGGAGTGATGCCATGCACAGCAAAAACAGGCAGAAAGGTGTGCGATTGTTGAGACTGGGCTCATTGTCAGGTCAAGGGTTCAGGAGGAGAAACCCCAGCTCAGATAGATGTTTTCTGAAGAAAAAAACCTGTGGATTTGGAAGGTGGCAAGTTAGTAGCATGGACAATCTGCTCTTGGGACCAGTGGAAGTCAGATCTTCCCCAGCTAACTGATGCCTACAGGTTCAGCAAAGATATTTCATTGGGGTGATAAGCTCATTAATTTTAGACATTTTTTGTGTTTATTAGCAAACAAATAGCTGTTTTGTATTTGACTTGATGTCTAACCTGCTTGCAAAATCTTTTGTACATGAAAAAGGTCACTTAAATGAAGTTGTGTAAAGTGATTTGACTATCACACCTAAATCCTGCTGGGGAAAGTCAACAAGGCTCTCTAACTTCCCTTCTGTATTTAGCTTTGACAATAACAGAATGAATATGTTGCTATTGTATGAAGTGGAGCAGTATTAAGTGGAAAGACTTGAGCTTGTAGCTCTAATTTGATTCAGGAAAGAAATTTGAAATCCACTCCCAGGGAAGTGTACGAGCTGGATCAACTCTCAAAGAAATCTGTCTTGCTGTCTCTTGTGGACATATTTGCAAGAAAAGTCAGCTTCACAGGACCCTAGCTGGAGGAAGATGTGGAGACAGTCAGACACTGCAGTCAAATATCTCATTCCTTAAGCATAAGTAGTTCCTTATTCATGTGGCTTTGAGGATCTTGTTTACATCCTTGGTACCTGCACCCCAAAGTACCTTTGAGGTTTTTTTCTCTGATCTGATAATTGTTTATATGTATGATTTGCCTTAAGCATACGAGGAATATTTGTACATTTTAAGTTACCTACATGATTAGAATATTTACTCAATGACAACTGCTCTATAATGTAGTTATCCTTAAATTAAAAGCATAATTTAAGCCAACCAGTAGAGGATCCTGCCATCTTACATGAGTTTAAATGTTTACTTCATAGCAAACCTTTCCTTTAAAAACGTTTAGTTTGCATGTCTTAACCAAAATACTGTTAAACACAAGGCTTCTTTTCTTTCCTTGCATTAAGGCACATTTACTGGTCTGAGTCACGCTATTTCTTGTTTCATCAATGAACTGGATTTGACAGCCAGCTTGCATTATATCTCTAAAAATAGGATTGCATGATGAAAATGCTGTCAGACTCTTGTCTGTAGTAACGTTAGTGGGCACCACTTCAACCAGGAAAATTACTTTCAACTTATTTACTGAATATGAGATCAGGTGACCATTTTTAATTCCGGTTAAAATATGCAGCCATGCATGGGTATGAGGCTCAAATGGCCTTTTAATAAGTTTATAATTTGGTTATCTCTCTGAGCAGACTTGAGAATTGATCTTAAACACAAAATTTATATTAATTTTTTAATGTTGAAGAAGCTGCTTGGAAGGACTTTATAATTAGAGTTAACTGTTGGGTTTATCTGGAGCACTTTTCAAGTTTACATTATTGGATTTTAACTCATAACGCTAGACTTCATCTAAATTGTAACCTTTCATTATCACTGTTACATTGACTTCTACAAGCCTTCAAGGCATAATTGGCCTTTATACATGAAGGAGGCATTTCTTCTCTCTGTATAAAAAAGGTAATCCATATGTGTTATTAAATTATAATGACATTGATTGACCTTACATTCACAAAAGAAGAAAACACATCATCAAGATGGAACTATAGAACTATGTCTACCTTTTTCTTACTGTTTGTTCCATAGAGCTGTTACCTGTAGGTTGTCATTGCTTTTCATGTAGGTTGTGTATGCTTTTGTATGCAACATGGATCAAATCCTAATCTGGCATTTGGAGGAAAACAGCAGAGATGCTGTCTTATGTCCTCATATATTTTGATAGGACCCTATCAAAAATTTAGAGAAAGAAATTCTGATTTTTCAGTCTTTATTTGATTAAAAATAAATTGTTTCATTGGGGTTTTTTTCCCATTTCAAAACTGCAGGTATATTAACAAATTGGAATCCAATTCAATTTGCATTAAAAATTCTTCTATTTTTTTTTTTAAATCATACATTCATTATAAATTACCAAAGTAAACCATATTCTTTTAACGGTCTTTATTTTGTGTACCACTTAATGTTTTTGTATTAACATTAAGTGGTACACAAAATAAAGACAGTAACCAAGTTTGCTTATTAAGAAACACTATTTTGGTTACATGATAATTGGAAAACAGCTGCTAATAGTTTGTATGTAGAGGTTTTTTTTTCTTGTGAAAGCCTATGATGATAGCCATTAACTATGTGATAAGTGATCCTATGAGAAAATGATATTTTATATTTTTCCTCTACTTCCCCCTCCCCCTCTTTTTCTTATGTGTCTGGGTTGCACTTTAGCTCCTTTCAACACTTCCAATTTTGTAAAAAAAAGAAGGTATTCTTTTCTTCAAATTTTTCTTTCAACTGATCTTTGTCAGAACTTAGGTGAGCCCCCAAAGCACAGACAATTGCTTTTCAGAAATCAAGAGTGCATCAAGATCACTTTCTAACCTCAGTGTCTTGGCCAAGGCTTGGATGAATGCCAAGAAGGAGTACCACCTACTTACCCTTTTCTGATACTTTTCCTCAAGCTACTGGTCTCTGTCAGAGACAGGAAATTGAGCAAAAAAAGTCCTTGGATTGGAAGTTTTCCAGAGATTTATCACTTGGCTGAATTTGCGTAAGTTTTCACAGGTTTGATAAAATTTCGTGTCACAGTTATGAATTAACTCCTCTGACTGATGTCAGCTGCCACCTTGGAAGCGTGAGGTCAGCAGAGGCTTCCAGTAAGACTGCCAGGCTTCACGTAGGTAAAGCTGTATATTGCATCTGCTCCCACTATTAGAAATGACTGTATCTTTTCCCAGAAAAACTAATTGGACACAGGCATCACCCAGCATGAAAAATTTCCGAAGACGAGATCTCCGTGCCCTCTCCTTGTCTGTTGTGCAAAGTGAGCACAACAGCGCTAGTAGGAGCAAGGAATGCCACTGACTCAAGGTGCTCACTGATTAGTCACACTTGTCAGTACCAGATTTGGTCTCCTTCGATGTTATCTTCATCACAGATGACAGCGTAGGCAACACAAAATCTTTCTTATAAGAAATCTGAATTCATGTGGCCATGTCAGTTCAATTTTCTGAAACCATAGGGTCAGGTTGCCCCATGTACGCTGCATCATCACCCACAACTCCTGGCTGGATGAATTCGGAGGAGGTGCTGTATATTTGTGCCTTTCCATAACCAAACAGAGTGACCTAGGACCAAGTGCTGGACCATTTGGACACAATACCATATCAGCTGCTCCTTGTCTCCTAGAAAGAAAAGACAGCAGTTTTACAGAGGTCTGCCATTTCCTGAGGCTCAAGTGACTCCAGTTAGGCCCATCTGGACTTGGGGATATGATATATATGATATATATTTTTATATCAAGAGGCTTGTAAAATGAAAAGCATATAGTCATTCAAATGCACAAGCCCTTTATTTCATGAAAAACGTGTATGACCCATCAAGAATGTTCACCATCAGTTGTCTTTTGTATTCAAAACTAACTTGAGTTTCTATTAAATGTATTTTATTAGCAACATCTGACTCTTATGTCAGCTACTCAATTAAGAAAGGCCTTTTTTCCCCTCTTAGGTTAATAGTGTTTTCCATTGCATTTAAAATATCAAGTCTTTTATTATAATAAGGTTTTGCTAATGTTCTGAAGTTGAGATCAGTTAGTTCAGGTCAAAAAGATAAATAAAGCATACAAGCTTACTTCTCAAACAAAGTAGATATCAAAATGAATATCACTAATCATCAGTAGCCTGATGTCTAGAAATCACTTCAGTTTCACAGTTCAGAATTTCCTCAGTGGGTTAATAGACAATGCACAGGATTCACGTGACACATGCATGTACAAGTGAGAAAGAGAGGGAGCACAGAAACTCATTTCCCAGTCACATAGTAAATTGCTTCTAATGGCTTAATTTTTCAGGTGAAAACTGGGAACCTTTGAACTTCTCATCATATGCACAAGATTATTAAAAAATGAACCATCAAAAGGTTTTATTTCAGAGAAAAAAAGTAAAATAAGCAGTCAGTGCTAGAATGTCCTGTAAAATTTGTTTCTGTTTGGGGTTAAATTTTGATGGTTCTTGTTCAAATGTAGAACACAAAATTTCTGCAAGCATTTTAAATGTTGCTAGTTTCTTACTGAATAGCAGTAAGTATTGAATCAAGGCTAGAATAACTACCTCATCAGCTGCAACTACTTTACGCATGCTACCACATTTTGCATACTACACATCTATATAAAATATATAGAGATAAATTTAGACATAGACATAAATACTTGCATATCATTGGTGCCAATTCAATTTTCTGTCAAAATCAAGCTTGGCACAGATGACTCTGAGTCACCATCATTAGAGAAAATAATTAGAAGATGCTAGCTTAAAGCATCAAAAAATCAAAGGGGAAGTTGCCAATAAATTAGATTAGTTTTGAAGTCATGACAGTTAAAATTGCTAAGCTTTTCTCTGAACTCTTGAGAACCAAAAGTTTATGTTTTTCTAATGAAACTAGAGACTCTTAGGTAATGTGGTAGCTCTGGAAGCAGAAGGTTTGGGAAAGTGCTGAACATCTCAATATTAACAAAAAACCACGTAGAGCTGAATACTGCCATCTATCTATCTGTCTTTCTTTTTCTGGCTTGGCAGTGTCTGTGTGCTGGAGGTACTTTAAGCAGGCAATACAACTGTTCACTGACTTTGCTCAAAGATGATACTCTGCAGTCCAAACCACTGAGTGGTAAAGTGGCTTCAGCTTCAAAACTGAACTACTGTTCCAACTTAATATATTAATCTAGTTGTATCCTATGTTGTAGCGACTATTTTCTCTAATCTTGTATTGCTATTACCATAATGTACAAAACCACATGACTAGCAGAATGGTGTTGTTATATAAATATATATTCTATAAATGCTGCTAACTAACAAAGCCACAAATGAAACAGCTCTGGAAACTTTGTATTTCTCTATATTGTGGTTTTTGAACATTATACACAGTTGTTAAAATATGTGAATAGTTATATTTTATTTAAATATTAAGATTGGACAGGAATTAGTGATGTCCAGTGATTTAAGATTCAAAACCAACTAATCATTTATGGGTGAGGAGTTAGTAGATACCACTTATCTGGTCGTTGCCAAAACAGGCCTTACCTCATAGAATTTTCTTGCAGACAGTAATTTCTTTGCCAATATCCTTATATTTCTGCACACACAGACTTACCTTACCAGTGTCTGGATATTACACTGGCAGGTCTATTGGCTATGCCCAGGACATTGCAGTGGTAGAGCACATGAAAGCAGAGCAAAAGAATTTCTTGACAGATGTAATCAGAAATTAAGAAAACAAATATAATTGAAAGGGAAAGCTAATATTTAAATCACAAAATGGTGTGAAACCCCCTCCTTGGTGCAGTTTGTGCTGAAGAAGCACAGCCTGTGCCTTGCACTTGTGTGACATAAGAAGAACACAGTGCAGCAGCCCTGCTTCCACATCCAACTGCTCCTCCTGGGGAAGAGGGCAGAACATGAGGTATTCAGAAGACCACCAGGGAGCATAAATATTGTAACCTAACTGAATCCTCAAGAGGTATGTGGGTATTTTAAGGGCCTAAAAGTGCAGCTGTCACCGACTGTGTAGGAACCATGCACAGATCCTGAGAATGAGAGCAGCAGTTCTAGTTGTTGGTATTTTTATAGGTTTTCAACCCAGAATAAGTGGATAAATACAAATTTTTTGTGTTCTCAGAGGGAGAGGAAAACCAGTAGCAGTTCTCTTAGCAAAGAGTGAGAAAAGAAAAAGGAGGTGTGAATGGGTAAGGTACAGCAACAGAGAGGGCAATGTTGGCTCCGTGGGAAAGCCAAAGTGCCTCACTGCCTAGACAGAAGGGGAACAGGGTGTTATTTCTTACTGCTCATCACTGTGTGACTTTGCCTCGTTCTTGTATTGAACTGCAAATTGGCTCATCTGAGCTGTAGCTCAGCACAAGAAACACAGTGGAATTCACTCTCCTGACTGTCAGGAGGCAAGATCAGTCTAGGATATTTCTAGCTGATCCAATATTACACTGCAGCATGATTACAGCATGCCAGTAGTATCCCAATGGTGTTTTTTTCATGCAGCCACCCTAGAAGTAGCTACAGACAGGAATGACTTCCTAGAGCTGAGATGCTGAGAAAGGAGCTGCCATTTCCCCATCTGTCTGCCCCTACTGTGTTACTTGAATTCCATCTCCGAAGCTCAGGCTGCCATGAGGTAGCACCATGCCACAGTTGTAAGTGTTACTGCACTGGGTCCTGGCAAGATTCATTCAAGACAAACATGTATAGAGATAAGTACTCAACTTTTCCTTGTGCCTTGGAAAAAATTTGCTCAGGTATTTAATCTTCTGAGCCTATTTGTGCTTGCTTACCTTCAAAAGGATCTTAAACCTTTTTATATAAAGAGATAAGGATGATGAAGTAAGTTTGCAGGAAATAATGAGCTATCTGCAGACATTGTGGAATTCCTGTTGAATGCTGGCTAGTCATCAAGTTGTTCAAAACCTGATTGCCTGAGGAGAGATATTTGCCTTTGCAAAGCTCTTCAGGATGTGAACTGAGCTGATTTAACTTTGTGAAACCTTCCTTCTCTCAGTTCTTAATCACATATGAAAATTGGCCAAACTTACTTTCCTCATAGCTGAGCCAGATTCAAACAGGGGTTCAGAAAGGCTTCTAAAACAAAGTTAACCTGTTAATGTTGATCACCAAAACCTTGTCAAGTGCATGGAGTATTGTTTAGATTATAGATTTGTGAATAAGGAAATAGGTTTTGTTGTGAATTTGGGCAGTACTGAGCATAGCAGGGCATTATTCAGTAATGGAGAAGCACGCTCAACCTATAAGACCTGAATTTAAGATGATAGTACTGAAGCCAGTAAAATTATAGTAAATTAAGTGATAGGAGATTAAAACATTTCTCCGTAATATATCTGAACTCTGCATGAAGATGCAATTGAAGTAAACCATTCAGATATGGAGCTCTTAACCTCTTCTCTAATATACTGAAGTTCTCTGAAAAACACAAGTCACTGAATGGATATGAAAGGAACCTCGCATCTTGTTTTGTACACACTCAAATCTTAACTGAAAGAAGGGGCAGCTGCACTACAGGTTTGCCCATTAATTTAAATTTAACTTCAAGATTTTATCCTCTAACTCTGGGTGTAATGCTAAAAATCATAGAATCATAAAATCCTAGAATAGTCTGGAGGAACCTTAAAGATCATCTCAACTTCTCTGCCATAGACAGGAATGCCATCTGCAAGATCAAGTTGCCCAGGGCCGCATCAAGTGGCCTTGAACACTTCCAGGCATGGGGCGTTCACAACTTCTCTGCTCCAGTCCCTCACCCTCTCTCAGTGAAGAATTTCTTCCTAACTTCTAATCGAAATCTATTCTCTTTTAGTTAAAAACCATTCATGCTTGTCCTATCACTATCTATCTGCCTGTGTGAAACAAAGGATAGTGGCGGACTTTCTGCAAATGAGGTTTTCCCTTGAAGCTTTCCGGCTTACCTCAGAAGAACACAGACAGGTTGTATCACTGACCTCATTCCCTGTGTTACAGATTGGAGAGAGCTTTCATTAAGTCACAGCTGAATAAAATGCTAGCATACTCTGCATGTGTATCTGTCTAGGTATATGGTGCAGTTGTGGTTTAACCTCAGACAGCACCCACATGCAGCTGCTCTCTCAGTCTCTTTGCAGAGGGTTGGGGGAGAAAATCAGAAGAGTAAAAGTGAGAAAACCGATGCATTGAGATAGAGACATTTTAACAGGCAAAGCAAAAGCTGGACATGCAAGCAAAGCAAAACAAGGAATCCATTGGCCACTCACCATGGCAGGCAGGTGTTCAGCCCTTCTCAGCTCCATCATGGGTAACAGTGACTAGGAAAGACAAACACCATCACTCTGAACATCCCTCCTTTCCTCCTTCCCCCAGATCTATATGCTGAGCATTGACACCACATGATCTGGGATATCCCTGTGGTCAGTTGGGGTCAGCTGTCCTGGCTGTGTCCTCTCCCAACTCCTTGCGCACCCCCAGCCTCCTCACTGGTGGGGTGAGGGGAGAGGCAGAAAAGGCTTTCTGTGTAAACTCTGCTCAGCAATAGTTAAAGCATCTCTGTGTTGAGCACTGTTTCCAGCACCAATCCAAAACTTAGCTCCATACTAGATAACTGTGAAGAAAATTAACTCTATCACAGACAAAATCAGCACAGATGCTCATTTATGACATTAATCTTCTAGGAAAAGTTAAGAATTCTCTTGTGGAAGCAAATGATGTCATCTATCAGATATTGGTTGTACCTTCAATTATTATTCACCATCAACCCTTTGTAAGCTTTATAAGTAGGATTTGCACAGTAGACTGCAAAGAAACTATTGCTTTCATGAAAAATTCTTATGAATGCTATATAGGATGAATATGCATGTATCCAGGAAGGGATTTCAATTTTCCAAACGAATCATAATAATGGGTATAACACCTCATAATTAGATACTATACATGCTGGTAAGGTTTGGTCTAAAACGTCAATGTTTGTCAAATACACCAAAAGGAAAGACTTTAATATGTTCTGAATAACAAACTTACCTAGTGCTAGTGTCATAATTTCCCAGTCAGTTATTCAGTAAGAGTACCTCAGAGTAAGCTCACGAAAAACTGATTTGCGAATAAATCATTTGAAACCTGCTAGAAATGGTAGTGGAATAATTTACATAGTAAATCCTTCTTCCCTTTTTTGGTCATGACAATATGTCTGAACCCACTTCTTCCCAGAGCAAGAAGTAAAATCTCCAGTTGTGTGGGATTTAAAAGGGGTTGTGGTCTTTTACTGAAAACCAGCCACTTCCAGCATTCTTGGTGCAGAGTTAATTTGGTAGGCTGTATTTCAGCATGAATACCTGAACAGACTGGTCTTGCTGCAGAGGCCTAGGTTAGCAGCTTTACACCTGCATCTGCTAAACATTAGTTTCTCATTTTCCTCTGATTAGTATCATATACTCAGTGAGCTCAGCATGAAAATGAAAGAAAAAAAAAAAAACAAAAAGAAAAAAATTGCTAAAAATACATTTGAAGTTACATGTTTCAATGTAAAGCTAATCCTGAAACAGTAAATATGACACATCAGCCTTGACAGGTCTTTTGCAACTGTATTTCTCATGCACTGTTTTGGAGAAAGAATTTTACAATTCCAATATTTTGGCACAGATATTAGTGAAATTATGACTTGATTGAAACATATGGCAGTAAGGAAAAGAATAATAAATAATGCCTTTAACAACTAGTGCTTGAATAAATCTTACATACATATTTGCTACTTGCAGCTGTTGTAGTTTGCTTGCATTGTACAGATACCTGTAGCATGTCTGCCTAGGAAAAATTTAATTGATATTTGGACTGAAAGTCTATGTGAAAGATCTTCATGTAGGTAGGTTAGTGGTAGATAGGTTAATAATGGGACAAATATGCTCAGTTCAGGCAAGATTTTTTGTTTTGTGGAAGGGCAGTAGACACCAGTAAGGAAACTGAGGCAAGCATCCTATCTCGCTGTGCTGTGCTGTGACTGCCATAGGCGCAAGGACTGCTCTCTGCCACAGGCTGGATCCAGGGAAGGAAGGGCAGGGACAGGGGATCTGCTGCATGGGTAAGGATTTCTTTCTAGAGACAGTGGAATTATCTTCAGTAAAGTGCTTTACTATTGAAAATTGACCTTTTTTTCTCCAGACTTATTTCTGTTTGTATGAAAATCTGTGCCATCACTTCTTGTTTACTACTTATTTGACCAAGAAAAAAATCCCTTTATCTTTCAAGCATTAAACAGCCTAGGGAAAATATCCAAACCAAATAGCCATTTCAGGTTGGGTTTTTCTCTTTCCATGTAAATGTAAATGTAGTCCCAGATAAACTTCTAAATACTTCAAGGTTTTCTGATTGTCATTATGCCTCTTACCCACTGGAATGACACTCTGTGAGAGAGACCATGCAAAAAGTTTGTGGGTTGCAGGAGAAGGGAAGAGCTAACTTAAATTGTTAATGGCAGCCAGGGTAGCTGTTCCCATTCTGCATGGCTACATATACCAGTAGCATGTCTGCACTATTTTCACTGATAACTTATTGTACCTGGGAGGAAGAAAAATGCCCCCAGGTATTTTGGTCAAAGTAAGGTTCTTCTAGACATTGTGTTTCCGAAGGCCTGTACATTAAAGCTGTAGTTTTCTCTTAAAAGTAGTTTAACATCAAAGAACTTAATTCGTGGTCAAAGAGAAAACCAAGGTTTTGATCCAATGCTCATTAAAGCCAGCAGGAGCTTCAATAATGTTTTGAGTAGGAAAAGGTTCAGGTTGTGAGTCTACCGTCCCAATGACTTCTTCATTTCAAAAGTCTGCTCCTTTTTTTATTCAGCTTGGGTTCTGTGAAGACTGTATTTGAATGCTGTCTTTCTTGTAAAGCCTGAAAGAACTCACCCAGCTATCAGTGAAGGGCTTTTCAAATAATGAAACGTGTGGAAAACAAAGAAAAACTAACTAATTTTAAAATGGCTTAATGCCCTGAAACATGCTAAAGGAAAGTAGTGAATGTTTTCTTGATATAAAAGTGTATTCTGAAAGTCACTTTAATGCAATGCTATCTTTTCTTCCTCTGTAACATACTGATCATACTTCAATTCCTCTAAAAGAATTTATTGTTCCATATGGCTGCTGTATTAGATAGCTTTGCACTTTTATTATTCCAACTGCAGCATCCAACTTGGTGTGAGATGCAATAGTTTTGAGCCAAGACTGTCTTTTCTTATTTAGACATCAACAGTACTGGGCTGTGCTGCTCCCATTGCTCTAAGGTTAAAGCCTGTTTTGTGAAGGTGGCTTTTCCATGCTCTTTTGTAATCGTTCTTTTCTTGGTTGTTATGGAGATAAAGCCTATGCAGTCCCTTTTCCACATACTTTATCATGCTCCAGGTCCAGTAGCACAGTAAACAACCTACTAGGCAATCTATTTATCTATGTCAGCGCTGCAAGTTCAGACCTCCATTATTTAAGGTATGAATTTTTTACAGGTACGTTTCTCTGGCATCAATTCAATTTTTTTTTTCCAAATTGCATTAGTCTGTGTGGGATTTTAGAAAATATCAGGAAAACTGCTTTGATAAATAAGTAATTTCCCCAAAACAACAGTGTCAGTTGTCAACTGAGCTTGTGTTTCAGCTATTAAGTACAGCATGACCCAATGTGTTATTTTGCACAAAAAGCCGTTTATAACACATCAGATCAGTCAGATTATTTTCTCATGATTGTCAGTGAATTAAAATGTTTAAAATATTTTCTTTTCCTACAATCTGGTTATTTACTTGAAATCCTGTTTGTGATTTAAAAAAAAAAATAAGTTAAAGGATGTTACCTTTCTTCTCTCTATTTTCCACTGAAAAATTAGATGTGTTTTTCTGACCAACTAATTGCTCAAATTAGCTGTATTCCATTAAAGAATGAACTCTGAGGAGGTAATTATTTTTAAAGGTGGGGGTTTTTTTGTTTGTTTTTTCTTAAATTTAGAATACATTAGCCTTGAAAAGTATGTATGGAAGTGCCATGAGCATCTACAAGGATTCTGAACCCACCTGGTGCTTCCTAGCTTGCAGAGAAACTCCTGTGTTAGAAATTACTTGATTCTTGGGTGCTGCCTTACAGGAGGTGCAGATGGGTGATGGTCTCTCCTGTGAGCTGGGCTTTCTCACTGATTTCACCTCCCAACACAGACTGCAGCATCCCACTGTGCCTCCCTTGCTGAAAGGCTCTTCCATCCTGGGAGATGGACATTGCCCAGCCTACACTGGAGAGTATTGGTATTAAATGAGTTTGGGGGATGTTTGTGATGAAACCCTAGCTATCTGCAGGAGAGAAATCAGTTCGTAAACACCACTTTGGAGGCAGGTTTCTGCTGAGAACCTGGGATTTATAAATTCCCTATATTCTCAGTTGCACAGGTAAAACCTCTCCTGCACTGGAATGTCTGAACATTTGACTGCATTCATAAATTGCTGGAGAGTCTTTGTTCAAGAAAAAAATAACATATCTGTCAGCTGTAAAATAAGATACATAGAATATCTTCATGGCTTTATTCTGCTCTTCAGGGACTACATTAAATATAAAACATCAACCTTCCTCACTTCCTGAAATTCATTAAATATAAAAGAAATGATCCTAGGAAATGCTTTGGGAAAGATCTCTGCTTGTAAAAACATAGCATTAGATCATCTCCTTATAGCTCTTGGGGAAAAAGAACAACCTTTTTAGCTCTCTCTTTTGCTCCATTCCTGTAACTTCCATTATGGATTATTCTATTGTGAGACTTAATCCTGTTGATAAAATGACTCCTCTTACTACTGTGCTGACTTGGGTATATTGCATTACACAGTAATTTTCTTTTAATCCTTATCAAATAAAAGACATGCTTGGATAGTTTTGTTAAACCAGCTATCTGTTATAGCTTTATTTTTCTTCCAGTCAATATCAGCAATGATGATTTTAGAAAACTTTTCCATGACACTTCAACAATGAACATGCAATATGTTGTCTACTGCTTATAGCATAATTTAATTTTTTTTCCCTAGAGGAATGTAATATAATTTTTAGATACTAGTCAGACTGTAAGGACAACTATCTTTATTTTTAGCGTCAGTTTTTCAACCTCCATAATGTCAAGGGAGAGATTTCAGTCTTGGTGTGAGCTTCAGTTGCGTAAATCCAGGCTGAATCTTGTGTATTAATGTTTAGGTTTTTATTACAGTCTAGTAGCCTTGGGGTGGGGGATGACTTTAATATTATGTTAAAAATTCATGGGTGATCACAGACGATATAGTGAATCCACTCCTGCTTTTTTACTGCCACTTCATAAGACTGTATAATGGAGGAAGAGGCAGGGGCAAATATACAGACCCATCTACCCTCTTATACACGTATGTCTCTAGACAATAGGGCGGCATACATAGGTGTGTCTATAGATGTATTTATACATGTACTTTTTCCTATTCCTGAGACATAGTGGACATAGTACTAATATAATTGCCAGTCCTGGATTTCTAGATATCAGTGCCTACTTGTGCTCCTCTTATGCTATCCCAAAAAGCACACTTTGGCCTTAACTGGGTGGAAATACCACTGGGAGAAGTGGCAGCTGGTCTTTCCATTTGTATGCAACCCTTGATCCCTCTACAGAGAGTGGCACTGGCAAAGCTGATGCTGGAGCTGTAAGCGTCAGTCTTAGTGATAATGACCAAACTTGGTCTGTTATGTCTGTCCTTTCTCATGAGCAGGGTCTGTGCCTCCACTTCATCCTCTAGGGAGTCAGCAACTCTTAATAAATATTAGCCTGTAATAAGGCATTATCAGTCAGGGTTCATCGCTGACTGGCATTGAACCAGAGAAATAAATGCAAGTTGAAGCTGATTGATAATGACTAATCTCAGCACCATCTGTCAGTGGTACATCTGTCCAAACCCTGTGGTTCTGCATCTTGTCTAGCACCACTTTGGATGGGGCCGAGCTGCCAACTTTGCTGCATCTTGGCTTAAGAAAAGAACCCTGTAGGAATGAGCTGCTATACTGCTAAAAGTTTCCTGCTGTTGCGAGGCAAGTACATACCACATACAACCATTTCAGCAAATTCCAGCTTTGTTCTCTATCAACAGTCATGTGGAAATATTTCACTGAAATGAACTGCTGTATAATGCATCAGCCTTTTCATATCTTCTAGTGTCCCTGACTGCACAGATTAATCTTGGAGGGAGAAATGTATTTCCCATGCATTTAATGTTTTTGGAATCTCGTGGAGGGAGAATACATGATAGAAATATGTACTGTTTAGTCATCTCACTTGGAGAGGTCCATATTTCTCAGGGGTGATTAAGCAATGAATAAATTAGGTTATATCAAGTGAATACTGATAAACATTACCTCATCATCACATTTGCAGCATAAAGCTGTGTCTTACAGACAATATCTAAAAAATACTTCAGAATTATACAAAATGTTCTACTTTAATTCTTCAAGATACAAACCCCAGTTACCTTAGCAAGCCTAGGAAAGAGAAAAATAACTGTGCTTAAAATGCATCTGACAGCTTTCTCATACACTAAAGTGTCACAAACTTAAATCTGAATTGCAAAATCTACCAGAAGAAACAAATGTTGTATTGCCATCTCTTGTCAGAGCTGATTTTTTAAATCCTACTGATAGACTCATCTACCCAAGCTTTTATTCTGTGGAGGAAGAGCACCTTTTAGCCCTCCTGTTTATAGAACTCAACCATCTTCTTTTCCTGCACTTTTCCACAAGCCAGCAGTGTGGCTGTAGATCAGCTTATGGGACAGTGGTGACCTGCAGACATGCAGGGTGCCAGGCTGTGGAGGTCCTCTGAGGACCCCACCAGGCTGCAGGGTCATACCCCATTTCTGCTCCCGCTTGGTGACACCTGTGGTGTGGTCATGGTGACCCACTGAAAACCTGTATGCAGCGCAAAGTCAAAAAACAGAAGAAAGGTGCAGGGCTACACTCCAGAAGCCCCCAAAGATATCTTCGTCACTGAGGAAGAAGCATGGAGTCAGCTGCCTGATTCTCAAGTTTGATGTGAATTTGGAAGTCTTGATACTTGGGAGAAAAAAACCTGCATGTGCACCATGAAAGCATCATGAGAAAGCAAAAAGAAACATCCCTGCATTGCTGATGTTTTCTACCTCCAGTTGCAACAAATGTCATTAACATACACCTACATTTAGCTTTAGTGTGAGGTTTAACTTAGCTACTTTAGATTGCCCAAACCGGAAAGTTTAATAGGACCCAGCTCTCAGAGAGATAGCTAGTACTTTTGAATAGATTTCAGTAATTCAAGGTAGTCACTTAAAAGCCAAGCCACCTGAGAACACTTTTCTTTCTCTGAATATAAGTCTAGATTAATGAGGGAGAAAGAGTACTTTATTTCATAGCTTGGTTCTGGTAAGTGCAAATATTCCAGGACAGCAGAGGCACAAGAGAACTATATGCATATTTATGGACATTGTGAGATCTTCCATAATTTAACAAAGTTATCAGCGAGACTGCTGCAGAAAAGGTTGTTTTTATGGCAAAAATATTTTCGCTGTTTCAGCACTCTGTCACTTATCCATGAACATTTTTTTAAACATGTAGTGTTGTAATTGATCATCATGCTGATAATTTAGGGCTAAAACATGAAAATAATACGATATAATGTGGCTGACCTGGGTAAAAATATTTGAATAAACAAATGTGATGTTAAATGTTAAACAGTGTTCCGTTAATTCTAGGTTTCCACATGACTAGCATGCAAACCCTTAAATGCTTCTGAACCATAAAGATCTTCATAGTGACCAAAAGTCAAAAAGAACTTCTTTTATTTCACTGTAACTTCTATTCTCCTCAAGGGTTTTTTGCAACAGCTCACTTTCTTTCCAAGAAAAAAATATATGACCCTGGTTTTAGTTCAGTTTAAATCTAAACCAGTTCACTGCCATCCTTTCTCACAAACTTTAG
The DNA here is from genome assembly GCA_013398055.1 of Ifrita kowaldi. NCBI lineage: Eukaryota > Metazoa > Chordata > Aves > Passeriformes > Cinclosomatidae > Ifrita > Ifrita kowaldi. The sequence continues at coordinate 455,180 of VZRS01002397.1, forward strand.
TTGTCTCCATGTGAACTAGTTTTTTAGATTCCAGTTTAGGTGATTGGAGGTCAAACTGTAATTTGTTATATTTGTGTATCTTAGACACCAGAATGAGGCCAAATAATACAGCACAGAAGGTCTATGGGGGTAGTTTGTGTGGCCAGGTTTTGATAGTAGGGATAGTAGGATAGCTACAAGGGTGGCTCTATGAGAAGCCTCCAGAAGCTTCCCTCATGTCCAACAGAGTCAATGTCAGCCAGCTCCATGGCAGACCCACCACTGGCCAAGGCTGAGCCCATCAGTAGCAGTAGTAGTGCCTCTGGTGTAAGGGGAAAATTGTGCTGCACAGTAGCAGTGCCAGCCGGAGAGAGGAGTGAAAATATGTGAGAGGAACAACTGTGCAGGCCCCCAGGTCAGTGAAGATGGAGGAAGAGGTGACCCATGTGCTGGAGAAGAGTTTCCCCTTCAGCCCCTGTTGCAGACCCTGGTGAGTCAGGCTGTCCCTCTGCAGCCCATGGAGAACCCCACATCCATACTGCATGTATACACAATTTTGGAAGTCCTAATTAGTCCCCTGGGAGTCTCTGCTACTGACTATGACCCTGCTGTGTTAAGTGCTCAGGGAAGGTGGGGGCCTGAAGGAGGCTGTGAGCCTGTGGGAAGCCCATGCTGGGGGCTCCTGGCAGGACCTGTGGAGAAAGGAGTCCACACTGGAGCAAGTTTGCAGGCAGGACTTGTGAGCCCATGGAAGACCCATGCTGCACCATGGCTGTGAGGCCATGGGAAAGACCCATATTGGAGAAGTTCATGGAAGGCTGTAAGCTGTGGGAGGGACCCCACCCTAGAGCAGGGGAAGAGCATGACGAGCCCTCCCCTTTATAAGGAAAAAGCAGCAGAGAAAATGTGTTATGAACTGACCTATGAATCCACTGCTGGCCGAGGCTGAGCCCATCAGAGCTGGTGGTAGGCTGAAGTAACACAGGGCAGGTTGTTTTGCTGTTTATTATTATTTAGCAGCGTGGGAAAAAGGAAAGAGATGAACAAAAATTAAAGTAAACTGCCTCTTCCAGTTAATTTTCTCACCCTGTAGCTTGTCCTGCATGGGTCATCCTGGCAAGTAGTTTTAGTAACAGCTTAGAGGAAGTCCTTAAATTACTCCAGCACCAATGAATCCATTTCACTTGAAGAAGATGTGTTCAGGTCCAGCACAGCCATCCTGAAGCTTCACCTAGTAAAGAAAGAAGAAAGGAAGATTTGTTGTGAACTGTAGTTAAAGCAAAATTTTGTGATTCAGCTTGTTTCAGCTGAAAAAATTCCGAATGAATGGAAACAGATCTTCTTGCTTTGGGTGTGATTGCAAAGATGCCCACTTCTTTTCTGGGCTTCAGCATACGTACATTGCAGTTAAACTGGGATTTCCAAGCTACAGGAGCATATCTATACATCCATACTGCATGAATACACAATTTTGGAAGTCCTAATTAGTCCCCTGGGAGTCTCTGCTACTGACTATGACCCTGCTGTGTTAAGTGCTCAGATTTAAATAGATGTCTCAGCTCCAAAAATAGGCATTTCTTCCAATGTCAGAGCAGAGGTGATGAGTAGATAAAGGGGAGCAGATCTAATGGTGTAGTTTACATGCTTCGGTACTTCAAGCACTTGAATTTGTGCCACAGGACAGAAAAAAAAAACAGCTAAAGAGAAAGGAGGATCTTAGTTAAAATATTCTGGATCCCTCCCCACATATAGGGGGCTGAAGCATTCATCTATGAGACTCAGAAAAATCAGGAGTGGAGGATGGTCATCTTAAGGACTGTTTAGTAGCTTTTTCTGGTGCTATCTGAGGAAGATTCTGGTTGACTATTCCCTCAAGACATACATGCTCACCCTTCAGGAGCATTTCCAGTCAAAGTGCTGAGTAAAAAAGATTTCAAGAAAAAGACTTGAGCAGTGCAGAACCCAAATGAATTTGCTGTAAATTCTATCTTCTGTCCCTACCTTCACAACTTCAAATACATATAAAGGCTTTCTTTCTCTGCCTTGAGTGAGTTTTGACCTACCATAAATTGTTTTATGGACCAGACATAATGGTCTATAAGGGTGTAGAATGAACTAGTTGTGACCTCTGTAGACTACAGATTGCATTTCACTATTCACTGTTTTTAAGCTGGAATTCTGCCTCTCCAGATAAGAATGCAGGCAGGTGCACCGGCAGTGATGGTATGCTTGTGTGGATATTAGTATTTCATTTAACCTGTGTTTATTGGAGGAAGATAATGTTTTGTAGCCCTACTAATCCATGCACAGGCAAGTGATAAATGTTCTCAAGTGAAACCCTATAGACACAAGGAAGAGATTGTTTACTGATGAATCCAACATCTGTCCAGCTTCTGTATTAACTGCTAAGTAAAGGGTCATTGGTGATTAACGTGTCAGTCAGAATGTGGGGAATTAAAAGAGTTTGATAATATGAGTCAGGAAGGACTGACTGAGATGCTGCCTTTCTTTCTCAGCTCAGGAGCCCAGGCAACAGGTTGTCGTCTATATCCTGGAGAGAGCAAGAAACCACCTCTCAAAGAAACTTGTGGAGGATTGAATTTGCATGGGCACTAAATTATTTTAGTCTTAATGCAATATAAATGCTATGTAAGTGAATATTGCAGCTGCAATCCTATTAATAGAGGTAGGAGAAGAAAAGAGCCATATCTGTGTAGGAAGAACCACAATATCTCTAGTAGCTAACTCCATCTTATTTTTAGTTGTGTAAAGCATTACAGATAATATTTAATATTTAATATTATTTCTAATATTTTTCCGTATGTATTTAATGTTCCCTTTTCTAAGAGCCCTTCCTCTGAATACTGGCTGGCAATGACTAACATCTGCTTTATTAGTATTTTAGCTTGGAGTCTCTGAAGCCCAATGCCGTGTAATTCTTCTTGAGCAGACAGGGAGTTCTAGTCCACATTCCAGTGGAGTGTTAAACTGAGGGGCAGGGAAGGGACGGCTACAGAGGAGTTTGCTCAGCAGCCCCCCTCCACATCACATGGGCATAAGGAGACAGTCAGATCAGACTGGCAGCACAGTCAGTGGCTGACACAGGATTCCTACTGTCTGACTGCTGTCAGGGGCCTGTGACGGATGTTATCCTTTCGCTGTGTTTGCACTGTCAGAAAGCATCCGTCATACCAAGGTGTCACTCAAAATGCATTGCACACTCCCCACCTTTAACATTCTGCAGGTGCAGTTCACAATTAGGCACAAGATTGATGTGCCAGGCAACAGCAGGAAGGAGCAGAGAGGACCCCAGATTTTTCTGGCTTCAGACCAAATTATTTTTATCCCTGTAAGGAATGAACATTAAAACTAATCCCAAATGCTCTTGAATTTAGGGACGTGGGTGTTGAATTTTGAATTGAAATTCTAGCTTTCTTCACTTTAGGGCATTTAGATTCAGCATATTAGAGCAAAAGAGGATGAACTGTCAGTTCTCATCCTTTGAGTATTGCACCAAGCTGGTGGGGCACATTTGCGACTCTCACTGAGAATATGTACTTTCCCTTCTTTCAACTGACAAGGTACAGAAAACTGCAACATGTTTAGGAAAAGGACCTCATATTTGACCAAATTAATGTGTTAAGAAATATTAAGTCTGATTCCGGTTTTGGGTTTTTTTGGGTGTTCATTGTTTGGTTGGTTTGTTTTTGTTTTTGTTTGGGGGGGTTTTTTTGTTTGTTTTTTTTGTTTGGTTTTTTGGTTTTTTGTTTTTTGGGTTTTTTTTCCTTTCATTTCCAGATCACACAGGAACAGTGAAAAATAGGACTCCCAAGAGAAGTTCTGGTCTGCTAAGCCTGAACCCTCCCTTCACCTGCATGATAGTACATGCTGCTGTGTCAGTTCCTGACACTCTTAAACAAGCATAACATGTGCTCCCATCTATAAATGCAGCAAGCTAATTTCCTGGGGCCAGAACTAGGGAACAGCCCTGCCTTGCACCTATCATGGAGCAAGAGCTGCTGCAGGCACCAACTCATAGCAGGGCTAAGATGCGTGTGTCTTACCTAGACTGGTGTTGGCTACTGCAGTCAATTTCCTCACTGTAGATGCAAGATGTACCTGAATGAGCTCAAAATTGCTTTCTTCCTACAGTTTCTGAGACCTGTGCTAGTCAGAATAGAAGAAATCAAATTCTAGTGAAAATTATGTGGCATCCAAGGTGAGTGAACATAAGTTCCATGGAACAAATTGCAATGATGATAATATAGTGAACATCAAACTATGAAAGGTTTCTTCTCATGGCTAGCCAGTAAGACTACTGAATCAGGAGATAATTTCAATGGGAGCTCAGTGCAATTGTAGCACATTAAAATGAAAGTGGCTTGTTCTGAAAATATGTAAAAAATACACCGGTGACAGTAGAACTTCAATAAAACTATGAGGATACCCTTCACCTCTGGTCAACCTTATGTTCTAAAAAAGATACCCAATAAAATTACGTTAAGGTTGCAAAGGAAGCACTGAAAAGTTACAAAATGCCAGAATTAAGCTTTCTGCGTATCTCTCTGCATTTCTATCTGTAGAGCCCTGGGCTGTCCCCTTGTTGTGTATGAATTTTGGCAGTTTGACTGAGGATCATCCACACTTTTTTTCTGCAAGACAGTCTCATTCACTGCCCTGTCTGGACAGCACTCAGTGTTTGAGTGGCTCCTCAACATTTTTGTTTTACCCTCATATTTCAGTGCATGCCCCAAGGAAACATTTATTTTATGCTACTCAAACCTTTCCATCTGACAGAATTATAGATGTCCTCAGGGAATTTTTCTGTGGTGTTCCTCATTGCAAATGTTATTTGTGCAGTATGTTGTGGTGTGAGGGGTGATATTAGCTGAATTTTTGTATTGAAGAAAGGTAGACAGATTAGGCTTGAAACTAACCTTTAATTTGGGCAGCTAATTTGAGGCACCAAAGGCCATATATTTTGTAGAATATTTAGCACAGACTTACTGGTAGACTGTCTTAATCACAAGACCACTCTTGCTCTTACAGAAATCCTGTCTTCCTCAGCACAAGCCTTTCAGCCTCTTTACAGGAACTCTGTTGAGGAAACTTACATCAGAAACTTGAGCCATCCCAGAAAGTGACCCATCTTGTGCAACTTTTATTCTGAGTGTCTGGGTCCACAGTTTGAGCTAACGGAGAAACTGGAGGATGATGGTAGGTTGACATCTTTCACATGATCAGACAATACTAGAAGTAAAATATGAACATTACTAAAAACTCAGCATTAAGTCCAACCTTTGAATGGTTTTGGAAGTTGATCTTAAAGCCAGCTGATTTGCAGTATCATTCACTGAAGACAGAGCAGCGTGGGCTGCAGCATCATAAGCAAAGTGATGCAGAGATCACAGTCACAACAGAGCCTCTGCGGTCTCCCTGTTGGGAACAGCAGGAGAGAAGCAGGTGGCATCAGGTGTTCAGCATAAAGCCTTGACATGATCAGGAAGAAAACTAATGAAAAGTTATTGTCACTCGCTCATACTCCTACATCTTCCTGCATCCTCTTGGTATTTTTTAGAATAACTGTAGATGCCTTGTAGTAATATGTATTTAAGCCCTGATGGTGTGCACTAGCCAAGCTCTCACTCAGGACCGGACTCAACGCCTGAACTCAATTGTTATTCAAATAGAGTTCAGGCCACCTCAACCTAAAGTGCTCGTTAACCTCCTCCAAACAGCTGTAGCTGCAGGGCGGGCACAAACCCTATAAATCTAGCCCTGGGAGGAGCCAAGGTTGGGGTGATTGCTTCTGGTTGCTGTGTGCTGCTGGAGCTCTGCTCTGAGAAATCATAATCCAAGACTCAGAAGACTGCGAGCTCCGGCACAATGCCTCATGGCAGCTGTCGCATTAGCCCTTCACCAGACAAGGCGATGGGAAACTAACTGTTATGGCTTTAACTGGTTGCAGGGTTAGATTTCTCCTAGCAACTTTTAACCTCAAAGCAGAGAGCTTCTTTAGATCATGTCAGTATATGTTCCTTAAAAATAATGAAAGTTTCTACCAGGTCAACACTTTTATTTAATCTGGGGGTTTTGTGCCTAGACTCCCTCTCACCCCCTCTGGGTTCCTCATCATAATACTCAAAGCCTTGGAACCTTCCTACAGACTTTTCAATGCAGGTGCTCACTGCCCAAACCTGTTGTCCCCTATGGACTCAGTGTCTCTTCTCCCTTCCCAAGCACTACCCCACAGCACTGCTCTTGCACACTCAGAGCCTGGTTTCTTGATGCGCCTTTCTGCTTGGGTTCCATCTCGTTACATGTGCAATGCAAAGCAGCAGGCGAGTTTAATTCAGCATCACTACTCACTCTGTTAATGGCAGTGTTTCCTGTAGCAGTCAACAGAGAGCAGACAGTTGACGTGTCACTTCATTGCCTGTTCTTAAATACTGAAACAATTTGCTAAAAAATTATGTTTATCTACCAGAGTGCTGGCTAAATTACACAGTTCCTTCTACTTATCTCTATATCTCTAATGTCTGGCTCATATAAAGCTAGTTGTCTGGTTAAAGGCAGGAACAACTGACAAGCTCCTGCAAAATACCCTTCTTCCCACCAAGCAATTCACAATCCTCTGCCAACACAGCTAATAAAATTAAGGCTGTGAATAAACAGATATATAAAAATTCAAGGAGCCAACTGCCTACCTGGACCTCTCTAAATAAAGACCAGTGTATTTATATGACAGCCTCATGAAATTTCTAATATTCAGAGCATTTACACCACAGGAGGACTGCTCTGTTTCTCATTAATCAATCAAATGGTAGACCAAATTGGCAAACGGAATTATCGAGGTGAGCAAAGACACTGCCAAATGTTCAGCTAAATGGGACCATAATTTATAAATAAAAAAATGTGGAGCTTGCCTGCAAGCATTACATTCTTTGAATCTGTCCTTACATCTTTTAGGGAATGGTCTCTGCCTTTCAATCAAACAAGCAAAAAGCAGCCAAACAAACCGAAAGGAAAATATTTGGGAGGGTGAAAATATAAAGAAAAATAACTAGATGGGTACAATACTTTACAATTTAATAACTGCTATGATTTTGAAATGTTTAAATCAAAATTTTTGCACTATTAAAAATGTTGAAAATATTTTAAGTACAAAGCTTAAATCATAAAAATAGAACAGTTTTGGAGTATCAAGACAATGATCCATTTTGTGCCATATCCACCACTCAGCCCAGGCATGTTTCTGCAGAGGAATGTGTTCAAATCACTGTAAGCAACAATTGCGGAGTCATCAGGGGGATCTTTTTTCCCCAAATCTCCTCACAGTTATTGGATGATTTATAGAGGTTCTCCTTCTGCTTATCTTTCTTAAAATAAACTGCCAGATACAATGATAACTAGTGGAAATGTAAATATCATACATTAAAAATAAACAGGAATCAAGAGCTTAAAATTTTCTTTTCTTTTCCTTATTTCCTTTCATCCTTGACTTTTGATTTTCACTGAATAGTTTAACTATGTTCATTCCGTGTGGTTCATTCCATTCATACAGCCGAAGAAAATAACTTCCAAATAAAACTGTGGTGAAAATGTTAGGCTAGAAATGTTCCTTATCATATGTTCTGATTTTTTTACATGGTGCAAATCAGATAATCTGAACCAATAGTTCCTGTGAAGGAGTTGTTTTGGAGTAGGATTGTCAATACTAAAAGAGAGATGACTTCGGTTTAGAGACTGAAAGTTATTATGCTCTCCCCATAATCAGGTTAATTACTGCCACTATTACATATTGGCACATTGTTCCAATTCTGAATACTTTTTAGTTTAAATTTCCAGCCATTCAATATTGGCTTGGCCTTTTTTTTTTCCAGGTTAAATATTTCACAAACATTTTGAGGAAGTGAATTTTCTTTTGATCATTAAATGGAAAATGGTTTTGGATACCTTCTATAATTCTTTCTTATTCTGACAGCTGCTCTAAAGCTGAATAATAAAAAAGATCATTCTACTGCTGGCACAGCAGACATTAGGCAAAATCCTTTAAGGAAGAAATCCAGGATTTTAAGACAGCAAATGATGCACTGGGATAGAAACTATCTGCCTGTAACACTCCTCCAGGATGTGTACACAAGAATCTGTTCCTCAGTGGACACCAGGATGAAAAATCTGAGAATAAAAAGAAATGCAAATGCAATTGACAACATCCACGAGGAAAAAACAGCCTGAAGGGGCTGAACATGAGATCTGCCACGAATCTTCAGTAATACTGCAGAGCATTCCCCAAAGGGACAGATGGTAGGAAATTCTGCAGTCATATCTGGTTAACCTGAATCCATTTATAAAATCAGCATTACATATCCTTTTAAACTGGTTGTCACCTTTTCAGTGTTTATCATCTTTGAGAGAGCATGCTCAGATAAACTGAGAAATCAGACCTGTACTAACTTCATCTGTTTCTTCCACAGGAAAAGAATATCTTTCAAATGTCCATTCAATCCCACTCCACAGACATCATGATTCCTTTTTTGCTTCACTGGAAGATGTAAATGAGAGAAGGGAGTTTTTAGAATACATATTTAAAAATTATTCTAAATTAAATTTATTTTAAAAGGTGTTTTCTTCATTAGAGAACTTAAAACTTCAATTTTGTAGAATTCAAGAGGGTAAAACCCAAATATGTTTAAAGGCAGACTATTTCATTTCATAACTGAAACGGCTGGATGAATGACAGGTGCTTCCAGCTTATGAACTTCACGGAAGAATCCTTTTGGCAACGTGCCTGGCCCTCCTCTGATCTCCTTTTTTTTTTTTTTTTTTGTGGGAGTTGTGTCTTACTGTCCTAGAAACTCCATATCAGGAATTGTGAAGTCACATATCATGTCACTTTACCATTTTTAGTAGATGGTGACATTTTTGCTTGATGCAGCAGAAGAATGGCTTTCCAGACACTTCTGCAAGTTAGCTGGGTGTCACAGATCTGCAACATGGGAGTACCTGAAGCTGGGGATCTACACTCCTCACAATAATTCTTAAATCAGTCTGATGTTTTTGGGGATGAAGACTCACTTGTGTGGTTCAGAAAAGACAGCTTTTGTCTGAATTGCTATGGTTGGAGAGTTTTCCTGTGCCTGGTGAATCAGAGCTGTGTATGCAGAAAACTGAATCAGCACTGTGACCTTTCTTACTAGCCACAGGTATTGCATGCATATAATGATTTATCTCGTTTGCAGCGCAGACTATTAAAAAAACCAAAATCCAATTGAAATATGATTCACATAACAGAATTTGATCAAAAGAGCTTTGATCCCAAGACTTGTGTCCATCAGAGGAGGGTGATCCAGCTGATTACATCAGCTATTTTAGTCTTAGACCTGCGAAAGGCCTCCACTCATAGCACTGTGAATGGCAACACCTTGGGATTTCCAAAATGCACCATGTGTTGCTCTAGGCACTCCTGGGTGGGGTAACCAGGGGTTTGCTCTTAATCAAACAGTACTACTTTGTGTTGACCAGTCTTAATATGATAATACTCTGAGAGAGCCCTGGAAGCAGAAAACAGCCTGATCTCTCTCTGACATCACCTGAAAGTCCTGATCTTTATACTAGTCACACCTGTGTACCGTGAAGGAACCAGCTTCAACAGGAGGGGCAAAACAGTCGTGCCTACAGTGACAGCCTGGACACCAGAGAAGTTTTGTGGGAAAGTGGAAACGGGCTCCCTCATCCCCATGGTTGATGGATGAGTGCTGTGACTGAGTCCACTGCTTTGCCCTCCCCAGCTGAACTGGCTCTCCAAGTGTTGTCAGCCTCCCCATGTGCTTGGAGCCATGTCTGGGCAAGATGAAGGGAAGGCCACAAGCTCTGCCAGCTCTGAAGGACTTTGTGTCACCATCTTGGTAAGAATTGAGAAACTTAATTTAAAAATCAGGTGTCTACATATTTTAGGCATTGACAGAGTCAGACAGAGCTGAGCAGAGGTTTCAGGGATCTATATTTGGACTGCAGTCCAGAGAGGCAGTTTGGTAGATATCAGCATGAAAAATGTGACAGGCTTATAAAAATCTTCACCCTCTCTTCAGAAAGATAATTAACAGCGTTTGTAATTAAGGGGACTGCAGATCATTCCATGCCATGATTTCGGTCATCTCACTCTCATACTGGTCCCAGAGGAGAATCCAGGTGCTCTGTGCTTCACCAATTTTTCTTTCAGATGCCATCCTTTCCTTGACAATGCCAGAAAAGCTCTTCCCCCTTCCTATTTCCCTCCCGGAGCCAATAGGCACTTTAAATATACAAGTACAGCTGAAACTTTCATTTAGATTCCTGACGACTGGCACCACGGTTATTATATCCCCAGACTGACAGTTCCTGCTGATTGGTGCCACTCAATTCAGAAAGCAATATCACTTTGATATATCAACCTGGCAACTGCCTGCAGGAAGCTATTCTAGTCCTTCTCTCTGAATTTCACTCTAAGAAATATACTCCTTTCAACAGGATTTTTAAGGGAAAAAAAGGCAGAGCATTTAAGAGAGGGGATGGGAAGCTCAGTATGCCCCCCACAGCCTTAAACAAGAGCACCTTTTTTTCTTATTGAGGGGGTAGTAACTCTACAGGAGACAAAGACCATAGGAAGACCCTTTACTCCAGCATTTTACACACTTGAAAAATCCAAGTCTTATTCATAGAAAAAGGAGAGGATTTTTAAAAATTTACCACTGACCTATATGTCCTTTATGAAGAATATGGCATGTTGATGTTTTAAGAATATGTTTGATGTTTCAGTTCAGGCTTTGTTGGGAAGTGCAAAGGTCGAGTAGTCAAGATGTTAACGGAGCAAACACAGTTGGTAGAGTTGGGCTCAGTAGCACTTCAGCTGGGAAGATTAGGAGAGAGTTTCCTGGGATACTGACAGTACTCAGCTGCAGCCAAGTTAGGGTACAGTCCATTTGCCCAGTGTAGGAATTGGTGAAAAGTAAAGACAAAAGGATAATTGAGTTATCTTAAAGGTGGAAACTAACACAACAGGAATACAAGAAAGCAAGCAAATGAATTTTATTTAAACTGTGTAGAAGGAAGGAAATCTGAAATCAATGAGTTGCAGAACCAGAATAGATTTCAATCAAGGTCACTCTATATTCCAGTATATATTACCACTGATGACCTGGTACAAGACTAATCATGTTCTCTTGCTTTCTATTTTGTTCTGAAAAAATGGCATCAAATAACCTTAGCCATGACCAGCTCTTCCTGGGCTTATTTTTAACATGGTGCTCTCAGGACAGAAATTTTCCCTCCGTCCCATGGCATAAGAAATAGTTGAACTCGAGTTCCCTATGCAGGCAGGTGGAGCTGGCCTGACTGAGTACCCTGACATGCACACAAAGACAGTCCTGAGGATCCATCCCTTAGGTCTTCTGCAGTTCCTCCTATTTTTTTTTAATGCTTAAAAGTTTCTCTTCAGTTCCTGGGGAAGAATTGCCTGGCTACTACTTATTTCTAATAGTACTTTTCCTGTTCCTAAGTAACTGCTTTTCATAGAGGTAGTTTATTCTCACAATAGCGATGTGAGCCAGAGCCTGTGGTTCAGCCTGACAGCTCTGGGACCAGACTTAGGTCTATGCTGTGAAATGTTTTGCTAGAATTGCCAATAGCAAGAGCCCGAGGAATTTCCAGAAATGCAGGTGTCTGTTTATGATTTCTTTATCTTCTCTGAATGCGATTGCATTCCCTTTAGCTATTGTGTGTATCATTCTTCCATTTAGAGTTATTTTCTTAAGTGTATCTGGAGGGCAGTGGAAGGCTCTTAGTGGAGCAGTATTGCATGCTTCAGTAATGCTGTATGAGAATATTCATTCAATGGTTTATGTAAGAAGGAAGCAGATGTTTTTGACATGTCAGAAATGTAAGAACACTTTATCTTGGTGAACTGTCTCTATCAGTTCCTGCAGATATTTTTTCACCTGTGCACATCTCCAAAGAAAGAATTTAGATGTAGTAGAGAACTCCTGAGCTCTCAAATGTGCTGCTGCTGCACATGGAGGTCACAGCACCTCTGTGCACCTTGTTATTAATACAATTGTAGATGGAGCAGGTGGCAAAACCTATTCTATTAAATCCTATTAATCGAATGCCTAGTCAGAAATATCCATTTTTAAAGGTGTCTGTATAGCTGCTAGTTACAGTGATTTAAAGACCAGTTATTCAGCAGCTTTCTCCAAAGATTTGAACTGATTTCCTTGCAATAACAATGCCACAATTTCTTTAGCTTCTGCTATCACCTTTTGGTCCCCTTGCTAGGATGTAACATTTCATATTTTTTCTGTCTGTGTGCATAGAGCCAGAAGAGCAATTAGGTCTCGTGCTTCAGCAAACCTATGAAAGGAGATGCCGTCATGTAAAAGAGGCCTTTTTTATCTTTCTTTCGAATCTACTGTTACCTACATGAAACTGTATTTCTGAATTACTTAATTTCCAAGAAATTAGAATATGAGGAAACTGACAACCCTATGCATCAGCACACCCTCACATTTACAGGCATGAGAGTGAGAAAAATAAAAAAAAAGTGCTCTATTGCCATGGACTGTTAAGGCAGCTGCATATAATAAATAATATTAATATAATACTGAATTTTTTGTTTGTGCTGGAGCTGAAAGAACATGCAAAATGTTTCTCTCCAATTTGCAGCTAAGTTGATTACTGGACTACGATCTAAGTGGAGCACTGGAGAATCAGTGGGTTGTGGCCAGGCTGCTGGTGACATCGTGCAGCCATGCGTTTTGCTCGGCTGTGCACAGACACTGAGAGGAGCAGTGCTGGTTCCTGGCCTTGTACTCCCCTAACCACACAGCGAGACACCTGGGCCCGCACAGGGAAACGCATCTCAACCCCCTCCTGATGAACCAGTGAAAGGAATATTTCAATGAAGCTGCTGCCTCCTTCCTAAGCATCCAGTCAGGCTAAATTAGCATTTAAAATAATGCTCATTCAGAGGTGCAGAAAACTCCCTCCTACCATATTTTGGATGGCATCAAGAATAATTTAAAAAGTCTTTTGCGTGAGGAAGAGGAATTTTGGGACTGTTCTTATAATTGGATTATCTTTCCTACTTGAAAAACAAAAAGTGTTCCAAATGAAAATAAAAGGATAACAAGGGAAAATGTTTCTGGAAAACGTATCTATTTCTGGTGCTGACTCCCTTTTACGACCTCTTTGTTGCAGAGATGCAGCACCTGGTCAGATGGGCTGCTCATAGTGCTCCCAAGTCCTTCTTGCCTGGCTGTTGAGGGCGTTTATCTCAACATGTCAGTCATGGGTCACAACAAAGTGGTAAGACTTGCAAACTACAGGCTTCTTCTGGCAAAAAATTAAGAGTAAGATTTTTTTTTAATGGCAAAAAGCTGAAGATGGAAATGACCCATTGGGTGTGACAGGATCCATGTATTTCTCTCTTAAGCACTCATGGAGATTTCGTAGAAGCAGATTGAGGTGATGAGGCTGCCAATCTCCTTCCCTCCAGCTCGTTATTACTGAGATGTCTCCCAAACATGGAGTTCACAGTGGTACTGGAGATGATGAGAAATCCCTGAAGGTTTAACTGGAGTCCAGTATCCCATGCACTCCTGCATTCTCCATTAATGACTTTTTCACTCAAAAGGGTTGACATTTTGTTTGATATTTTTAACCAATAAAAACATATATCAATAAAGAGTATCCTTTTCTTCATCTCCCCCCTCAGCATATGCAATGAAAATGTACCAACATATTGAGCCTAACAGGGAGTTTTCTTTGAGAGGAAAAGGCTACGACATCCCAAGGAATTCTCAGAAAATGTGAAACACTTTACAACATGAATCAACAATCTGATTTATAGAGTGTGCAATATGAGCCATATCTGGATGTAAGATGTCATTGCAGATGTCAGTAAAAGAAGAGAACAATGAACAGAAAAGAGTGTGGACAGGGAAAGCTGCAGAACTAAACCCAAGCCCTTTGTAAGAGGACATTAAAGCACTGATTTCACATAAATAAGTGTATTCTGCTGAGAAGGACAAAATGGATTTAATGTTTTGACAGACAGGTTTTGTGCAACCTGGGATGCAGTCACTTGTGAAATGCCTTCAACACTGACTTAGAGGAGTTGGTACCACAAGAACTGCTGAATAAATACTCCCACAACAACAAAGAGAGGTGACAAGGTTACTAAGAATGCGTCAGACCCCTGAATTCTCTGTAAGTGCTCTCAGGACAGCATAGCCAATTTATAAATTCTCAACATTTTCTGGCTAGCGGTTTTATAGCTAGAGTACCTTCACAGATTCCATTCACAGCTATTTGCAAACTTCATTGTTAATGAGAAATATTATTTTAGTTTTGTGGGTTTTTTGCATTTGAAGAAAGGCTGCACTGTTGGCAAGGTTTTCTCAGTTTCCTGTTGTTTTCCTAGAGCTACTCTGTACATTTTCAAATGAAGTATTTCTTCATAATAAGATATGTCAAACTTCATTTTGCAGTGAATCAAAGACATCGTGCCTGGGGAGAACTTCAGAAACTGAAGCGTGCCTAGAATTAAAATCTGAGGTTAGGCAGTTTGTCCTAAATCTCAGATTAAATGGCAAAGATTCCCAACAGATGATAAAGGATATGTTCTGTAGAAAATAGTCTGGGATAATTAATAACATTTGATTACTTATTTGCCTTGCTACATTTCAGTGTTCTGACTTGACAAAGTTCTGTTGACACACTGCACACATGCTTATGTTTACTTGAGAACATGTGGTTCTGGAACCCATCAGAGGCACTACCTGAGCCCAAGATCTGGTCTTATTTCTTACTTAAGAGCCTCAGGACCTGATTTATATTCCCTTGAAAACTTCACCAAAAAACCCCCAGATTCTAGAGGCAGTGGTGTTAGTGCTTCAGAAGGTGGCAGTCTGCTTCTGAATCATGAGTAAAAGCATACTCCAAAGTCGAGGGAACCAGAGAGGTGGTGAACAGTACATAAATACAAATACTGCAAAGTGATAAACACTTAAGAACTGCTCCACTAAAGTACTTAAAATGAGGGACCAATTCCTTCCTGAAATGGACCCATGAAAACGTACTTGTCTGGAGTGAGTCAAAGGCTTCGGTACATTGGGAACCTGGGTTTATGCCTCCTTCTGCGTCACAGGATACATAGCTGGGTTGTTTTCATTAATTCTACCAAAAGTCTGCATAAATGAATTTTTCCGCAGTGGAGTCAGTTTATCTGTTTATCTCTTTTCATCAGCATTTTGGAAAGAAAAGGAAAGAAAACAAGTAACACATCCAGGATGTTATGAACCATTGACCTATATTTGAAAATAAAAAAATACCCAACAAAACAAAAAAAATCAAGTTTATGCAGAGGCTTAGTTTTTGAGTACTCAGATTAAAAATTAAAATCTAGGGAAAATGACCTACATTTGCCTTATGAAGATTGTCCCCATCAGATGTTTCAAGATATGTACTGATAAATAAAGGCATTCAAAATCAACACTCTGAACAATTTAACTGCCCTAGATACAGAACAATCTCAAATGTTGTCTCTGTGTGTATAGCTGTGTGTACATAAATATATAGACATATATTTGTATGTGCTGGTTTCATGTGAGTGAAAGAACTTTCGTCAGACACCGTATGGATGATTCTGAGTGCATGTGCAACACCAATGTCTCTACTGAAATTACGAAAATATAATCATATTAAGAGAAAAAATCTGTAAGTATATTTTAAAATTTTTACCAAAGATGTAAACATTGCAATGTCACAGGAAAAGGAACTCTCATCACTGAAATTTCAGTCTGTTAGAGATGAAAGCTAAATGTCTGTAATGATTTGCTGTTTTACAGACATGGATAAGAAGAAAGCTTCTATCCAGTTTATTTTATCACTCAAAACATGTTTAGAATATATTTTCTATTATCAAGATTACCCAGTCCCAGTTTCAAAGTGTGTTCCCTTCCCATCTCTTCCTATCTAATACTACTAAAACTGCACTGTATTGAAATATTTGAATCTTTGCTTTTGCATCTGTCTTCTGTACTAGAATCCATCAGTCTTAGGGTAATTAAAAAATAGCAGACAGGAAAAACTAGTAAGTTCACCAAGAAAGGGTGAGCTCCCTACCTCCATTTTTTTTGCAGCAAAATACTTCTCTTTTTTTCATATTTATAGAAAATGTGTCTTTCTAGCAAAGATTTCCCTCACCTCAGCTTTTCTTCTGTGTTTCATCTCAGGCCAGCCAGCATTCATTATATTACTGTGCACAGCATCAGGTCCTTTAAAATAAAACAGATTTTGCAATTATTCTGATTATTTCGGTGCTACAACACCAAGAACATTTTTTATAATTTGTTTATAAAACATTGTTTAACATTATAAATATTAGGCTAATACAAGGAAAAAAACCCTGTTTATGCAGGAAAAAAAAACCAAAAAATAAATGTTTTCCTTGAAAAATACTACTGCATTAAAGTGTCATTGCAGAAATAGAACCATTTCATACAAACATTAACCTTGTAGTGCAAGAAAAATGATCAAATGCCACAGCAAAATGCACCTGATAATATATGAAATATTTCAAATACAAATGAAGACTGTAATCTGTTTGTTTTGTTAAACTCAGAGCACAGAATAAAAACCATTCACTTCTGCATTCTCCTGCTTGCTTTTTTTATTTCTTTACCAAGGGAGCATCAATGCATATGAACGAAACAGTTCCACTCAGTAGGGCACATAGCTCAGAGCATTCTGTCCCATTTTCAGTGACCTGGAAAGCATGAAGGCTGTTGTGCTGGAAGAAGGGGGAAAAAATAAAAAAAAATAAAAAAAGAAGTAAAAAACAAGATAAAAGATGAAAAATAGAGAGAGAAAAAAAACCAAAAAAACCAACAACTTACCAATCTAGCTGTATACAAATAGTACCTTCATCATCAACATAAATTTGAAATCTATCAGTTTCCTTGGAGAAAGTGATCATCACGGAAATGGAAGCATGGCGCTCTGTCTCACCATGGTGTCATTTGGGAAATGTTGAGAAACAACAGTGATAATGAATTTGAAAAGCAACATCTGTGTTACTGTCATAACAAAATACTAATAAATAAAAGACAAAAAAGCCGGACACTGGAGAAGATAATGGGACAAAGCTTCTCATAGGAGAACCCTTATCACATAGGACACCACTGTCTCAAGCACTATTTTACTTCACGTTATTTTTCTTGAGGTGTATTACACAACACAATGAGACATTATTCTGGTTATACAAAATCAATTGGAATAAATTCCAGAATTATCACACAGTGATGACAATTTCACACACCCACATTGAAATAAAGAAGACAATAGGGCTTTTTTCCACTGCCATATACTTAACCTTTTCCACAGCCACCCTGTCACTAAAGGATACATGTTGCTTCTTCCCCCTTTATCCTGTAGAATGACCATGTCATTCTCATGGCAAGAATTTAGTCTTCAGGGCAAGATGCAGGCATTAAAGGGCGTCAGTTTGGTGGGTATTCATGGGATAAACGGGAAGGGAATTTGAGCAGCAGCAAAGTTGGGTATGGTAGAGATAACAGTCCAGAGAAAGATCACTGACCAGCCATTGTATGGATATGCTAACAGCTTTGCTGACACCAACAGTGTTTCACATGGAGTTTTCTCATGTCCCAGAACATCACAGGCAAAATTTAATGGAGCTCTCACAGTGGCTATGGGGCCACTGCATCAGTCCTGAGGAACTGCAAGATTTGCACAATGATTAGCCAAATAGAAGAGAAAAAGCTGTTTCTATACTAAAAGGTCCCTCTGACTAAGGGTCATGATGATTATTTGTTACTGTCTGTTTTTAATGAGTTGGTGGCCAATGGAAAATTCTCAAGCACTGACAGCACAAGTTTGACTCATATTCTGTAGTGGAACAAGTGCAAATGAAGAGGAAAATTTCCAAAAAGGTGATACTTGCATTTGTGGTCATACTGTGCAAAATTTACATCTGCAATTCAATTATGTATAGAAATTTGAATACTGCTACTTCTAGCTTCCAGATGGCTAAAAGGTTAAATCATTTGCATGGAAAAAGATGTGCAAGCTGAGCACATGTTTCAAAACATATAGCATATTTTTCCTTGCAAACTGGGAAAGATGGTCTTGGTCTGTCTAAAAATATCCACTGGTGACTACCACCTTCACTGTAAGTTATTCTTGATATTATAAATCCAAATATTTGTAGAAATCCTTATCCATTTTGTTTCATATTACAGTCAATGTTTAGGTATTATGGTGCAGAGTGGTTGACACTGGGTTCCTGTATCTTCCATCTCAGGTCTAGTCATATATAGCTGAGAACTGGCCACTCTTGCTAAAATTATTGGCATCAGAAGTAGGTGAATAAAGAACAGCACGACAGAAACATCAGAAGAAATCAGTGCAGTACAATAGATCTTACAAGGACTATGGTATTTTGTTAAGTGTAAATTTACAATTGGTCATGTTTGTTTTTAAAACTGATGAAATATATAACAGAATGATATCTTTTTTATAATTACTCACATGAAGGGTATTCTAAAATAGGATGAACTTTATATCTAAATTTGTTAGCAACTATTCGTGCTTTTAAACTGGAGAAAAAGTGGCAGTTCTATAAAAATAACATTCCAAAATAGAATTAGCTTTAAATATTAAAACCAACAGAATCATACTACTAAAAATAAATAACTATCACTGATATGAGACTGTCTCATTCAGAAGAGTCCTGTAAAAATCTAAGACTCAAGCATATCAAGTAGCTTCTCAAGAAAGTGAAAAGCATTGTGATGTGGTTTTAAAGTCATGTGAAAGTCAGGTACATTGGGAGAAAATGATGCTGGAATGGTGACATCTAATATATAATAAGTCTATCCAAAATAATGCATATCACTCCTTAGCAATATTTTACTGGTATACTGTGATGTGCCTATGGGGAAAAAAAGGAAGAGGTAGAATAAAACTTACTTTAAGATGGTGATTTGAAGAATGAAGAAGTGGAATCACAGAAGTACAATTTCTGATTAGCATATTATGTAAAAACATTGAATCTACAAAGAAGAATTTTTCTAAGTGGCTAGAGTCTGTACAAAAATCACATAATGATAGCAACCAAACTGAACCCAAATACATAAATCTTAAGCTAGTGGCCATATTTGTAATTTTAAAATGCAATATAACAAATTACGATTATATTGACACACAGAGTCTTAAATAGTACACATAAGATTGGAAAAACTAAAAGTATCATAGCTAAATGTAAGATGAACAGAAGCAGCAAATTATGTTAATAGAATGTAATTATCAACAAATTTCCTAACATTTCTGACTGGTGTTACCCTCAATACATTCCAAATTGTGTTCTCTTTGTCATGAAATTTGAAATTAGTTGTAACATCTAGTAACCCACACTCCACTCAGCTCTGCAAAACCACTAAATTGTGAGTATTTTTGCACATTTAGATCAGTTAAAGAAGAACCCACAGGAAAGCAGCAATAAAAATATAGTGTGAGAAAACAACATCTTTGAACAGATTCAAAGATCAAGCATTAGCTGATATTAAAATGTTTCATTGTCAATGTCCTTCACACTCTCCAGAATATTGATTCTTCAGTTTAAGTCCCTTCAGAAAAATCCATTATAAGTACAGAAACTGTCTTTTGGAAAATAAGGATTCTGTCTGGAAAAGTTTCATTGTAGAGAAATAGAATCATAAACCTGAGAAAACTTCAACTTTCTTCTCTACGGTAATTTTCTTCTGTTTGCCTTACTTTTCTTATCTGTTATATACCTTTTATATTATTTTCCTTTTTTTATTCACATTCACTCATTTATTAAGCTTCTTTGTTTCTTCATCTTTCACATGCTACACATCACACTTTCACGCATCTATTATCTTTTCTCCTCT
>VZRS01002398.1:0-44889 GCA_013398055.1 Ifrita kowaldi
TATCATAAGGTGTATCCACATGTGTGGATACTGTGTTTAGTATAATTATTTGCAGAGTGGTCCCAGGACTGGAAACTTTCAGAGGTCCCTCCCAATGCAGTATTTTCCTCAATCCCATCTGACATTAATCCTGTGGATGATTATAAACACAAGAAAAAACCTCTTCAGTCATAACAGGCCAGAAGCCAGGGACAAGCTTCTAAACCTGTTGATAGCAGAGATAAGGTTTCAGGTAGAATGAAGAAAAGGAAGCCTTATCAGAGTATCAATCTTCTAGGACCTT
This sequence comes from Ifrita kowaldi, assembly GCA_013398055.1. NCBI lineage: Eukaryota > Metazoa > Chordata > Aves > Passeriformes > Cinclosomatidae > Ifrita > Ifrita kowaldi. The sequence goes on from VZRS01002398.1 coordinate 284, forward strand.
CCAGTAGAAATTTTAGAGCAGTAAAGATGAATGGGCAAGTCCTTAGCTTCTGATTCTTGCTGATAGCCAAAAAAGGGTCCAATAGACAGTTCTTTTTGAATCCCAGAAATCACAAGAACATGTGAAATACTACAACATTTACACTGGCAAGGCCCAGAGATTAAACAAGCCCCAGTTAGTTCAACAGTATAACATTTTACAAGAACATACAGAGTTTCTCCCTGTACAGCCTCAATTGACAATGGCTGTCTTTAGAAAATTTCTGTGAATCCTTCTAATCCCACATATAATTCTCACTCCCTTTGAGAAAATGAACATGGATACAATTAGTCTGTTCAAGAAGAATTTAGCAGAATATCAGACTTGGTACAATAATAAATAGCTTCTCCCATTTCACAGAAGCCCCATCCTTACATCTCATAAATGCCAAGGTAATAGCTGACAGAAACAATTTTTCCAGTTTGCAATATCCAAGAAGAAAGTCAGACAATGAAGGGGCAAGTTTCACAACAAAACCCAGGCATGAACTTTATAGTTTACATGGATCAAGTTGCTGAAAGCTACAGTTTACGATTTCAAACAAATGACCTGGTCCAATGATTAAGCCAGACTCGATAGCAGATGCCGAAAAAACCCATCAGCCATGTCACAAAACCCTAGACCAGCAGCTGCTGTCTGCCTTATTTAACAACAAGGATTGCTACCAAAACCCACATGCTTCTCCCTGGTCGCATTTCTCTGTAACCACCAAGACATAGGCATCTTAAACCCAGTAAAGTCCAGCTATGACAAGCTGTCCTCAACACCACACCATGTCCTAGATTTAATATAAAAGAGAAAAGACATGGTGAGGCTGGCCCAAGAGAGCCTGCTAGGAACCAGGCTGATTAGCAGGAACAACACAACACAGCAGCCTAATTGAGGCTTGAAGCATTGCTGTTATTTCATTCAGCAAAACTGTTTTCAAATGTGATAGTTGAATAACTGGGTTAAGTGCATTGCCTATGTTATGAACCTGACAAGAGGAACCAGCTGGAAACTGAGCTGGAGCTGAAGCTCTTTATCATCACAAGTGAAAAAATCTGGATACCATAGGAGACAAACTGTCACAACAACAGAGGGACTAAGAAGATCAGATAGTAAAAATGTTTGCAGGTGTCTTTTGGCTACAATCTGGAAGATTCAATCTAATTCAGCATGAAAACTAAAGTAAATCCACAAACTTACCTGCAACTCTATGCAGTGGGTACATTAGAAATTAAGGATTATCATTGAAAAAGAGCGGGCAAACAATATTAGTAAGAAGATACAATTGGAAAATGTTAAAGCTCCCTCATACTGAACTGGAATGGGGCAACCCTGAATGTACATACAGANAGAGGGTGGTTAGGCACTGGAACAGCTCCCCAGGGAAGTGGTCACAGCACCAAGCCTGAGAGAGTGCAAGAAGTGTTTGGACAATGCTCTCAGGCACCTGGTGTGACTCTTGGGGTATCCTGTGCAGGGCCAGGAGTTGGACTCAATGATCCTTGTGGGTCCCTTCCAACTCAGGATATTCTGTGATTTTGAGATTCTGCATATATGCACACCAGGTGACAGTTCAGTTCCTTTCCTATGATACATGTTGAAAAGGGCCCAGGGAAAGTCCAATAAATAAGTAAACCAGTTTCTATCATGCAAATTGACAGACTGGTTGAACTGATTCAAGGACTCCAGAAATTTGTAAGATTTTAACATTCTCAAGGCCTAAGCAAGTTAAATAGGAAGTCATCTGAGCTTCAACCACTTTTCAGAGCATTAATATACCTTTATTCTTAGAGTCAGTATGTTGCTCTATACTTAAGACAACATCAAAATTTACAGTTAATTCACATTCAGTTTTGAGTTCTGCCATATGAATATAAAGGCTTCAAATACTAACAAACCATAATAAACATGATTAACTTTAGGACTCCTCTCAGATAGAAAACAAAATTATACCTGAGAACAATATATAGCAGAACTAATGGAGATGCACTTTTGCTATTTTGAACAAAACTGCTGTCTTTAATAAATCTTATAACTTTACAGGGAATTACACTGGTGTATTATTTTTTTAAATAGTACCTGGAAATGAAGACCGATATTTTATTAATTTTTCTTACAGGCAGCTGTGTGCAGTCTGTATTGCAGTTACAATTTCAAGTCAGCATTGCAAAACAGACATCTCCATATGAATCAGCAATGAAGCCAATCATTGCTGCAAGAAGGTAAACTCTGAGAAACAGCATCAAAACTGAAGAGAGGCTCAGTGCATTCTGTCATTCTCAGTGCATTCTCTCAAAGCACAATAGTTGCCCAGCTGTGTTCTGTACAGGTTATATACATAAAGACAACGCAAAAATTATATTAAAAGGCCTTCCTTTTTAGTTGATCAACTCACTCCATGAGAAGAAAATTCAGTAGAAAACAGTACAAACTTATACTTACAGGAATAAGTTCAAGTACCCAGGCTTCAGACAAGGAACATAACAGACATGCCCACAACTGGACAAAAAGTGATTTGTACTTTGAAACAAGCCCGTAAGACACAGCAAAGATTTTTATTTTTGTTTTATCCTTTGCAGAAGTCCCTGCAACTAGAATATTCTCACAGTTGTGCTGAAACATGAAAACAGAGACGCTTAAAAATCACACTGAACAAGAACATGCAATCAGAACTAGAGACTTAAGTTTGGAGGTATTTTCCAAGCACTTTACAAACCAGCACACTCTCCCTTCATGTCACTAGACTACAAATATTCTCTTTTCTGTGATAATCAGCAACTGAAGAGTCCATAATTCTATCAACCCAAGAGGCCAAGCAGGTTCTAGGTGAACAACACCACGTTGCTTGCTGCAACACCTACAGTACACAAATTCTTCTCCATCTGATCTTTCACAAGTTACCTGTCTGAATTTACAATACTGAAACATGACTGACACAGCAAGTGTGTGCTTTGGCATAATTTAATTTCAGGTTTCTCTGTCCAACAAAAACTCCGGCAGAAGGACGTGATGTGGAAAGGTGAACAGAGAAAAGTCCATTTGTATCGAATGTTTACAAAGTTTATCTCCTTAGTTCAGGTATCTCTATGAAACACCAACTCATTGAAGCATAAAACGCCAAATACCTTCCCTTTAAAACTCATTTCTTGAATTAACACGATTCCATGACATGAGAGTATGATCTGCTACTCTTGGACTTACCAGTCTTACATATCCCGTTGTGCCTCAGTCATTAAAATCAGGCAGGTGGGTTTTTTCAGAGTCCATGCCATTCACTTGTTCACCTCAATTTTTTACCATAAGCAGAAGCCCTAAGAATACTGAACTACTCAAAACTGTTTGTAAATTGAATATATACTTATTTACCAACTACTTTTGTTACATTTGCCAGGCATCTTGCAACGTTACAGGAGAATAACCTCCTAATACACTGCAGCCTGAGTGCATGGGAAAAAAACAAAGAAAAATCCACAAGTGACATCTATCATCTAGGTATGATTTCTCTCTGTGTAAAGCTAACAGAATCATAAGCTACTATTGACACGGAGCCAGCTGAAAATGTGAACTGCAGCAAGAGACATAATGCAGATAAATGTCCCTTTTTTGTGCTTTAAAGAGTTCCACAGGCTCTTTCTTCTAAATCCTTTCATTAATTACACTGTCTAGTAGAATCCAACATTTTTGGCAGAGGTTAACTTTTTCTTGTCACATATTGAGCCTGCTTTCCCCTTCCCCAGCCCCATCAGCTTTAAGAGAGAGTGATTATTCTGTGAAAGAATATGGAATCTACATCCAGACATATGCTCTGGGCAGTAAACAAAATTACTATGGGTTACAAGTTGTACTTAACAAGTTGTTACACAGGAATTAGTTCAAACTTCTCAGCACTCAAATATGCATTTTTATGTAGCAGTACACTGATTACAGTTACCATCTCCTTCTAGAGCTAGATTTGCTGCTATTTTAAGGTCTAGTTGTATGATTACACCTTCTGACACAATTAAATCATCATCACTCGGTTCTTTTAGGCATACACATTACAGGAAGGTACAGCAAGTACAGCTAGGCTTCATTTGTGTAAGTATTGAAGATTTTTGGCATGATAGTTTAGATACAGTTTCTAAGAGAGCAACAATACCATTGTGGAGGAAATATTCCTCCACCATCAAATTTGTTTGTAAATGGAGACAAGTGCAATACCATAGACACGTGCATGTTCATAAGCAGAGCCTTGCTCAGTTCTAGAAAAAGAGATGACAACTTTTACAAGCAGAGGTGGCTAATCTCAAATCTGGGGATACTACAGCACTCAGTTATAAACAGACTTTGCTGAGGTGAATGTCACTATTGCAGTGGCACAGGACTGACTTTGTGCTCACTGGAGCAGCAGTTCTTCAGCGAAGGGAGCAGCGAATTCTGGGGAACCGATTTGTTGAACACCGCTGAAGGAACATGGCAGAGATGTGGGTGTTCAGTGCTCTGATTTAACAGTCATTTGAAATGAGTAGGAACAGACAGCATTACAAATCAGCATGCTGTGCCTTAACTGAGGAATTAATCAGTGTGTTGTGATTTCTGGAAAGTAGCACTTACTTCAGTGGACAGAGAGCTGCCCCAAAACAAAAGGACATAAGAGGAAGGGAAGGGAGAACCTCTGTAGACTAATGGCTCTCTAATTGATCATGAAGGAAAATTAATGCTATTTTTATTCCTTTAGAAGTCTTTCAAGCCATTAAATCCCATTTACTCTGGTGCCAAACAGTGCTTGCTAGAGTCAGGTCTCTTCCCATGCACACAGCAGTACTCTTTAGCCTGCAAGTTTCAAGGTCACGCAGTATTAAACTTGCAAACACATTGGCACAAAGAAGGTAATAGATATTGTCAACAATACTGACATATCTTCCTGAAATAATCCATCTTTTAATTTTCATATTCATCAGAAAATTCAAATGACTTTTAAATGTGTCGTGACACAAAACAGAGCCTATAAACCTCCAAGTTTCTCATATAGGGAGAAGTTATTCTTACCTGTGAGCTACTTAGAAATCTGACAACAACTAAAATAAGTACTGTCATTTGACAGAAAAAGGAATCCAAGACACATAAATGAAAAAATCTTCTACCTTAAATAGACAGAAGATATGCTTGATGTGTTCTGGGATCTGCACAGAATGCACACACTCCTCTGTCTCAGAGGGTCCAGAGCACAAAGTTCAGTATGGTGCATCTGAACACCAGCCAGTTCAACATAGTCTCTTTCTCAATCAGTCATGATTTAAATGCAGATTTATGCAATTTTTTTATGTAAATCTTTTAATATACATTCAATACTTCCTGCTTCTGTACTTTCTGTGCCACTTGTAGTACAACTAAATCCATCTGCATTTTTTTGGCATTGTGAGGTCAGAGACTGTATGAACTCAAATCAATGATTAACAATTATTCTTGAAGTGAAGTGAAGCAAATCAATTTCAATAATTATAGTTCACAGAATTCAGTAAATTTGCCCTGTCCCTTTTCAGTGCAGTTGATCAAGTTTTACTTCTGTTTCCATGCTAAAATAAATTGCTTTGATTATATACATTTGGGGGTTTTTCCCTTTATTAAGCGAACTGTAGCTATCTGGAAATCACTGCATCTTGAACCTGGAAAAACACAAAACAATGGATCCCTACCTCAGTATCCCAGTGCTCTTCAGAACAATTAAAAATTACTTCTGTTATGATTTGGATGTTCAATATATTAAATTAGCACTTCATTCCATAGGAATAGAGGCCACTGGATAGAGGAAAACTTTTTTGCTTATGCAAGTTGCTTGATACCTAAAGCATTTCAAAAGATTCCTCGCCCCGGAGGTCTGGGCTGAAAAGTAGCTTTTTATAAATATGTACATTTACCGTTAAAGTATTGTGGATGAGAAGTGTATACAACAATAAAAGCAACAATAAAAGTTTCCCACTTTTAATCTGGACAAGACAAAATCCCACTTGGTCTCCAAAAAGTGAAGTTACCCAGTTTTCACTTACATTGCGCTCTCAGGGACTTCTGTATCCCAGAACTCACTACTGGGCTGTAGTCTGGAGAAAGAATCCCTCCAGAAAATCCCAAAGGATGGAGTGAAAAAGGCAGCAAAATTGTAACCAAGTAGAAAACTGAACATTGCAAGAAGCATCACAAATACATACAGCTGGATTTGTGTTTTTAATAAATTAGGGCTGGCCACTCTGTCTGCTTTGCTCAGTTCCTTTTTTGTCCTCTCTCAGCTTTGCAGCTTTGGCTCTTTTCCTATCTACTACCTGAACTAAGGCTAAATGCCAGTGATATTTGATAGCTGAATTGCAGTTCCCAAGGGCAGTCTGGATATAAATTCAGATCCAAAGTCCAACCCAAAACAGTAAAAATCTTTCAGAAGTCTCACAGTAATATCTCTGGTTATTTCTATGTCTTCCCCTTCTAACACCACTCTTGTCATGGTCTGGTAGATTCATTTATGTTTACCACTACTCCACTATTAACATCACCTTTTGTTGAAGTCCCACACAACCCAGGTTCCTCACAACAAAGCATCAGTCAGTATTTTCTATACAACATGTGGGTAGTAAGTAAAATGACTGTTACTCTGTGATTTTAGAGACAGAAAGGTCCTAAAGTTATTCATAAACATTATACACAGGAGAAAAACAGGCAAAAATGTCTCATTATTTAGTTACAAAGTTGCAACCTAGATCTGTATTCTAAAACCCAGTGTCTTCATAGTCCTTAAGAATCTGACTACAAACACTGTTCTTCCAAATATGATAGACAAAGGACAGTACAAAGGACTTGTCTTAGGTTACAATGTAAGATGCAACCAAAAGTATGTATTCTATCACCATCTGTTAAAACCAGGTGGGGCAGTGTTCTTTATCTCTTCTGTGACACATCCCTGTTAACTCCCTCCGGAGAGATATTTTTCTATTAATGGGCTATCAAGCCTCACTGCATGACTCATAATTGACATTGTGAGATGCTCCGTTCAGGGGGAGGAACCAAGCATTCCATCCTGGATATAATCTGTGGTTTGGAACACCACACTCAGCCCTTACCTACTGGATTCCCAGAGGACAAGAGCTACCACTGGACCTACAGGTGAAGACCAGACCCTTCTACAAGATCACTGCTTCAACAGGACCACTTCATCTGGACTGCTACCACCACCGTGACTAACAGGGTGTCAGGTTGTATCCTGACTCTGTCAGTGTTCTTGTACTATTGCATTTATTTTAATTTTCCTATTAAATTATAACTCTGACTTGTGATCTCCCACTGGTTTGCTTTCAAACTAGTACAGGCCTGAGAAAGAGAAATGGAATCACTCCTAAGAAAGACCCACCCCAGGCAGGAAAAAAATGCAAGGAGTTTTCTTGCAGTAGCTTTGGGCGTTTTTGTTATGTGCATATTTTCTTTGATTCATCGATTCTAGGAGAATGATGCACCATACAAGCAATTCCAGTGTTTTGGTTGCCCAATACTGGGTCAAACAGATGTGCCTGCGTGGAGTTTTTATTGAAAATCTCATGTAACTAAAATGTTTACATGGCAGCACAAAGATACAAGGCTGAGAGAGACACAAAATAGTTCATTCTGCCTTACTAACCACGTACAACAAGTAGATTAAGGAAGGATTGTCATATAAGAGTATGTTACTCTCTGTTATTAAAGTAACTGTCCAAAGCTACATATCAAAATTATTAAACAAATAGTTTAGTGTTACAGTCTTACAGACTTAGAAAATTACCTAGTTTATCCTAATTGACCAGTTTACTTTTTAACGATCAAAAAAAATAAATAAATAGAAAAGATAGAAGACAACAATTGGATCAAATAAGTTGATTACTCAGTAGTTGGTAAAGGACTGAAGAATAGTTTTTGTAATTTGCCATTTTGAGCCTGGGCTAGACAATTCAACTATTTGGGTTTGTATATCACTTGTCTTTCAAATAAATTCTTAAGGAACTTTCCCCATCATTAAATTTCCAGCTCACATTTCTCAACCTTCTCCTCTCTCACATTACTATTTTTTTCTATATAAAAGTATTAAAGCCCATAATAACAGAACAAATCTTGGCAGATTCATTCTTTATCATTGCATTTTAGGTCATCATTTGATGGCTGTTTTCTTTAAATATGTTTGACTCATGCACATAGCATCTCCCCTGATTTCAACTCATTCAAATTACTGAACTTTAAAATGAGGACTGTGATCTGGGGCAGTCTAGCTTTAACTGAAAAACCATCACTTCTTCTTGAATAAAGACATTGCATAACATAAAGAGTTACATTGCTCTTGATATCTGTTGGAAACATAATCCATGGCTGAGCTTTGCACTGAACTAACTACTAGTAGCAGGTAAGTTTCAGTGTAAAAATGGTATCACAGTTTTCATTAATGCTTTGTCAGAAGAAGAGATAAATTATAAATAGAATGCATTCTAAACATGATGGCAAGCCATGAAATTCTTGCTAAATTTCTCTTACGGAAAAATGTTGAGCTTCAGGAAGATTTACGAACAAGCATAAACACAGAAAAACCTAAATGAAACTTCCAAATTGAACCATGCACTGATTTTCATTTTGATGAGGACTGAAAATATCAACCTTGCCTCTCTCTAAGATGTCAGTCACTATTTTGTCAACAACATAGATGCTCTGCAGAACCTAGAGTACAGTCAGTGATATTAAACCAAGCCCACAATTTTTTTCAGTGAGCTACCAGTTTAAGCAGAGAGACTGAGAACTGCAAAATGTGACAAGAAGCAGATTCCTATTTGTGAGTATTCCTGTAAAAGTTTGGATAGCATTCAAAAAACATGAAAAAAATCTTCTGCTTCATGTCTGATTCAGGTCATGTCATTAGGTCAGTAATTTTTATGGGAATCTTGAATGGTCTTTGTGCATGTTGGGATTGCTTCTTTCGTGTTGTACATACAGTGTCTTTGAGGAATGCCTCATTCACTTGAAAACGTAGTTCTAGAAACAATGTCTTGTCTCCTACTCTGCCCCTTGTCATGCTGCTTTAGAAGCAGAGAAGGAGAGCTGATTCTGACAGGGATAGCTTCCTAGTACATTTCCTTTTGATTAAAGACAATATTATTCCATTCTATGCGGTAGGCAAAAAAATTCTGCTCTATTAACAGTCTATAGCACCCTAATGAACTCTGGCAGAACACAGAAGGAAAACCAGGTCCCTACTGAGTTCTCTGAAGGAGCCCTAGTCAACCAAAGGAAAAACACGGGAAAGATGTAAAGCAGGAGCGCTTAGACACAAATCTGACTACAAAGAAAAACGAAAAGCTTATTCTAAGGGGGAAAAGTTTTCTATTATAAATAATAATAGGACACTTTCAGTGAAGGCTTATTAAACATGTTTTTTCTGCACCATTTGTGAGTCAGATTCCCTTGTCTATTACTATAAACATAGTGTCACCAGTTAGTTTTGCCTAAGTAGCCCCCACTGGCTTGTTTAAACTGGAGCATTCCTTTTTAAAGACTCATTTCTTTTTTAGTTACTTTGCATGCAGTGCGAAACAGTGCATGCTCTGCTAAAACAGAGCTGCACAGGAGGAGGCCAACTGCATAATAATTCTTGAAGAGACTGACAATAGCTGGAATTAAATTATGCTTTCATTTTTCTTATGTGTTTCAATCTGATTTGTCTTAATAGCAAGTTTGCAACATGTTAATTATCAGGACTTGACACTGTACAGTTGGTATTTAGCAGAAGAGTGATTTGACTAGGAAAGTGAAATCTTCTAAATAACTTCTATGCACACAAATGCTTGGCAAAAAATCAGATTTGCAATTAAGCAATCTTTACTACATTACCTACAAACTCAGAATTTCTAAAAATGACCATCATAAACCACCATGTCTCAGATATCCTTTCATTTGTCTAGTGGTCCTACAAAATCACTAGACACAACCTACACTGCACAAAATTCTACCCATTACATAAAAGCCAAATGAACAGTTAAACACAAAAAATCCACAGAGAAAGCTCTGAGCTGAGCTGAGACCTGTTAGTGTGCTGTGTGTAATCCTGTCATTGGCCAGTCAATGGGAGTGAGACCACACACCAAATGCAGCACCAGCATTTCTCTGAAGTCAGTGTAGCTGCACCTTACTGCAGCTCTGAGGTTGGCTCACGTAGGTACAGAATGCACCAAGGAGGTGACAAGAGCAAATCTCAAGTGCTGAAAGTAACATATTTATGCATTCCTCAAGTAATCAGAAATTAGACTAAAATTTTATTTTAAAAAAGTGAGAAAGAACTTGCTGACATCAATTTGTCCTTGAAATATCTTTAGGTAATATAAAAGGCTTCCCATGATACTTCTACAAACTGTCTCTCTCACCCAGATTCTGGGTATCAACCAGCCTCAATTTCAAACATATTCCAAATGAAACACTTTGCATATCCTCCCTGAATGTGTTCTTTTTGGAGTGGGTGTGCTGGGCAGTTTGGCAGAAAGCATTTGCTGTAATTAGACAAACATTTCAGGAGAAACAGCTGAATAGGTTTTCAAGGAACTGCTGTACCTAGTTAGACTTGTGCTTCTGCTAATAACAACCTCTACCAGCTTCAACTCTAAAGATCTGAGATGCAAAAGACAGCATGAATAATTCAGTGAGCACGGGGCCCTGAACCCACCTTTCCTTTCATAAAGAGAGAAGTAATGCACCTCAGGTATAAAGTTTTACTCTAACAGGGCTTAATCTTTCTTTTTCTTTCAGTGCTTTGTTACTAAGTGCTGTGTAGGTGTGAAAAGCCTTATTACCATGTAATTTTGTTGGGATCAGACTTCCAACTACCTGCTTTGCTTCATGTTCATTTACACAGAATGATCAAAATCCGTTTTATTTCCTAACAATAGCAAATTTTGCTATAATTATTTTAAAATGGCAAATTTAAGGAATAGTGCCCTGGTTAATTCACATATGGCACCTATCCACACATGAATAAAATACCATATTATTTACTACCTTTCTCATAATGAACTTTGTAATAAACAACCGAGAAACTAATTTGTTTTTTGACAATGCCGAACCTTTGAATAGAGAAAATCAGAGTCGAACACAGAGTGCAGTCCTGTGTGGTAAGTGGTCTCCATAGCAACCAATAGATTTTATGCTAAGTCTGGCCTTTAAAAACATTTCACGTTTACCACTGAGAAAAAGATGGCCTTGATTTAAAAATGATACAACAAGTATCTTGAATGTGCATGCTTTCTCTTCTCTCCTGCAAATAAAATTAGCAGACGTCCCTTTAACACTAAATCCTCTGAGAGCTGCGTGTCATCATTGACGTATGTGTGGGCCTCCTTTAGGCTTGGAAATTTTTTTTCCTTGCATTTCATTGCAAGACTTGAAGCCCTTTCCCCCCCATTTCCCCCTCCTTGTTTTTCTCTATCCAGAACAAAAATAGAACATCAAGTTCTTATCTCAGTCAGTGATCATGGTGACAGTGAAAATATTATTGCATGCTTATCTATAGCAGTTTCAATCATACAAGCTTATAATAACTTGCAATAATGGAAGAAGTAGTAACTATAGCTGCAACGCCTGCTACAGCCTAATTTACTTTCACTCCACATTCAAGTGACTGAAGCTCCTAAAAGGAAATGTGTTTTTAATAAAGGAAGATCCCAACTTAATGTGTATATATGTAATTACTGACCACGATATGCTATAAAGAGTTGTATGATTATAATGATTAGCGCTTAATGAGAATTTTGTTTGCAGCACTGAAATTTGCGTAACAGGACAGGAGGGGTAGATGTAGAGAATTATAACTGAACTTATCTTTTCAATTCTTATTACCTGACAATATAGGGTACATGGCTTTAACATTTAATCCAAAGCAGAGCTTGCATGCTCAGGTTATTCCTCTTGGCATGGGTGTGGGATGCCTGCTTTACGTTGATTAGGAATGCAGCCTTGAGAGCTTTGGATGAGTAGGAGGGGGAGATACAGAGACCATTTGTTGCTATTCCTGTAAAGGTAATTTCAACATGCATTCAGTCATCATCGTGACAGTAATAGCACTTCATACATAGCCTTTCACATCATCGAATGTTTGGTCTCTGTGTTCCATTCCATCACAAATGCAGTAAAAGCATCACTCTCCTACCACACTGATTGCTTTCTCCACAATTTCCTTTGTGCAAAGTACACTTTCTTCTCACTCTAACTTTAGAAAGGTCCTGTGTTGAGCCTCAGTGAAGAAGGGATCAAAGAGTCAAGTTCTGTTTGCCACGAAGTAAGACAATATAGTAGAATTTGTTACCCTTTTTTTTCTTTCTACTATGTGCTATTAGACTTAGGTTTCTACAAAGATGATCATCAGTGCAGCAACAAAAATTAGAGCCTCCACTGTGAAGGAAACAGGCAACAAAACAGAAGCTAAAAGCTTTTGTATGAAGAAGCATAATCCCCAGCACATCTCTAGAGAAGACAGAAGTTTGCCCCCTGTAGAAAAAATAAATATGCTACATATCTAGTGAAGATACAGACAGCGCAGCCACAACAAGGCCAAAGAATTCTCGGGTACCATGGTAGGGAAAGGCAGGGTAAACACTGCCTGTCATTCATTTTATTTCTTGCATCAGGATACACGAAACACACGGAGGGGAATAATTAATCACAATAACAATGCGTTACGGTATGCCAACGAAATCTTGCTTATGGTGAATGTTGTAGCATTAGTGTATCCTTACCACCGCCACCACCCCCTCCTCCCATGCTCTTTTCTTCCTCACAGATGGAGAAACACCGTGCCAGAGTTATGATTAGCATAGGGTTGGAGTCATCAGAAACAACTGAGCAGTTCCTGACAGACCACTTTTCTTATTTAGAAGAGAAATCAGAAAGACACGTACTGCAACTTCATTGCAAAAGGCTGAAAGATGCAAGCAGAATGCTGCAAGGGAGGGTCCTTCCTGCCAAACACTTCCCTTGGTTCCTGATGTGCAGACAGACTTCCACGGAACTGGTAAGAACCATGGTGAGAACCTAAGATGCGCATTCCAGACCTAGCAGCACCACAATTTCCCTGGGAGTTGTGATCCTACAGCCTGCCTTCATGCCCTGCTTTGAAGAGAAAAAACGAGTATTAATACTATGGCATGCAGCAGTATTTCCAACAAGTTAACAGGCGAACCCAGGGATACCACTGCAAAGAGACATCGTATGCAAAACACAGGGTAAAGATGATGGTATTGCATTAGCATGCCTCCTACCCAGAATCTCTTTCCTTCACAAACGCCTAAAAACTAATTTGTTTCATTCTGGGTTTGCTTTTTTTAAAAGCACTTACTCTCTTATCATCATATGTACTTTTAGCATAATATGTACTTTTTCCTAGTTCTCTAAGAGAAAAAGTTTCACATGGCCAGTTTTAAAATGGAAGAGAATTGATGTGTTCTGAATTAAATATCTGCTCTTGTTTTGTATTATTTAGAGAGACATGCATACCAGTCAGAAGTGTTCCCCTAACGTAGGAGTTTCTAATATTGACTCATGGCTATTCTAGTGAATAAGCCTGAAGGTCTGTGTTTGGGGAAAATGAAATGGGTAAAACACCTGAAGCTCTCATAAGGCAGATTCAACAGCCTTTTTTCTCTTGTTTCTAAATGGAGATGCAGAAATGAGATCTTTTCTCAAGCATGGCAGCATACTGATCATATTTGAAAGTGGCAACTTGTCATTAAATACCTGTCAAATATTCCAGCTTCCACAGTTAATTACAATATAATATTCACTGCCTTCAGAGAAAAAAATGTCAACATAAATTTGAAGTGGGAGGTGAGAGGGAACAAGGCAGTAGGCACAGCCACTAACCATCGAAGCCTACATACGAAAGGTCCACCAGCTGTTGTCCAGGATAAAAACAGTCACTCAGAACTATTTTGATAGATATTATAAAACCTTGTAAATGGATCCAACCCAGAGGTTCTATTTTATTATGACTCTGCCTCTTCCACACAGCGAAAATGTGGTTGTTCTAATAAAAACAGTTGATCGTTTTACATAATGAAATATCCTAGACCCTATCAACTTTTACATATAAACTGTTTTCATGTAGATGTGTCAGGAATCTGAAAATAATGCCTAGTGACAGCCCTAGGATTAAGCTCTTCTCACTTAGTTAGAATTGCTAACTTTGATTGTAAATTGCTTTTAAAGAGCAAAGCATATACCGTAAGTCCTCCCAATGCCTCCTACTAACTGACATCAACAAGGCATCTGGGACAAGTGTATGCTAGTAATTCATCTTAATAACCTGTCAGCAAAGCTGTCCTAATAGGATGTGTCTTTCATTTTGATTAAAATGACCCTCTGAAATGTGGTCCTCATAGAAAGTTGACAAGCAGAGGCAAATTTTGAACAGTCTGGCTCTTCTAATTTTATCTCTGGAAACTGAAAGTGCTGTTAAATACTCTTACATAACTACTCCCTCCGTTTGGCTCTCTTTGCTTAGCTTCCACATGAAAAACCTGTTCATACCTCTTTGATGATCAATAATAAATAGTCCTCTTTGGTCTGTGTGACATTCTTTTTATTTTTTATTTTCTGCCTCCATGGCATGATTTTTAGTGTTACTTGAGATTGTCAGTAATTCAGTACTGGAGTTAAATGAACTACATGTTTTCTTAAACATATAGCCATGCTATGAAAACACTTCTCATACCATCTGGAAGGTTTTAATCTTGGGATTTTTTAAATGTATGAGCCAATGGGGTACATCACGTTGTCCCAATACTCATACACATTAAACTCTTTAATATCAGATTTTTGTTGTGCTGCTATGACATGGTATTTCTTTAGGAATATCATTTGTCCTATGTCCTAGGACCTATCATCTTGAATTGGTACCAAAAACAGGTGTAACATTCACTGTAAGGATGTAAGACCACAGATTTGATATTAAAGTTGTCAACACAGACTTTCATAAGTTTTCTCATTAGACAATAATACATTTCACTTTATGATTCCTGCGACACATAAAATGCAATTTCACTATTACTATTCTAGGTGAAGTTGTGTGTACATTGGAAAACATTGATAGTACCTTTAAAAGCTAGTTTTGGGCATCAGGTAGACCAAAAGTTGCATCAAGCAAAGAGCCCTGACTTGGAAAGACAGCTGGGGAAAGAAAATGTTTCCAGTAGGCTGTCAGTAGGAAGACAATCACTGAGTAAATAGTAACACCAGCTGAAAATTCCATTTAAAAAATCCACCAATTTTTTGCTTTTCAACTACCTCTCACAAATTGTTAAAGAGAAAAAATAGGTTCTAACACTTCAGCTAGCTCAAATGGAAAAAAAAAAGAACAAGATACACAAGTATTTTTGAGGGGTTTATGCAAATTTCTTCCTCCACAATTTTGGAAGGGCTAGTTGGTAATTTCATTCATGCTCTACTTAAAATAATGGAAGAGTTTGGGCACGTTCCAAGACAATGTGATAAAATGCAAAACATATGTTTCATCTTGAATATACACATACTGTATTCCCTTTTTTACTTTTCTAATCCCATACCTCTACCCTGTCAGCAACAGCCTGAAAAATAAAAATGGTGAGACAAAACATTATCCCACAAATTCTGATTTACCGCCTTTGCACATGAAGACTAATGATTAATAAGGTTTTGAATAATAATTCAATACCAGGAGCATGGAAATATGGGAGAGAAAAGGAGAAGAAATATGAAACTTCAGGTAGCAGTTTTAGTATGATTTGCCTTCCTAGACAGATCAGCTAAAGCCAGCTTGAAACACTTTTTCTCCCTCTTCCTGTTCTAAAACTTGAGTTGTTCTCTCTAATGTGCAAGACAATTCCTTAACCACCATTTCATCTTTGGGTCAACTGGAGAGAAAGGGTTCATATGTATCACACACAGGAAGATCCAGATTCCCCAGCTCCATATAAGATAACAATATGTGAGTCCCAGAATCAGGCTTTGTACACCTCAATCTTATACTACAATAGTAACATGCTACCACTCTTCCATAGTGTAGCTTTCCTTGGTAAAGGACTGGGACCCTGGACTTTAGCTGTTTATAGCCATGCAACATAAAATGGGATTTTTGTCAGAAAGCAAAGGAAAAAAATATTTCCTTCCATCTCGTCCAGATTCACCTTCTTGTTGTAGCCTCCACTCTGCCCCTTCCTTCTGGCCGGCCTTTCAGGATCCGAGCCAAAATACGCTGGGCAGGGGTGGTGCATGTGTGGGTGTGTGTTTGGAGGGGGGGTAGTTCTAGGGACAAATAAGGATGTTCAGCACCTTATAGTCAGAGAGGTACCAATTAAAGGGAAAAAGCTGGGAACACAGCCAAGGTGAAAGCAAAAGCCAGGACCACAACCTGTCACAGGAACATGTACGAAACTGCACCAAAGACAGAGTGAGCAAAAGAATGGAGCAGAAAACGGCATGAAACTTCCTTTTCTATGTTTTGGGGTTTTTAATAAAGACAGCAGTCTGATATTAAGCTGGATTTTCATATCTGTTTCCAGTCTTCCAATTCTGAATGAGTGCTAGGATCAGATTTTGGATGAATACCTAGAGTATTCAATGGAATGTTCTACCCCTGCATAGATTCCACTTCTTTTGCCTGGCCTAGAATATCAAAACCCATCCTGAGCACCGTATGGTACATTTCTTGTCATAAATCACACACGGATACTTGAAGCAGTAAACCAATACTGTTCCTACCCTCTGCAAGAGGAACAGGAGGCTTACATAACCTGCAGAGCAAAAGGGGAAACCTGCCAGCCTGCCCTGAACAGGACTCCGAAGCATCATATTCACAGTCCCTGCAAGTTTCCTCACTTGGCAGAAATTAAAAAAAAAACATTAAAAAGTGCTACTTCTACTGACACTTCCCCTCTCCACAGAAACTGATTGTGTTTGTAGCATGTAACTTTCATAGACTGGCATCAACTTTCCTGTTCTTCAGGGAAAAAGACAGGTTGTAGAAAGAAGTAGACCACTGAAGGAGCAAGGGAGAAGCCACGTGTGTCCTGCTCCAAAAGGCAAAAGAGAATTAAAAAAAAAATTAAAAATTAAAAAATGAGCCACTGGTTCCACCTTCACAGATAAACTAAAAGTGCTTGTTGTCACAATCACTCCACAAAAGTCAAAAATTTATGAGGGAACAGGCAAAGGAGCAGAATTGATGTTCTCTGAAGTACTCAGTCCTCCAAGTATCTTGCCAGTAAGTTAAGCAGAACTGTGTGAAATTGTACACTCCAGGTGATATTTAGCAACACTGCGGCATTTTTCAATTTAATTTCATCAAATGGCTTAAGGGGAAAAAAGGATCTTAAAAAAAAAATCATAAAAGCTCAACTGTTTGAACAACATTTTCTACATATATTTTTAATTATTATTCTGATTGACTTATTTTGAATTTTCCTTCCATTTATATTAAAGAAGACCTTCAAATATTAAAAATTAATCAAATGAGAAATAAAACTATTTACTAAAGGCTCATTTAACCCCCTAAATAAGCGAGATAGATTTCAAAATTGCAAAGAGATTAAATATTTGTCATCATTCCAGCTCCAGCACTGACAGTCTAATACAACTTTTTTCTTTCTTCTCTTCTACCACAGAAAAGCTAGGAACATTAATCCCTGCATTGTGTTAGCAAGAAGGTGCTTGGTCCCCAACCCCAAAGGCACAGAAACAAATTGTCTTTTACATTTGAGAGGCTGAATCCTAGGAGAAATATTGGCTCCAAGAGCATAGCATTGAGGGCAGAGACAATTCATGTTTACTTCAGAACAAAGCATGTAAAGAGGAAAGGAAAACCTTTTCATCAAATAGAATGCGCCACACCGGAGCTCAGAAATCAGTTTTCTAGTTTTGGCTCTACCTTCACGCGCCCTGGGAATATGTTCTTTGAATTTCTGCCTGCTTTGATTTACCCCCATTTTTAAAAAAAATATGATCATTTCTTCACAAAACAATTCAAGATGTATAGATTAAAAACTCTGTAACAGATATTAGAAGATTTTCTGCATTTTGCCTAAGATCCAGAGTCTTAAAACCTTCTTTAATTCACAGTTCAGTGAATTATCCTGAAACATTAAAGTCTTTGGATAAAAACATTTGCATTTAGATACATTTAACCTTACACTAAAACCAAAAGATGAATAATCCTTTAATGCTCCTGTCATATTTATTAGCTCTGCTCAAGGTGAGCAAAAGCTCTTGGGAACAGCTGTGCCAGACATTCTTTCCCTTCCCCCATTCACTATTTTTTCCCTTCTTTAACTGCAGGAGTTCAGTTCTAGCAATGTCTTTTCATACTAGGTTTTTTCCCTCCTGGCACAAAAATCAGAATGCAGCAAAGATATAAGGGATGAAGGATAAAAGAAATAAGACTTACACTAAATTAACTGTATACAGAATGAAAGAGACACTAAGCTCATTGTCCAGAGATATATTCTGACCTACTCTATCATGAATCTCTACATCATTTAAATCCAATGATTCTCTCCCAAAGCTCAGCCTAATTATTGCTTCTATTTGTGTTCACAGAATCATTTAGTTTGGAAGGGAGCTCTTGAGGGCATCTAGTCCAACCCACTGCTCAAGCAGGGTTACCTGGAGCAGGTTGCTCAGAGAAGTGCCCAGCCACTTTTTGAGTATCAACAAGGCCAGAGACTCCACAATCCCTCTAGACAACCTATTCCAATGTTGGACCACATGTACAATGAAGGGTGTTTTCTTGTGCACGTTGCCACTTGTCGTATCACTGGGTGCCACTGAGAAGATTGACTCCCTCATCCGTATTCCCTCCCCTAAAGGTATTTGTATAAGTTTATGAGATCCCCTCTGAGCCTTCTGTTCCCCAGGCTAAACAGTCCTGGCTTTCTCAGGCTCTCCTCACAGTAGGTATGCTCCTGTCCCTTGATCATCTTCACAGTTCTTGCTAGACTTGATCCTGGAAGTCTGTATCTTTCTTGTACGGGCAAGCCCAGAACTGGACACAGCACTCCAGCTCTGTAGAGGGGAAGCATCACAACCCTTGGCTTGCTGGCAAGAGTCTTCCTAACACAGCCCAGGATTCTGTTGGCCTTCTTTGCCTCAAGGGTGCATTGCTGGCTGTCAGCCTGCCATCTATCAAGACCTCACGGTCCACTCCACTGCAGAGCTATTTTTCAGCCAGTCAGCCCCTGCATGTGCCAAAGGCTGCTCCTTCTCAGATGTAGGACTTGGCACTTCCCTTTGCTGATCACAGCCCGTTTCACCAGCCTACTGAGGTTCATCTGAATGACAGCACCATCATCTGGCGTATAAACCTCTCCTCCCAATTTTGTGTAACCGGCTAATTTGGAAAGGGTGCAAATTTGTCCTATCACCCAGGTCATTAACCAAGATGTTAAACTGCACTGACCCCCATACATGTCCTAGGGTCCTTTATGCTGCTGATTGCAATCCTCTGTTCAAACTGTTTTCCGCCTCATTGCCCATTTATATAACCTGTACTTTGTCCACTTTTCCACAAGGAAGTTGGAGGAAACAGTCAAAAACCTCACTAAGGGTAAGAGAAGGGCAACAGAGTGGGAGAAGGGTCTGGAGAGTAAATCACATGAGTGGCTGAGGGAGCTGGGGGTGTTTAGCCTGGAGAAAAGGAGGCTCAGGAGAGACCTTGTAGCTCTAGACAACTACCTGGGATTTATTTGCTCAGAAATCTCTCACCCACCATCATTCCTAAGGCTTGATGGTGCTTTAAAAAGCACGTCTGTTAGTTTCATTAACATAATTACTGAAGGTACAACCAGTTGTGCCTCTGGAGTTAAGAAGAGAGATGAGTAACCAACATTCTACAGTGCATTAATTATGATACTGTGCAAGCAAGTGGATAATGCTGCTACATTACCATGGCACACTGATGACAACGTTTGTACAAGTGATTCTACCAGCTCCAGGAATCCATGAAAGAGAGCCTCAGTTTGAGCCTAATGCTGCAGTATTATGCAAGTTATCACTATTAAGGTCTTTTTGCAACAGTGAAACCAACTTGTTTGGGGGGTATCAACATCCAGACAAGTGTTTCTTTTAGGAATTGTACTTGTTCATTGATGCAGCAAATGAGAATACTTGGAACAGCAATGCACTTTCCCATACTCCTGAACATCCATAGACAGGATACTGGTGATGCATCTCTCTGTATATCTGCTGGTGAAAACAGAAACTGTACCAACAATTGTCAGAAGCTGAATGGCAAACTTACATATCTTGAAAAAGCTACATCATAAAAGTCGTTGAGAAACAATCTATGGAGAATACATAGACACTCAAGTTAACTTTATTTCCTTTCACAGGCCTCAGAATACATTCTAAGGAAGAGTCTGCTTGTTCCATAATATTTACCTGAACCCTTGCAAAGCTTTATGCATGTCACTACAACAGAAGGGAAGGAAACACCGAGTAAAAGAAACAATTAGGAGATTATACTACACTGACTCATTGCTGGGCAACAGCTCTATTTAGGAAAAAGAAATGCTGAGGAAAAACATTATGAAGGGAATGCAAAGAAGAAATGAAATGAGAAAAAACTGTGATGGAAGACGGAAGAATGAGCATGTCACCAGCGTGAGAAAGGAACAAGGACAACTTACCACCAGCACAGACTGTCTTCTGGCTGTGATCATCTAAGGTCTTACAGCTTACTTACTTTCCAAAATCTGTTTGTTACAGCTATTTCTCTTTCTTTTATAGCTCAATTATGACAGCTACAGAGTACTGCTAAGACAACATCTTCACCGAAAAGCCCTCAAAATACTCCTCATTCCTTCTCATTTTTCCCTTCTGTTTCGACTATTAGAAATGTGCTCAGAGTTTCAGAGCACAAATGCGTTTGGAAAAGTGGGATCCCATTCCTGACTGCAGAGAATATACAATCTTCAACTGGAAGTTTTTCATCAGCTACAGTGTACTAACATCCATTATGACTAATTTAGTTCTTTGCATTGGTACTGTAATCAGGGTTAAAATAGCCCATAGTTTTACTGCTGTTATTGCCAATTGAGCCAGTAGTCTGGAGCACTGTCTCCCATCACAGAAGTCCATCTGCCTCTAATCTATTACCAGAAATTACTAATAATTGAATGCTTAACACTATCTACCAAGATACGTTAATTGAACACTGATCACCTCCAGGCTTTCCTCAGGCTGCTCATCATTGTCCCTACCTCCTTCCCACCATCTCCCTTGGTAGAAAGTATATCCTCCTAAGATCTGTTGGCGCAGTTGTACCTTGAATTGCTTCCTAGCAAGGCTGTTCCAGAAGTATTTGGCTTAGTTTGGATACACTCTAAATTAGTTTTTCTATTTTGAATAATTTTGACTGAAAAACACTACAGAACATTTACCTGTTCAGTCATGGAAGCTGATCAGACAGGACTGAATTCTATTAACCTGTCCTGAATTCAGTAAGAACATTATGTCTAACTGCAATCTCACTAGCAGTGAGATTGTAACCTTCTACATTAACTCATCCTTGCCATCTGCTAGACAAAATGAAAAAAGGACTTTTCTAGTGAGTATTTTTGTGTGATGGATAATGGGCATTTAACTTCTGCATTCCCCTTAAAAGCTCATTCTTGGTATAATGAGCCTAACTTCAGCATCTGATTTGCATATCTAGACTTAGTATGAGTACTCACCGTAACAGATCTGTTTCAGCTGTAGCATGATTTCACCTTTAAACTTCAGATGAAGAGAGCAGCTGGTGGCATACTGGGTGTACATACATAGCAAGGTGCTCTGACTTTACCTCAAAACCTTGAGTATTTTCATCCTGCTGCTGAGAATGGGGACAGAGAGCATTTGGGTGGGCAGCTGGCTAAGGCCAGCCT
This sequence comes from Ifrita kowaldi, assembly GCA_013398055.1. NCBI lineage: Eukaryota > Metazoa > Chordata > Aves > Passeriformes > Cinclosomatidae > Ifrita > Ifrita kowaldi. The sequence goes on from VZRS01002398.1 coordinate 22,222, forward strand.
GGCACTGAACCAAGGCTGGGACAGAAAACACGATGATGATGATGATGATACCAGAATTTGTAATTCATACTAACAAAACAAAACACTGGCCATGGAGCTTAACCTTGACTATATGCATTCCGAAGTACTAAGTAGTATAAACAATATTCTTCATTACAACTGTGCTGCAGATCTATTGTTTCACATGGCAGAATTCAGAGCTTGCTCTTTGGTGAGAATGTTTGTTTGGATAGCATCACGAACCCCGTCTCATTGGGAAGCACTTTTGAAAATTCACATTTGATGGGAATTTATTTCTGTAAAAATCTTAAGGTTCACTTCTGTTCTGGTCAAAGAAGCCAAAAACTTAAAAGTGAGCAATATGACTAAGACCTACTCTGAGGCATGAAACCCTTTTCAGTGAGGAATTCATATTAAAAAAAAATTATATTTAAAAGTGTCTGCTGCAATGGCAAGTGCAAAGAAAACAAAAAGTGAGACTTGCATGTTACATAATAAATAAGTATTCTACTCTCAGTTATGTTGCTTTAAAACCAGACTAATCCAATGGACCAGCAATGCTTCCCTGGCATGTACTGGTACAAGAGGGATGAAGTGGAAGAGCAAAAAGAAATGCAGAGAGATGGCCAAACAATATCATATGACTTAAGGCCACCTCTGTCCTCGCTGCACAGAATAAGGTTAAGAGATATAATTTTTATGTCACCTGGCATTAAGTTTAACTACACAAATTTTGGTAGCCCGTTTTGCTAGTACAGAGTTCATTACCATTTTTTGACATACACAATGGAAGACATTTATTTTTTTGGAAGCAGCCCTGCCAGCTGGATTATATGAAAGAAACCCTTTCATAAGTACTCCAGAATGAAATATTCCAAGTTTGCCAATCCCAAATTTACCTAATATTTTTCCATTTGAATGTCAAGAGGAAAGCAAGACACACACACACAAAACACCAAACAAAAATAGAGAAAACCAAAACTTGAATCCAAATCTAAAATATTGTCATAAAACCCCAAGTCCAAGGTTACTATCCCCTCCCATGTCCTTTTCAAGAGGATGAAGCATCTTTTGACAGTTTTACTGTTGCTTTCTTTAAATTTAATGTAGCTATATGTTTTGAGTTGCATCAAGCTGATCTCAAGAGGGATGATATCAGGATTTCTTTTCACATTTTGAATGCTACAGGTAGCCACCTCTGTGAAGTGCTCTAACAAAAAAGAGACTTTCAGAGAAGAGACCTCAGTCTTATGCTTAGAAAAATCTTTGAGGTTCAACCAGTATTCTGTGGCACAGCATTCTGTTTTACATCTGAGACCTAAAAGACTAGAAGAATGCAAAAAAAACCCAAAAAAACCCCAAAAACAACAACAACAACAAAAAAAAAAACACCAAAAAAACTAGATACTATAGGTGACCTCCTCTCCTGAGCAAAAAGTGTGGTTTTCATGGTATTCTCCCACCCTGGAATGTTTACCTTTTAGAGATATTAAAATGTAGGGAAATGAAAGGTGTCTCCCTTTCTTAGTCACACATACACAAAATAATCTATTCCTTCCCTCTGTTCCCTGAAGTCTGTGAATAAGAAAAAACGTCTAGTAACAGAAAAGAGCAGGATATATTGAAGAGACCTAATGAGAATGAGGAGNAAAAACAAAAAAAAAAAAAAAAAAACCCAAAAAAACCCCAAAAAAAAAAAAAAAAAAAAAAAAAAAAACACCAAAAAAACTAGATACTATAGGTGACCTCCTCTCCTGAGCAAAAAGTGTGGTTTTCATGGTATTCTCCCACCCTGGAATGTTTACCTTTTAGAGATATTAAAATGTAGGGAAATGAAAGGTGTCTCCCTTTCTTAGTCACACATACACAAAATAATCTATTCCTTCCCTCTGTTCCCTGAAGACTGTGAATAAGAAAAAACGTCTAGTAACAGGAAAGAGCAGGATATATTGAAGAGACCTAATGAGAATGAGGAGTTGCAACCAGAGGGCTGCAGCTGCTGAGCACAGACTCCACTGCACACATATCACTGGTAGGTCTTACATTCCACTACTCACAAAGCAACTCCAGCATCACACAGGAGGTGTGGATTCTGCTGCCTCTGCAGTGGCCATCCTAGCAAAGGGCTCATGTCATAAAATTACCTTTGCTGCCACAGAAAGTAATACCCCATTCTGAATATACTTTCAGGGGTTTCTAGGTGCATTACAACACAAAATATACTAAAAGTCTTTGCTTTCTGATAGACCTATGCATTTAGTTTAGGATTTGAAAGTCATGCTAAAAGCACATTAATTGTAATAATAAGGTGCTTTAAGTAGGGGGAAGCTATCACCTGGAAACCTGTCTGCATTTAGTAGTAACCCTGGTGAGCCTCATAAATATTCAGCTGATCATCAGGACACAGGACACTGAACACACTCCAGAAAAGCCCTAGTGAACAGCCATGCAAATTTTACATTTACTTCTACGCACTCTCTAAATACTGCTGAGGCTCAGTTACCCTACCATTTAATGAACTCTGCACCTGAAGAATTTACTGTGCTCTTGGGAATGGTATCTACACAAACACATGATCATGTCAATCAGCACCCTAACATATGCCAGACCACAACATTCCAGTATTGTAATAATTATTTCATTGATATTGTAATAATTATTTCATTTGACCATACCAACTAACAGTTTCTAAAGCTGTTAATAACATTAATCAGCAAAAAAATGGAGACTTCCTATTTCAGGTGACATGGCCTAAAAGGTGAAGTAGAGAGATTTCCTTTTCTTAGTTTAAGTCTAACTAAGAAAATTGTTTACCTTTTTTTTTTTCAAATAGTAACTTTTGAGATAGCATTTTCTAGGCATTAGTAACGTTTTTATGGTGACATATAAACACATACAAAATTAATTTACTGAGTTATTTAGTAACATGGAAATTGAATTAATCTGTTACAACTGATCTTTCACCTTACCATATATTTAGCTGTCCTATCCATTTGTAACCTGATGAAATATTATCCAAACATCGAATGCTGCTTTGGTGGATGTTTTGGCTAAATAGCTGAGGATACTGTAGCACAGAATTGTATCATGTATCCTGTTTACTACAGCCCAAAGACAAAATTACAGGTCCTGGTATTTCAGTTATCTGGTATTCCTGTGCTCAGGAATTTTCCCATGGCTGTTTCTAATACAGAGAGGTTTAAAAGACAGCCTTTAGCAAGTTGGCCATGCATTGCTCTGCACGTAACGACACCAAGTCTACAACTTTGGCACAAGAACTTAAAGTATCTCCATGGCCAAATTTTGGCCAAATTCTGAGGAGAGTGATCACATTACTTCACTAGAAGCCTGATATAACAACAGAACATTCACACTCGGGTAATTGCTCAGCAACTCTGAGCAAATTAATGTAGTTGAGACCAAAGACTCTTGTTCTTCTATAACTCGCCAGATATGTTACTCTTCAAGTTCTCATGAACTTATACACAAATACGTTAAGTATTTTGCTGAAAATTACACATTATAGCAGGAAGGAAAAGCATGTTCTGAGACAATTCAGACAGATTAGTATCAACTCTCCTTCATAAACAGTGAACTAAAGAATTAGCCTTAGCAGTGGAAGAAGAGAGAATTTCTATAATATTTTTCTGCTTCGTGTGCTTTTATTATGGATCAGCTGTGGTCTGTGATCTTTCAGAAGTATTTCACACATGCTTAATACCCACACATGTTAATACCCACACATGTGGGTATTAATATTGAGGCCAACAACAGAGAAATGCAAACTGGGTGCATACTTCACCCCATGTGTCAAGCCGATCTAGAACACGCCATGTCAGCAAAACTGCAGTTTCATGAGATTTAAATTGTCTGTAGTCTATAATTGCACACGCAGTTACTTAATTCTAAAATACAGTCTTACACAGAAGAAACCAAGCCCTAACTGTGAATGTAACATACATTTATTTTGAAAAGTAACAATGTCATATTTTGAATCATAATTTCTAAAGGCAGAGCTGAATTCATCTATACATGTCAGAATTAATCAATATAAGGAATTTGCAATATTTACGCAAGAAAATCAGAAATAGTCAGACACAGGAGCCATACTGTTGCCCACAAAGCAACCATGAATGCAACACCTATTTGATTCAAGCCTTAGTTGTATCAAATTGCTTTGTTCTTTACAAAAGCATCAGGCTGAAATGACGAACCAAACTCCTTTCTTAACTATCTGGGTGGCTTGTCACTTTGCATGGGAGGAGTTTGAAATCACGATGCATTGTAGCTTCCAAAGGACTTGTGCATTTAGCATACAACACAAATCAAGAAACGCTGTAGAAATGGGTTATTTTTAGTCAGTTATACTCTCATACTGCCATAAAACACTGCTAATAAACAAAGAACCAAATATGCTGCATATTGCACAAAGCTTTCATGTTTAAGAATTACAGTCTATGAGACAAGAAGCAGATGATCAGGGAATTATAAGATCAGTAGGACACCAGTTAATTAAGCAGTGCTGTTGGTTCTGTGAGAAAATGTTACCTCTTTTTTTACAGGCATCCTGACAGAGAACTTAAGATAGGGTTTGAAATATGATTAGAAGGTAGCTTTATGGATAATTATATGAAGTACCTTCTAATCACGAGAAACAGAGAGAGCAGAAAGGTGCTGGCATAGAAATGAACGAGTGACAAGGCAGACCAGCAGCACCAAACAACAGGTGCCTCAAAAAACAAATTAAATACAGTAGATAGGGAAATGGATAGCCCTGAAGGTCTTGAAAGCAACAACTTTCAGGAACAATCTGGAAAATGATTCTCTAAGTTGGTTCTACCAAGAAAGTAAGGTGTTATTTTTCAGGGAATTACTACTTCAGCTGTACAAAATTCTGTAAGAGTATCACATAGCTTTTTCTTTCCACACATCTCTCTTCTTTAAGAGGCTTAGAAAAGAGAGATAGCCACGAGTCACTCACTTTCTTTATTGGACTCAAATCTTTATGATTTAAAAGAGAGATAAATGCAAGAAGGGAAAAAGTAAAGAATTCTCTCCTGCCTCTAATGACAGCAGTTAGGACTTTTGAACAGCTCAAGTTGCTGCAGCCTCCAAAATGCACTTCCACAATCACCTGGTTTGACAAGATATGGAGTTAAAAAAAAAAAAAAAAGTGAGAAAGCTTAGCAAGACAATTCTCTAAAGTTCTGTTATGGCTGAAAGCAGAAACAACAACAACAACCATCACTTTCACACCTGTTTCACATCTATTGCAACAAGAACAACATGTTACAGCAGAACTCAACTGTGTTGAGTTGGAAGGATGCAAAGACCTCCTTACAAAATAATTGCAATAAGATTTTACCCATTAATATCTTACCCATATTCCAACTAAGTAACAATCTAAGCCTACAGTGGGACAGTATCTAACACACCAAACCTTCCAATATACCAATTAATTGCACTTCAGTGCAATCAATTAGCTTTTATATGTCTTGGGGAAAGTTTGGGATTGGGTCTTTGTGGTTTTAGAGATTTTTTGGGTCTTTTGGTTGCTGGTTTTTTGATTGGGTTTTGTTTGTATGTTTGTTTTTTGGTTGTTGGGGGTTTTCCACAATTTAAAATTTATTGAAATTATTATTTTATTTTGGTGCCATTGTTGGTTTTATATTTTGTTTTCTTCAAGATCAGATGTAAGACTCAAGGTACCAACAGCAGACACAATCCTTATCCAAATGAATAGGAAGCAGGCATTAAATATACCTGCAAACACACCATGGGGCATGGCAGTGTACGCCCACTTCCCACAAAATAATGTCCGAGGAACAATATTTGAAAGCTAAAAACCCTGCCACTAATGCTCTGCATCTGTCACTTACAAAAGGATGGATTGATGAAATTACCTCTGAGGTTTCCTCCCAAGAATTACAGCAATTGTTTAAGAACTTTCAAAGGATTAGCAGAAATAATCTATTTTGTTTGGGTCTTATTTTTCTTTAGAAAACTTATTTTACTACTGTTAGAAAATAGTCTAGCAGCAATGCCTCCAGATGGGAATAACAGTAATTCCCCCACTTTTTTGTTTATCAGTAGAACATTCTTTATATTAATACCAAAAGATTTAATGACAAAATATATTTCCAAGGAATTAATTATCCCTCAAGTATACAGAGTGAATTAAGAGGTAGCACGAGTTTCAGCACTGCCAGCCTGGTGAAAACCAGTGGTCACAATATTCTCTCTTGCTTATCAGCTCTCAAGGAAACCCCCACAGCAGTACCCTTCTTATATATTAATGGTTTCTTGTTTTCCACTGTTCGTTAATGGGACCAATGTGAAAGCACGTATTCTGGAGTCTTAATTGCTTTGCTTCAAAGCTGAGAACAGATCTGGAAGCTTACTGTTCCTGAAAGTTTGCCAGAATTTCCTTGGCACAGATGGGCAGGACTAGACACGACTGATCGATCACTGTTACTGATAAATAGGAAAGGACTAATTTAATGTTTAAATGTATTATAAACTTCACTTCTCTTTACTGCAGTTCCAAACTCTTGAGTCACTTAATGGCTGGATCTGTGTGTGTGTGTGTATTATTTTCATTTTACTCCAAACTTTCCAAAAGGAGGACTAAAAAAACCTCAAAAAACCCAAACCAACTAAAAAAAAAGCCCCCCACCAAAATAGTTTGAAACTTTTAAAAAGACAGGTTTAAATAAATGTGCAATTATTAACCCACAAAACAAAAGTTTATTCAGTTTTGCTGTGCTGATCAGTAGCCATTTTGTAAGTGTAACAAGCGGAAGTGAAAAGACCAAAATGGAGAAAAAAGTCTTTGGGGAATTATTTACCTTCCAGGTCCACAGCTAGTTAAAATGCTCATTAAATGTTTAAAGAATAATCTCAAACACCTGAGAAAGCACTAACCACTCTGGAACAGCTCCCTTCCCTTAACACTGATTACAGATGGCTATAGAGTGGGATAGGTGAATAATATCCACTGTACCTATTCTTACATACCTAATTCCCAAGCCATAGGCATTTTGAGGCTGACATTCACATTTCCCTATTTCTATAGTAAAGATATGCTTCTATAAATAAAATCATTTTAATGAGAGAGTCTAAATTCACCTTCTATCTTTGCTGGAACTGATTATCTTCAAACACACGTAATAAGCCAGAACTAAACACAGAGAGATTGACTTGCACTTTGTTGACACCTTTTCTTCTATCACTCGAGATGAAGATAAGTGTTCAGCATGTTCATCTTTGGGTGTTCCTTTGCACAGTTTTTTGCCACTTCTGCGCTGTTCTGAAATGCACACCATGAGATTCAAATCTCTTTGTTGTCTCCCTTTTCAGGTCTTGACAGATATGTAGATAGAAATTATTAAATTACTACAAACCACCAAATACTTTTGGTCCAAATTATTAGACACATTCCAGCTGCTTTGTAATTTTTGTAACTTGTAAGTCCTGGTATCTGGCCCCCTGGAATTTCCTCTTTTTGTAGCAGAAGATTACTGTTGGCAAGAGACACCTAGGATTGTGCTTGTAGCGGATTTTCCTTTTCACAACCAGTGTGGAAAAAACCACCAAATACCTATCTACATATTTCATTCATCTAGATTCCATCTGGATCACACTGAGCACTTGTTTCTGAGAAGCAAAACAATGTGGGTGACTCCAAATACCTTACTGCATTGAGATAGCGCATTTTCCACAGCATTTAGAGATACAAACTCCCTCAAGACAGATTAAAAAACCAAGGTTGTTATCTTGCTCCATGTTTTACCCACTGCATTCACAAAAGGCACTATTGCCGTTGGGCACTTTCTCCAAAGACTGGCCACTGAAACTGTTGAGGGATGCAAAGAAGTACGCCCACTCTGAAAGTACAGCTGTACATGTTAAGAACGTGACGCTGCCATAGCATCCTCATATCAAAGAGGTAGTACTATGCAAGCAAAGGTAACCCTGAAGATGCACTGACGTGATAACATCATGAGAAACGGCAGAAATAAGCAGAAATAAGCACACCCCACCACAAGCTGGGGTACCAGCTTATGGGAATTGTTAACCCTAGCAGAAATTACCTGGGCAACGATATCTGAAATAACAAAGGTGTACAACCCAGAAAAAACAGGACCAGTGGGAAAAGAGTAAATATTTATCTTGGAGGAGACAAAAGTGGTAGAGAGAGAATTTGCAATTGGAAGAGGGGGAAGATGACTAAGAGAGCAAAATCATCCAGTCATAATTGACCACAGTACCTGTCAAGCAGTCATGTCCTTGACCACCGCAGTTTGCACAGGTCAATAAAATCACTGCTTCCATCGTGCCTGCCTCTGATTTACTTGCAGGCTCAAGAAAACACATGTATTTTCCTCGGCATCAGTGAGGGAATTCTTGGAGCACTCTCCCTAATATCAGCATAGAAACACCTCACCTTTTTCTCTCTTACAGGGAATATTTGTAAAATTGACAAATCTAGGTCAAATTCACCATGTTTCAACAATTTTAAACCATATTTTTAGCAAATCTAGTGCTTAGCAAAAACAAAAAATTACCTACTCTACATACAGTAGTCCTCTTATAATTCTCAGTGCATGAAGCCTTCTCCAGAAAATGTGTAAGCTTTGTTATACAGGAAGTTTTGGAAAGCTTTTTTTATAAGCTGACGTTTATTACATTTCATAAAAAGAGAGCTGCTTATGATGAGGGAGAGGAAATGGATTACCAATTATATGCTTAGCAGCAGACCTGTCACACACAACAGCACTGGTCTCAAAATATTGACACTGAATCCATCTCAAAAGGAAATATTTTCTATAGGATAAGGACTCAGAAAAACCCAGGATCCAAAGCTAAGTGCGACTATAACATTCTAAACATCTCAGATGCACAAAAAGCAGATTTTTAAATCTCAACTTGCTCTTCCCCATGACCTTTTCAGCTTTCTTGGCTGAAGAAAACCTTTAGACTGAACGATTTGATCTTCAGGGATTCTAGACCCTTCTGATTTTAAATAACTATAATTCTTCCATTTTCTTCCAGGAAGGTAATTTCCAGTTCAATGCACATTTTAGGCACTTTAAAGCTTACATGAGCCTAAGTCAACACTATCAGCAGAAGGAACATGCATAGCCTTTTGTGTCACCTTCCTGCATAGCTACCTCTCTTCCGGCACAGACATTTAGGGAGCAGGATGTGGGAGCTGCCCTAAAGTAATGTAAACAACTTAGGGTATTTGTCAAGTTTTAAAATCCCCATCAACTCTCAGATCTCATCCGTTCCATAGCCCCACAAATATTTGTTCATGCACAGAGAAAGGGCTCACGTTTTTCAAGATCAGTGCCAGTTTATGTCAACTTTTAAGGTCTGAGAAGCCAAGAATCAAGAGTTACCCTAAAAACCCCAAATAAAAACCCCACCCCCAAAAAACCCCCACAAACCCCTCCAAAACTCCTCACCTCCCTCAAAAAAATAAAACAAAAAACCAAACAACCAAATCCCTTAAAAACTGGTTAGTCTCAAGAGATTTGAGACCTGCTTGTGCAGTTTAAAGAGTTTTGCACTAGTTTGAACTGCTTAGTCTGCAATTACCTCTTCATTCTTTAAGCTTTTTTGGGTGTGAATTAGTAAGAACTCAGCAGTAGCAAGTTTGCCACTTTGTATTAAATTAGTTGAATTTATTCCACTATAAGGCTGAAATAACCATAACTAGGACAAGCAGACGCTCTTCTTGCCTACCTTAAAGGTTTGCAGCAGTATAGCTCTTACCAGTGGCTTCATATTAGTACAGCTATACCAAATAACAAACCCAAGTAAACTCATGTTCAAGATATACACCTAAACTTCAACTGAAATCTGTTTTCTCTGTTAATCAAAGGCTTTTCAGGCATTCCTACTTATATCACATCTAAGAATCTTTAAGACCTGATTTTCAAAGGTTTGACACTTGCAGCTTCACAGGGAAAAGGTGAAGAGACTTCAGAGGAGAAAACCAATTCTTGGAAACCTGTTTTTTTTTCCCTAGAGAATTAAGTTTCACCTCAAGCATAAAACACTCATTTAGGAATACTTTTTAATACCACTACATCTAAAATTAAAAAAAAAAAAAAAATCCAGATTTGGTTACATAATCAAACCAGAGGCTAAGTGTCTTCTCAGCAAAGACAAGGAAATTTTTATATATAACCTAGTCCTATATTTCTTATAACTTAACCGTACAGTGTGTAAAACTGAATTCTCACTGAAAAAAATAACTAGCACAGCAGAATAAAACCCTGAAAATTCTTAAATACTTTTATATTTTCTGCGTTATTATGGGGAGTATCAGATGGAAAGGCCATGAATAGCAGATTTCAGTTTATATAAATTTTTTCCAAAAGCCACATATGAATTTTGTTCTGACTTACCACGGAGGAACTGAAAGCCTTGCCATTGAGTTTGTATCAGTAAATACTGAGAGCATGTACAAGAATCTCTTACAACACTTCTCTCTGGAAAAAGTGTTTTCTTATCTGATCAATGTGTCATAACAGCAGGCAGAAAAAAAAAAAAAAAAAAAAAAGGCTAATTCAGTTTGCATGAGCATATCCAGAAATCTCTTTCCAAATGTGTGGGTAAATTCCCCAGACCCACCCAGGCTTTGTGTATGGCAAGTTCAGCTCTTGCCATACATCACAGCAGAACTGTGACCATTCTCACCTATGTACAGCTGCTATGTGCAGGTTGAACACGCTACACAGATCCTTGGCTTTTTTTCCTGTTTCAGTTGCTAGATATCATCTACAGGGACATTTACGGAAAAGGGAAATCCTTGGTCATCAGATCCAGAGGTTTTGTGGCTTCTTTCTCAGAGAAAAAGAGGTCTGTCTTTCTGAACAGAAATAATGGTAACATTGCTCGTAGAAACGAGAAAACAGCAGAGCAAAACTTAACGTGAAAAGGACAATTACTCAACAGTGTCAAAGGAGGAAAGTGAAAAGTCCCAATCAAATCCTGAGGGAGGAGTTGGGGTAGTCCATCTCATGCATCTCCGTACTCACAATCCTTGGCTGACTCCTGCACATTCAGAAGAGTAGCCTCTCTCACCACTGCGCAAAACACACAAACCCAGCCATTTTCATGCCCAACCTACATCACTACATCAGCAGAAGTTCACACTTTATGACTCCTTAAGGTAACATTAAAAATACACAAATCCCTAAAATACAATACCCCTTCTGTACCACTACGCTACAATTGAGAAACAAAGCTTATTCAACCAAATTTTTGCAATAAATCAACTTCACAGAAACAGATGATATTTCATACATAGCGAAAAGGTCTCTCAATACTAACCTTACCTTTTAATAAGGCACCACGTCCTCTAAATCAACAATAGCACTGTGCATTGGTGCAACACCTAACTTTGGGTTGAAAACGGTTATTAAACCTCTATTTTCAAACAAATACAATTTTTAACTGGCCCTCAGAATTCAATCCTAGGCACTAACCTACAGGAATAAAACTCAAGGCAAATACTGCAGCCTTTTTACTAGTGCTAATAGATGCTTTACTGAAGAATGTCAGCCATGACTCAGACTCACTTGTTCCAAGTAGGAGATCTTAAATTTTGGCATTTTTGAAGCCCTGCAGTCATTAAGCTATGTATTTTCTACACACACATGCACACACACACACACACTCTCTCCTTTTTTTCTGCTGTGTTCTGAAGTGGAAAAATAATCTCTCATCATCAGCAGCTTTCAGATGGAGCTGGGCATTACAAAAAGAGATCAACTAAGACACAGTAAGAAAAAACAAGAAAAAGAAGCTAGAGCTGGCAGAAGACAAACAACAAGCTAGACAGTGTTGTTTCTGTGACTAATATTTAAACACTGTTAGAGTATACAAAGGACAGTAACAACCGGCAAGAATTACAGTACCAGTAAACCCAGTATACTCAGAGAAGTCATTGTTCATGGTGGGAGCCTCACAGTCAGTTCCAGCTTTCTCAGCAAGATGCTGTCTCATGCTGAGCTGAAAGGAATTTCCATTTTCTAAAAGATCTAATTATGGCAATCAAAATATAGTGATTGTATGCCCTTTAAATAGCAAACACACACCTGCACACAGAAGAACAGGTTACAGGTACACAGAAACAGGCGAATGTCAGGATGAGTGCCGGCTACACCTCTCCGGTCAGAACCTTAAACATAGAAAGACACTTTAAGAACCTGCCTGGAAAAGAACAGGAACCCATTTTTGATCCGAGTGCCCAAGCTGAGATAAAACAATCAGTAATTTTAACTACTTGTTTGACATAAATCGCATAAAAGTCAGCTAATTAGATCTAATCAAAATTCGGACATCCTGCAGATGCAGAAATAAATAGAGAAGAACCATTTTCCACAGGTTCAGAGTGCTGCCACTGCAGGGAGGCTGAGCTCAGCCCAGCTGACAGCGTTGCTTGGTGCTACTACAGAGACCTTTTTTATTGGAGAAATTTAGGACAATGCTTAGAGTCGTGTCAGCTCTCTTTATTAAGGTCCTCACAGAGATTTGTTTGACACAATATATTTTTACCAGATCAAAGTATTCTATATGTATGTTAGGCAAAGTAGAGAGCATGCTGTACTTTCCTCTCTTCTCTCAGAGTTTGAAACAAAGCATTAAGAACCAAGGTATGAGCATTTATCTGTCAAATAAAGATCAAGGATGATTAAGAGCCTCTGGCAAATAAAGATCAAGGATCGTTGAGGGCCTCTGACAAAGCTGATGGTGCAGTGTGTCCCCATCCAGCTTTAAAAAGCATTGATACAGATGCTCTTGCTGCTATTACAAACCAGAATTTTTTGGAAGTTTGAAGTCATTCCCTTCAAGATCCATGAAGTTCACTACCTGTTCTTTATGCCTATGGTAACTTTTGCTTTTTCTTTTCTCTGATCTCCTGTAATATATGAATTAAAGTGTCTGTAATGGCTGATTAGTAGTAGGCTGACATTAATAACCATATTGCTACTCTGAAATGTAGTGTTCTTGTTATTAAAACAAAACAAACAAGCAAAAAACCAAAAAAACCATCCCTGAATGAAATAATTTACACTGCTGCCTACCTCCTTATGTTTGCAACCTGATCCAAACTCAAATTCATACCTGGAAGGTGTTTAAGAAATTATGAATCCAGCTCTGTGGATATGGGTAAGTAAAAGCTGATCATAAAGAGTTGACCAAAGGGAAACAAACATAAAGCCCATCAACTTTAATCTTTACTGAACACTTGGATTACACTAGAAGATAAACACCACAGAAATGTCTCTGGAGACTGCAGTTTGGGGACCCTTCATTATAGCGTGGGATGCTTTAACAGATGACAATTAGACTGATTAGAAGTTACCCAGTTGAACACTGCGCTGTCAGAAAATGTAATCAGTGAAAAGTGAAATAGGTTGTAACTGACATTTTTTCCTAAGAGAAAAATATCAAAACAAAGAGGGAACAGGGTTTTGTTTCTGACTTTTTTAAAAGATAGATCTCTTAGGGGATGCTTGTGGGAATTCTAGGATTCGTAGCCTCTTAAGAGCTGTAGCAGTGGTCCACTGAGGAGGGTGGAAGCACAAGAACTTCCAATCCTGATAAGACACCAAGAAGTGCACCTCAGATTTAAGATTGCAATACTTCAAGGCACATCTTTAAGTGGAAAAAAAAAAATCCATCATTATCCAGACCTTTTCTCTGAAATATCTTACTTCACCACTTAGTTCTACTGAATGATATGGAGTGCAATTTCAGCCAAATCTGATTTCTTCATACCGAGTCAAGCACAAAACCCAGGACATCTCCATATAACTACATTTAGACAATTCTTCATTCCTCTAGAGGGAAGTCTCCTTCATTTGAAGGCATTATAGTCACTGCTGCTTAACAAAAAGATAAAGAACCACCCAGTTAACAAGTCTGTATCAAAGTCATGAGCAGCAGTGCTCCTCAGCACAACAAAGTGCTGGTTATTCCATGCTAGAGGAGGAGAAAATTTAGTTCCTTTAATTAATTCCGTTAAAACTGATTGTAGTGTTTACTGCTACTATTACCAGAACATCTGCCATTGCCTCTCACTTCAGACATTTCTTCTAGTTTAGAACCCCTTCAAAGAACTGTGCTCTTGAACGTTGTCATTTACCAAGACTTCTTTTTTGGAAATCTATCATAGGTGTGACCATATGTTGAAAGAAATTTGGGCATCTGAACAACAATTGTCTTCATATTTGACCCAATGAACCTTGTTCAAAATTCCCAAAAAGCCACTAAATGACAGTTTCAGACTGAATATGGTGGGAACTGTAGATGAGGTACTCACATCCAAGTAGGAGTTTGCACACAAATAAAGAGCAGAACTGAGCCAAAATCAAGTAGTGAGGTTCTGCCTTACACAGATGCAATCTTCACTGTTTCAGCTAGTGATGATCTGAATTAGCACCTCAAAAGCATTTATTATGGAGTGGATCTGTATTTGCTTGAATCTCTTTTTCCTCTGTCTTTGATTTTTTTGGGTTGGATTTTTTTCATCTGTCCCACTCCTTGTTTTCTTTTTGCCTCTCGTTTTGAGTAGTATTCACAGGAAGAATCACTGAACACGCATGGGAACCAACCTTTAAAAACATTGCTCTGCAAAATCTGCAATGACAGTGTCTTTATGGACACAGGCATGGAAATTAAATTTTGGCATGAATTATAGAATACCAAAGTACATTGGAGTAGACCATGTGCATCATAATTCAAATTATTCATATTGTAACATATTGTACACTAGTATGAAAACTAATTTACAGAACAGATAAAGATCTTGCAACTGTGGAAAGAAATAGAAGTAAATGCACATTTCATTCATCCTCAAAAAAAACCCAACTGTTTTCATTATATGGACTGTTCTTCAGAGATTTTTAAGGTAAATATATTTATATCAAACTAGTAAATACAATAAAAATGAAAAGCTTTAAATGAATTCTTGTTAAAATTAACCTTTCAGACCTTGTGTACCCTCATTTACCTTAGTTAAGCCAATAGCATAATGTTCAGAAATGTCTGGGGGGGATGTTGGGTTTTTTTCATTTTTTGTTTGGGTTTTTTTTTTGTTTGTTTTTTAATGTGTCATTTTGTGTCAGAACTACAAAAGCTTTTTGGGTACCTAAAAATATAATCATCCAACTGAAATAAAAATTTTTAAAATCAAAAATAGAATCTGCAGATTTCCAATTCCTTTCTTAAAACCAAAAAATGCTACTTTTTCTAAACTCTTTGAAATAAAACAAAACTAACTGTCAGGAAGCTTTTCATAAAAAAATATTCTATTTTGTAGATAACAGACAGCAAACCACTTTTCTTGGAGCTGCTGAGGCAGCTATTCTCTAGAGGAGAGCAGAGATTAAGATAAAGTGGAAATAAAGACAGAAGACACCACAGTGGCTTCTATTTGCTCTAGACTGCTCCTTACAGTGCATGCAAGTTTCTTTACATTGCCTTTCAGAGATGCTCTCTTCCTCCCTGTTTTCTGCAACCTTTTTTAGGTGACTTAAGCACCTTCTTCTAAATTGTTTCCTGTGCCAGATGTCTAAAAATTAGGCCCCTCAGAAGATAATTCAGAGGCTCTTACTCAAACAATCCATATTTTGTAAAAACACCCTTTTAAGTGGCAGCAGAGGAGCTACGTTTAGAAGGAAGGAGAGGAAGAGAAGAAAGCTATTTAGTAATAAAGCAGACAGTATATGTCAACATTCTGTACATTAGATGTGACAATACATCTTTCTTCATCTACAAAAAAACAGGGTCAACGATTTAGCTCTTTATCCAGAGGCAAAAATGATTAAAAAAACCTGGACACTGCTTAAGTGAAGCACGTAGTGAGCATATATATTTGTAATGACTCAGTGAAGTTTCACAGAGGGCATGTACACAGCTACCACTTTCAAGCAATGATAAACTTCTACAATTCCTTTGGTAATTCAACAAAACAAAACAAAAACACCTTGAGACAGCTAAAATACTCTCTCAAAAAATATTGAAGGTTCACGTCACACCTCTGAGATGTCATTTTGTCTAATCAAATAAATCCTAAGTCTCAGAGGCGAATTAAAACTTCGGAATAAGTGCAGGTGCCTGGGACAGCCTTAGATTTAGAAGGTTTCAAAGTAATTTAGAAAATCAGAAGTGCTTGTATGTAATACTGTTGCAGTGTCCAAACTGAGCTTGAGAGGAAGTGAATCACAGTCCTTTTGTAACATGTTCAGAGGCCTCTCAAAACACCAGCAGTATCCATAAAACTCAAAAGACATTAACTCCTCTTAGAAAATGGGGCTATACAACTGCAGCAAAATCCATCTCCTAATCAGATAATCTAGTTATTGCCACAATGACTCCATTCATCCCAAGATATGAAATTATATCAAACAGAAAGCCTTGCTTTTTTAATTTGCTTCCTGCCTGCAGGCTGAGGTCCTGCACAGACACACACAGAGTACCAGTGACCTCTCTTGAGCCAAGGCTTGTGGGCTGCTTTCTGGTGACAGGCCATAAGACAGTGCTTCTGTAGCTTTCAAGTTACTCTATGTCAAATGTAACAGTAAAAGAGGATGTTTCTGGTTAGTGCAAATTTAATAAACTAATAGTATTCTGCTTCTGTAAAATTTAGACACATATAAATAAACTATTATAGTGACAACTACGAAATTTCTCTGTCTATAGAAAACTGGCAGTTCATAAATATTAAAGCATGCTGTTAGCAACAAAAGTACAACATATAGCTGTTATTTTTCCTAAAGATAAGGAAACAGTAACCATTGCTGAAAAAATTCATTATTTATAGACCTTTGAATTTTAAAGCCTCATGTCTGCACTGCAATATTTTCATTAAAATTCAAAAAAGTATCTGTTTGTTATCCCTTTGATGAATGTGCTGAAGGCATGGAAACAAGTAACTATTGCTGACAGATTTCCCAATGATATAGTGGTATTTGCCACTTAATCATCAATACAGTGCTTTAAATGAGCCTTAATGTTGCCAAATAACTACCATGTAGCTTCATTAAAGCTAAAACATAGAAATGCTATCACAATTGGAGATTGCAATCATGCATCTATAATTTGTATCAGGGAAGTGTTACAGGGGAGAAGCACACTCCAAGGCAAACTTCCCTTAGGGCTTACTACAGGGAATTTTTAATGCCTTCAGAGCTACGAAGAATAACAAACAAATTTTCTACCTTGTCAAAACACGCTTTGGAAGTATTATGATGACTCCCAGAGTCCTTCAGCTAATTTGTATGACTTCTGTGGTCAGAATATTTTCCCTTTCAAATTCAGTGGGTACTACCCACCTTAATTCTTCCTCAAAATAATTTCCTTCTTGTAATGCTATCAGAAAGATCCTGACAGTAAAACATGAATGGACTAATAAAAACATTACCCAAAGCAGTCAAACTAGCTTAAACAGAACAACAAAACAGGCAAACTAAAAATATTTTCCATAGACTATCTTTCATTGCTACAGTGATTTTGGATGTTGTAACAGACTCTGGTCATACTGAAGACTTTTTTCTATTCAAACCGTAAAGGATTCTCGTATGAGTTTTTAAAATAGGGAGGAAAAATTTCTTTTACTGAGGTTTGTTAAAACAAGGATTTTCCATCTTATCTCAAAAATGACCTCTCCATCAAAGCCCAAGTAAAGTTTTCTTGAGAGATTTAATGATGTTATAGAGACCAGGACTATTTACAAGACTCTGAAAGACACATTGTAAAAGTTTTATTGGTAGATAAATTACACTAAGTCTCCTCGATGAGGCTAGAGCAACCCTCGAAGCTCTGGATCCACCACTGTTAGCCAAGGGCTAAGGTTATGGCCAGAACAGCCAGACCATCCAAGCCTGCCCAACAACCAGCAGATCTCACAGATGGTTGGCTGGGTGAGGGTGTGTAACTACAACTCTCTTGAATGAACTGTCAAAGTAACACTTAAAATATTCTCTGAAGTTCCAGTCTCAGAACAGAAGTTGTTCATAATCTCTCCTGCGTGACAAGCAGAATCTGGACAAAGGGTGAACTGAAGAGGTTGCTTAGTTTTTGGTCACATGTGGCATCCAGAAATCACCTCCGCTGCAGGGAATGGGCACACGCTCTATGGCTTCCCCTGTAGTAACAAAACTCTTATTACTCCACAGATACCAAGAGAAGACTGCAGAGAGAGGGAGCTCTTTCAGGTGAAATAAGAGGGAAAATTCCCTCCATGTACAATTAGGATGAAGACAGATGGACAGCCTACTGTTCCCAACAGTTACTCTCCTGTATTTTCACCTAGTGGGTTTTTTGTTTATTTTGTTTTAGTAAGAGTATCAGTAATGTGCAGCTAATAAGGAAAATCAATTTGCTTCTAGCAAACAAATACGACAGCAACAAAGGTGAAAATTCTCATTAATCTCTCAACACACAGTTGAGACTTGAAAATATGTCAAATATATGAAGTGTGTGCATCTTCAGAAGGGCTTAGAATGTTCTTTTCAAAATACCAAACCTTGTCAGAACTTGCACAATTTCAGATTTTACAGTAACCTTGAATACTAGTCTGGGCTGTCAAAATCCTTTTAACCCAGTTCTGAGAGGATCTATGTTATGTTAAAACCTAGGCTGTTGTTTTTGATTTTTGGGGTGGGAGTTGGGTGTTGGGAGTTTTTTGCTGGGGAGGGGAGGGGGGAGAAGGAGGTTTGTTTGGGTTTGTTTGTTTGTTTTAATAAAGCTAGAGTTCAACTCCAAATTCTATATAGGTGATTCTAAAAAAATCTATAAATTATTCAAAAATGCCAGAGAATTCATAACTGGAATCCAGAAGCAAAATCAGCAACTTGTGGTATATTCAAATGCTGCATTTTGGGGAATCTCCTCTAGTGAAATCTCTGAAATACTGTATTATTTGAACCCATTACAAAAACATCACAATGTATGTTGCCTGTGTCCAGATCTACTGTCTGGACAGCTAGAGAGAAGGGCAGAAGAAGAGCTATACCTAATGTAGTACTTCTTCCACATCCTCCTCTTCCATGTAGATTCACATAGACCTCAGGAGATCACTTTCAGGGAATACGTTTCTATATCTTTCTGAAGGAAGGGGTGTACGGCCTCTGTGTGTAAGTATTTTTATGCTAAAGAAAACTGGTAAAGGTCTTTTACTTCTTCACAGGACATAATGATGTTCTTCAGCAGCAAGCATGGAAAATTCTGTCAGAATTCGGATTTGAGCTGAACTGCAGCCAATATAAGGAAGATTTACTTGTACAAAAGGCAACTGTTAGCTACTACGAGAAAGCATGATGCCAGTTGTAGTATACATAGCTCCAAAACAGGTCAGAGCACATTATCATTTAAATATATCAAAGGAATTTTCATAATCAAAAGCAAGAATAAACAGCAGAGTGTGCTCAGGAGACTGCGGTCACTTAATGAAATCAAGAAGAGCCTCTGAATTACACTGCAAGCCTAAGCTGATAGCCTCAAAACCCCTGAGAAAAAAAAAAAACGGTGCAATACAAGCACTTCTCCACTTTCCTTGGTGAGAAATATTCAAGATACTGAGTTATATCCATAGCCTGCACTATAACAGGTAAACACCATTTTAGCAATAGAGATTGTTACTTTTGTATGGATTTATCTTTTCCCACTGTTCAGACCAGCTGATTAACTCATATGTCTGTTTCCTCTAAATCAGATGCAAAGACAAAAACATGAGGACTGCAGTACGTTTTTTTTCTCTTAGCTCTATGTCACTTTCCTTTAAAATCTCACAATATATTGCAGTACACTACATACTGCACATAGCATTTGCAGCACAAAAGTGTTTAACCACCCACAAGCTGAAACAGCATATACAATACAAGATTTACTTCACCCCTCCCTTATTTCTTGCAGAGGTAGGTTTGAGCGAAGTTTCTAAGTCTTGTTCCTCAGTTTTCTAAAGTTCAAGAAGATTCAGAAGAAGGATATTTGTCCTGAAGACATCTCTGATTTATCTAGTTTGAAATTTCTGCCAAATAATTGGCTTTTTCCTCAACCTCTGCATGTCAACTAAAAACACCAAAAAAAAAACCCCCCCACAATTTGAGTCTTGCAATTCCGTACTGAATCCCACAATATGTTATTGTAAGAGAAGACCCAAAAACCTCTGAAGCAAGAGACCGGTTAATGTCAGCACAGAGGCAAGCAGCAATAAACAATATTTAGGTTGAAGCTGAAGCTGAAAACTATCCCCTGCTGAAGAAGGCACACTCACAGACAGCAGCTACGACCAGACCATATTTGCACAGGGACATGAGGAGCTTCCCATCTTGGACATACTCAACACTTGATGGAACAAAGCCCTTACCAACCTGATCTAGCCTTTGCATTGGCTCTGGACTGACCAGGAGGTTTGTCCATCTGACCTCCAGAAGTGCCTCCCAATCTGAGTATTTTTAAGATATATTTTCTCAATGCACAAACCTCCATTAAATATAAGCACAAACCTGAAAGGCGCTGGATGACTACAGATGCACTCACACACTCACTAGTTCTATTCTCTGTCAAGATTTTGTGTGTTAAGAGCCTTGCCAGGTACTCTATAGCTGACAGCTCATAACAAACCACAATGTACAAAGAATATTTTTGTGAGTTTAGAGAAGCTACAGGATAACCTATAGCTACACCTAATAGTGATTATATGAACATTACTAATATCTTACCTCTGCAGAGTCAGAACAACTTAGAATGCTTATTGTCAACACTGATTTCAGAGAAGGACCTTCACTGGCTACAGGAAAATCTGCATTCATGTATCCATGCAAAATTAGCATTCAGAAGACAGCTGAGGCTCTCCTAGCTATTTACTAGCTAGCTACCTTTTCCTGATTCATCATGTTGTTGCAGCAGAGCTTCCCTGACTGTGGACAAAATCTGGTCTGGGCAAATTGCAGATTCTTTGCTTTTCTCAAGGCCAAGCCTGAATTCTGCACCATAATCTCAAAACCCTATATGGCACAAAAGAAACATGGTTTGAAAATCATCCCTAAGGAGGGCAGAAATCAATAATTTTGATTCATATTTTTACAGAACTTGTGTAAATTCATGTCAGTTAATGAGGCTGAGCTGGTCTAAATCAGATGAGGAGAATCTGGTCCCGAGAGTCTCGCTTCAGAATGCAATGTACCGTGTATTTATCAGAGCAGGACTCCATTTTGCTAATGTTTGTTTATTCTGTTACCACAGCATTTAGAAAACTATTTTCATGCACAAGACATTTACTGTTATTGCTTGTTAGGGTGTATGTATATGGAGCTGTAAGAGAGCTCAGGGTTTGCTAAAACTAGTTAGGCGTGTTCTGTAATTTTATCAAGCTGCAGTCTGCAAGCTTGATTCAAAGAAAGGAATAACAGTATAACATGAAAATATTGTAGAATGCTGGACAGGTGCTGAGGAACTGGAGCTCCACGCAGTGTTATGGCCTTGGGAAAACACCCCTGATAGATTTAATGACCTTGTCTCTGATTCTCTCTTTTTCCTCTAAAGATCTGCCCTAATCGATTTTTCTCGAGATTTTTTAAGGTTGGGTCTTTCACAAGAGGTCCTTTCAAAGCCAGCCCTTTATGCCACAACTTTCCCAAGTCCTCTAATTGCAAAACCTGCTAGATAAAGGTCCATCAGCTTGGAGGGTCCTTGATTCCACACCACTTCAGATGTCCACCTCCCAGTGGCATACATACATACTTCACTGATTCTCCTAGTAACTTCTGCAGTTTTTGACTACCTCTGGAAGCACAGTCTCCACCTCCAGGGGATGATGCTAAAGAATATCTTGCTTTTCCTAGGCATTTACCAGCACGTGAAATGTGAAATTGTGAAATGGCACCTGTAACCCTTATTTTTTGTCAGGTGCCCATACAGAATCCCAAACTCAGAAGACAGTAAACTATTAGGTTGTAAAGTGAGGGAAGGCGGCATGAAAAGCACAAGTACTTCATTTTTCCCAAGCATAAGGGAAGATCAGTCNTTTTTCACTACCTCTGGAAGCACAGTCTCCACCTCCAGGGGATGATGCTAAAGAATATCTTGCTTTTCCTAGGCATTTACCAGCACGTGAAATGTGAAATTGTGAAATGGCACCTGTAACCCTTATTTTTTGTCAGGTGCCCATACAGAATCCCAAACTCAGAAGACAGTAAACTATTAGGTTGTAAAGTGAGGGAAGGCGGCATGAAAAGCACAAGTACTTCATTTTTCCCAAGCATAAGGGAAGATCAGTCACTGTCTATTGGAACTTAGAATAGTCTTAAAAAAGGAAAATGCTGCGTGTGTACCCATAGCCCATTTTGTCAGCTTCTTACATCAGCTATTTGTGCCATCTCTCCTTGCATAATTCTTCTCTCCCTATTAATATTTTTTAAAGTCTACTAAGACTATTATACTGAAAAAAGAAGAATCATCTTATAATTTAAGACATATAAGTTGCTATGTTTTTGGAAACCAAATAGAATTCATTAGGGACATACATTAACCACCAGCTTCTGATCTTCCTGCAATTACCTCTTCTTCAGAAAACCATAATGAGGGTTTTAATAAAAACTGGTTTCTATATGCTAAAGCATTAATTCTTGTGAAATGGAAATC
>VZRS01002398.1:45574-106027 GCA_013398055.1 Ifrita kowaldi
GCTATCGACCAAAGGATGATAAGAGGGGCTGACTCTGCCAGTGTCTGGAGACGAATCTTGAGTGGTGTGAGAGAAAGATATCTGTGCGGAGATGATCTCTATATGCAGCAAACCCAGTGGAAGACCATAGAACAAGGGATCCAATGCCTGAGAGAACTGGGAGTAGTAGAGGTTGTCTTCACAAATGACTCAGGATTAACAAGTCCAGACCATGCCCCAGTTAGTCCATTCATGTAGCGAAAGCTCATACAGCATGGGCCATCAGAATATAGGTCTGCTTTAGCACTAATGAAACCAGATTATGGTGCAAATGAGACCGTGCAGGATATGGCAATGAAGCTCCGAGCATACGCAGACACCGTGCATGGCCCAACACATGCGAAAATTGCAGCTGTGAAAACACGTGTGCAGAAATTAGAAGATAAGATGGAGAAGAATTTCCAAGACAATCAGTCACTGTCTACTGGAACTTAGAATAGTCTTAAAAAAGGAAAATGCTGCGTGTGTACCCATAGCCCATTTTGTCAGCTTCTTACATCAGCTATTTGTGCCATCTCTCCTTGCATAATTCTTCTCTCCCTATTAATATTTTTTAAAGTCTACTAAGACTATTATACTGAAAAAAGAAGAATCATCTTATAATTTAAGACATATAAGTTGCTATGTTTTTGGAAACCAAATAGAATTCATTAGGGACATACATTAACCACCAGCTTCTGATCTTCCTGCAATTACCTCTTCTTCAGAAAACCATAATGAGGGTTTTAATAAAAACTGGTTTCTATATGCTAAAGCATTAATTCTTGTGAAATGGAAATCGCCTTATCCAAAAGAAGGAATAGAGTGTAGGACATCATGAATTACCTTTGGCAGAAAAAGCCTCTTGCAAAAGCATCAGGCAACTAAGATGCCTGATGTAGCGTCTGCTTTAATTTTTTATGAATGGACTTATTCTATTGGTTTCATTTTTTTCCCCCCAGTCTCTTTTATAGCATAGAGCCCAATCCAATTGGAAAATGACATATATCCTGCAGGTTTCCAAAATTCCTTTGGCTTTTCTTCAGCTTAAAATAAACAAGGATTAATGGCCCAGCACATCTTGGTGCTCATTTGCATTCTTCCAAGATGAATCCCATGTATATTTTCAGCATCATTCCAATAATTGTGCGGAACACCAGGAAGTTAAAAACAAGTGTGAATGAAAGTCTGAATGAAAAACCTAATGTAAGGTTTCTCTCAAGTCTGAAAATGCGTTAAAATTTTTAAATCTGTCATACCTTTCCAATTAATCAAAATAAATCCTACAGTAAATTCATGGTAGTTCAAAATTGTTACAGATCGTCAGTGATTGAGGGGACAACCTCATGTTTACGTTTGTTTTCAGAGCACAGTCAGGGTTTTCTGCTGGCAAATAGGACATGTAAAACTCAGGAACAAATTTCAAAAGTACAGGAAATCAGTTGTGCAATTCTACATCATTATTAAGAACCTGTGAAGAAATCAAAACTGAACACATGCATGCAGCAAATTTAAAAGCACATGCAAGAAGTGTTTCACACAGAAAACTGCACGCTCCCTTAGCCCTTGTGAACTGAAGGTAGTTTACAGTCTGCTTTGGAGCACAAATATCTCGTGAGTACATTGTCTGTTTAGGGTTCAAAGCCATGGGTGTTTAGAAACATAATTTTCAAAGTCACATTGCTTTATGACTGTTCATATGTCTAAAGACTAATCAACTGTGACAAGATGACCATTAGGGAAAACCATTCATACACAAGATGACAGATGTTTTAACACAAATATAATACCAACTTAGTAATATATTAAAAAAAAAAAAAGATATGACAGGTTTAAGTTTCAATTCATTAGAGATGTTTCAGACTGCAGTAATCATTTTCAAACCAATGAACCCTGTTAAACTAGGAACACAGTCTTCCTTATATTAAACAGTGATTCCACTCTCAAAATCAAGTGACTTAATAAGAAGCTATTACTTCTGTGCACTGCAACCTGTTCCCTTTCTCTATTCAACCTTGACTGAACGAAGGTTTTACGGCTTTTACTTCCTTTTACCTAGAAAAATGAGAGACTATAGGACAGCAAAACACAGGATTTAATTCCAAATATTTTTGCAACTAGCCACAGAAAATAATCCCAAACTTTATAATCCTTAATTCTAACAGCACACAAAATTGACCTTTTATTTCTATTCCAGAAATAAAACCTGGAATATTTGAGGGGAGAAAAACCAAACAAACTACACCCTTTCATTTGTATCCTTCATACTAAGGAAATGAATGTTTTCCATAGTATTCATGTATCCTATCTTACTCTTCTGCATTAGGGAAGTTTTGCAAATGTGACTTATTCTGAACTGTGGACTATTCTGGAAGCATGAGATCTGTTGGGACAGCTTGGTGGGTATGTGTTAAAGATGCCTCTGACCTGACTGTCACAGCTTGGCATCTGAACTACCACTAGCCCAGCTCATGCCATAAATTCCAGTAGCTTTCTAAGGAAGTATTACAGCACCAGCATCTATTGTAAGAAAGCCATAGTTGCATTTTCTTTAAAAGCAGAGCTACGCTCATGTCCAGAAACTACAGGCATGACTGCAAAAATGTCACAAGTAGCCTGGGCAGCATTATACTTTTGTAAAGATGCACAGGGAGGAGTATTTCATGGCTAGTGCTTCTTGTGTGGAGCACATTCTCTTAGGATTTTGATTTGGATGGGGATTTTTTTGTGGATTGAGCTTTTGTTTGTTTTGTTGTTCTCATTTTTTGTTTTTGTGGCCAACTTTCATGTTTTCCAACATGAAAGACCGCCCTCACCTTTTGCCTTGGTAAGGAAAATAAAATATAACAGTCAAGTTTCATTTGTTGAATCTCATTAATAGACTCCCAGCACTGGTCCATTACCATGCCTCAGAACATAACCTGAATCTAACAAAATTCACTTCCAGATTAGTATTTATCCATCCAGATTAGTATTCCGTCATCTCAAGCCTTGGACATACAAGCATTCTATAAGATTTCTAGTCACAAGATTGCACCACAAAATGAAAATTTGGTAAAGCTCCCCTTCTTGCAACTGTTCTTACCTGATAAGAGCTCATAACACCCCTACAATTGCAAAAAGAAGAGCTTGGGTTGCCACACCATTTCTCTTACAGCCCCTGAGCCATATCAGATATAGATTATATTTCAATACAACCTAATGGTTTGGGGTTTTTTGTTCGTTTGTTTTTAACAAACACCTCTGAGATGCAATCCCAGCACCATCTCCTTTATGGGCCAATGTGCAAAACACAGAGCAGGAGATAACACCTTGCACTGTGTGAAGACTGGCACAGTGGAATGTATTCTTATAGATCACTCATGGTCAAGAAGAGTAATTCTTCATGTTGTTTTCTTGCATTGAAATTACTCTAAGGCAAAAGGAAAGGGAATCAGTTTTCTTACTTTCTCTACCTCAAATGCACATTTTGTTCAATGCAGTAGCTTCTGCTTTTTTCCCCCACTAAGGCTAGACTCAACCCTAAAACGTTCATGTCCATAGGCACGTTACCCCAAGTCTAGTATATTTGTTCAGGCATTTAAGCCTGTATCTAAAAGACACAGGAAAAGAAGTTAAAGGAGTCAGCTTAGCCAATATGAGTTTAACCTGTGGTACTTCACACTGCCATTTTAATCTTTCTGAAAAATGTTAATTATTTCAGGGTCTGGAAAAGTCAACTGTATTAACATCAGTGTGTAGTAAGTAATACTACTGCCATCTGAGATTTTGTTAGTTCCTTAAATATATGTTCCTTTTGTGGAGTCTGGCACCCATGTAATAAGCAGGGACTACCTAAGTACTACACAACAGAAAGTATCAACCATATTATACAGCAATAATGACAGTAACAACTGCTTACATAGGCTTAAACAGTTTTTTAAAAGCCTATTTACACTGTGTAGTGGTTCCAAACAGAGGAAAGTTGAGGTAACTTGGCAACTTCCATACACTGCAGCAGTGCTGAGACTCTGAACTTCTCTTGGAGGAAGAAAGATGTGCAGAAGCAGAGTATGAAAAGAACAGAAGCAGGATATAAGAACAGCTCCCCTGGAAAATTTATTATAATTAGGAGTTAGTCATGGGACTTCTCTGAGTAGTTTATTTTCTCCAGATCATCAAGTTTAATACCACTCAACAGACAGTCTTTCCTAAAATTCTCTCAACCTTTTTTTTAACTGTTCTTTCGCTCTTC
The DNA here is from genome assembly GCA_013398055.1 of Ifrita kowaldi. Classification (NCBI taxonomy): domain Eukaryota; kingdom Metazoa; phylum Chordata; class Aves; order Passeriformes; family Cinclosomatidae; genus Ifrita; species Ifrita kowaldi. The sequence continues at coordinate 49,827 of VZRS01002398.1, forward strand.
TAAATGTTAGAAAATCCTCTGACAATTGATGAAATCTAAAAATGCAACTAGTCATTGCAAAAAAAAGCAAACAAAACCCACTTCCTTTTGTTTGTCTTAAGTGCTCAAATCAACTGTTTTCTAATCTGTGTGCTGTGGAAAATAGTGAGCGATCTTTCCCTGGCAACTTTTTATCATCTTCTTCCAATTTTACAGGTCTATGTCATATTCTCCGAGGTTGACTCTTTTCTAGCAAGAGCAGCTTTAGTCTCTGCTCGTGTAAAAACTATTTCATATACTCCTTCATCTACTCCAGTTCTACTGCATGTTTTTCAGAGTTAAGCATAGTAAAGTACACTTCTACTTCATCCCATTTCCAGCTCATTCAGAAATATGTTAAATGGCAAGCCCTCAGAATCAAAATACTAGCAGGAAGATTCTCAGTTGCCTCTCTCCATTGTGAAAGCCGACTATTTTTACCTCAACTTCATTTTCTGTCAAGTAACTATTCATCCACAGGAAGACCTTTCCACTTACTTCATCAAGCTTAATTTCTTCAAGAGTTGTTTATGAGGGCTCTTTTCAGAAGACCTTTGAAGAATCTCAGCATACTGCACTAAGCAGAGCACACATATTCATGCTCATTGAAAATTCTAAAACTCTAGGAAAACAAAATCTACTTGATTAGTGAGGTGTAATTTTTCTTCAATGTGTACGTGGGATAAAACAAATTCCTTTTATAAGCATCTTTAAGCCATGTTTATAAAACAAAATTTAATTTCTTTTCTACTAATATGATCAGAGGAGAAGTCAGACCTTCTGGGGGGATTTTTGCCACGTCTTTATAAATTTGCATAAATTTTCATTTCCATATTCTGAGGCCACTTTAAGTAACAGATTTCACCTCTTCACTCAGTAATTTCATGACTGAGAGATCTCTTAAAACTCTTGATTGGGTAGTGTCCACCCTTGAGATTTTTAAATATTAATTTTACCTTTTCCTAATTTATAAAATTACATTTTACTGCTAGAATCTCTCTCACTGACAGTTCAGCAGGAGTAGTTCCTCAGACCTGCCTCATGTAGGCAAAAGTTCCAGTGTGAGAATGTGTCTATACTGTCCTGACAATGGAAGTGAATTGCAATGCTCCTCAACTTGGCTACAGACACTGGAATGTATTATCATTCTGTACTTAGATTAAAACAGACTGCACCTCTACATCCTATTACTTATTGGGTTGCAGTCTGTTCTCTTTGATCCAAATGCCAGGCTATTTATATTTTCAGTAGGATTTTTTGGGTATATACAGGTTTGGATGGGTTTGGGTTCTTTTACTGACAGCTGATGTTTGGGTTTTTTGGTTGGCTTTTGTGGGGAGTTTTGTTTTGAGGAGGAGGGGTTTGTAGGTTTGTTGTTTTGTTTTTTTTTTTCCCTTTTAGACAGCTTGTTGTACATGCATAACTCAAGCAAAATGACAAGAATAATGTAACCACATCTTCTGACCTCAGTGCCAGGTGTACAGTTTCAGAACAATATTAACTCCAGTAGAGTTCCTCTAAATTTTCATTGGTATAATTAAGGCCAAAGTTTAGGACCACCAAAATAGAATTAAGTTTACAAAAAAAGCAAACCCAAAACAAACAACCAAAACCAAACAACAGTCATACAATGAATTCCAAACTTCACATAATCTAATAAATTTATCTTTGTAGTAAGATGATAGTTCTAGACTTTGGATTTTAAAAGTATGGCGCTCTCTTATCTTCCCATGCTTTGAAATCGAAAAACATCTGCTCAACCCTACAGATACAATCAACTTATGTGTCAGTATTCAAAACTGCACTTCACTGAAGACCTACAAAATCAAGCTGGGAGAGCTGTGTGGAACTAACATGGAAGTCCGACACCATGGCCCCATTTCAGCCATTACACAGCTGAAGGCTTCAGAGAATCACACAAAGGTTTGGGTTGAAGGGACATTAAATATCACCCAGTTTCAACCCCACTCCCATGGGCAGGGATGCCATCCACTAGGTCAGGCTGCTCAAAGCCCATCCAACCTGGCCGTGAACATTTCGAGGGATGGGACATCCACAACTTCTCTGGGCAACCTGTGCCAATGTCCGACCATTCTGACAGTGCAGAATTTCTTCTTTATATATTTTCTTCCTTTTATGAGGTTTGTATGTATACTCATTTTTTCAAAGCATATATCCCAAGACAACGATCCTTCAGCTACAATTCATTCTATTTGGCACAAAATAAAGGATAAAGAGGAAAGAAGGTCTTGCATACAACCCAATTCTTGACTGACCAATATAAACAGAAGTTACAAACCAAATAGTAGTTGCAGGTGTTCTCCCTCCTGAGACCAGAACATCGGCTGAGAAGAAAACATAAGAATGATCTATGAAGTATATGAGGCACTTCCTTCTTCCTCTAACCTTTGTTGGCATTTCTTCCAATGCAAGAGTACTGTGCCCTTGGAGCATAATTACTTCACTACTCCTTTTAAATCACTGCAGTTGTACATCTTTTACTACACTGAACTGCACATACACAGTCAGCTGTTACCTTTGCATAGACTGCATTAGGAGCAGAATTCTTTGCCAGGAACCATATTAAGCAACATCTGAAATTATTGTCAGCATTAAAAAGAGGCTGTTCTATGAATTTCTGAATCATTGCATTAAAAAACTGCATCTCTGTTCCTGTTTTTTACCCATTACTGTTTATATTTTCTAATTCTACCAATTACACATACTTAAAAACACTGTAGTTTAAAATACAATTGCTTAAATTCAATTGCATCAGTGGTTGAATGATGTCAAAATTCTGGAGTCAGAGGTAACCAAGTTTAGGTATTCTTCAGACAAATCGGCAAGTGATTAATTAAATTTCCAACCTTTTCATTTGCTTCTTTTGAACCCAGATAAACTTTTGCTCTTTTCAGTTGACTTGCCTTCTAGCACTCACAAATGGAAAAAGAGAGATCAACATCATTAGGATTCTTCGTACCTCAACAATATATTAACACACTTTCCTTACTGTGTGTACGGAATTTTTATATACATCTTGAGGATTATATAGCGGTATATGATATTTCTGCAAGAGTTTTATGAAGGTAAAAGCAAATGAGGGGGACTGAACATGACTTTTATTATAGCACAGCATCTTAGGGAATTCTTTTTTTAGATTTTATTTATAGACTTTATTACAAAAATTGGTAACAGGCCAGATCCACATCCCACTGTGGCAAAAGCAATTGCCACTAATATCAATAGGAATTGAGGTGTTGAATTTTGTTTGAGAATATTTTATGAAAGATCCTTGCTAATAAACATCCTTTTAAATTGTTCCATATGTATTTATGCTCAAACTTAGGTCAGATTTTGTCTTTTTATTTATTTATTAGAAACTACCTAACTTACGTGGCTTTTCTAGTCTGGAATATTTGGAACTTCTTGTCAAATCAGTACTCCAAGCTCATTTTGCTGTACCAGCTATAAATATTGTACTCTGACCACTACACATATTGTGAGGTCACAGCAATAGGACAGACAGAAGGAAAGGAAAAATTTACGGCCCCCTACTACTCTTTAGTTAAGAAATGTAGCTAATTCTGCTTCTCCAGAGTTGCTTGTGTCTCTCATTCTCAAGGGATAATTTCTTGCTTTTCTCAGAAACTAAAACCAGTCCTCAAGACTACAGAACTGTCTGAATTTCATGATGCTTGTTCCTTCTCAGGACTTTTTCCTGTGTATGTGCGATAGAGAGAGGCTCTTCCCCCCCTCTTTCTCTGACAAGGCAGGCATTAAAAGGCAATTCTGAACTATTCGTCATACTGTAGAGCTAAGCTTTTTAGCAAAAGGAAAAGCATAAGCAGCTCACAAAATAAAATCTTTAAGGCTAGTGTCTCACTGACTTGGTTTAAAACTGCATAGTGACAAAGGCTCTCACTGCAGAACATTTTTTACAGTAGTGTGTATATGTGTATAAATACAGACAAGACAGAAATGAATGCTCTAAAAATATTGAACTAGAATATTTGGAAAAATAAACTACATGCAGGGTGTGCTTGAGTATCTGAGCACTTCATCACGATGTAAACACAAGGTTAGCTGAAATAAAGACAATGGTCCTCAGAAGTTTTCCCTACAGACCAATAATTTGTCAGCACAAATGGCATTACTGTTTAGAAGATGCTGAGGTTGATATTTGTCATTCTCCAATGGGCAAAGAAGACAAGGTTAATTCTTGGGATCTGGTCCTCCACATAAGAACTCCATGCTCCCTCCACAATATACTGCCTTAACCAATAGAGTTTATGACCACGTTCGTCATCTGTTTCTGAGCCTGAGCCTTCTAATCTTGAAGCTAAAAGAATCCTCTCTGTCGGCAATATCTGAGGCACCTATATTCCCATGCTATAAAAACCAAAATTTACTGCTAAACTACTCCAGTGTCTGCGAGGACAAGCACTGCTTGGAAGTGGCTGGCTCAATGAACCTGTTGGAGCAAGTTCAGAGGAGGGGCACAAAGATGATCAGAGGGCTGGAGCAGCTCTCCTATGAAGACACACTGAAGTTGTTCAGCCTGGAGAAGAGAAGGCTCCAGGGAGATCTTACAACAGCCTTTCAGCTCCTAAAGAAGGCCTACAGGAAAGCCAGAGAGAGGCTTTTCATAAGGGCTTGTAGGCCCAGGACAAGGGGAGTGGGTTTCAACTCAAAGAGGGTAGGTTTAGATTAAATATTGGGAAGAAATTCTTCACTGTGAGAATGGTGAGGCCCTGGAACAGGTTCTCCAGAGAAACTGTAGATGCCCCGTCCTTGGAAGTGCTCAAGGCCAGGCTGGATCGGGCTTTGAGCAACCCAAAGTCCAGTGGAAGGCTCCCTGCCAATGGTGGGGGTAGTTCAAACTAGAAGGTCTTCAAGGTCCCTTCCAGCCCAAACCATTTTATATACTACTATGATATTGCAAAGGAAGCAATGGATGGAGGTAAGAAGGACACCTGCAAAATAAGTGAATCTGAGCATTCAGCCTGAAGCCTCCCCCTCACTAGAAAGGTTGCTAAGCACAGGGGATATACTAAAGTGGAAGATGTAGTCCATAAAACAACAGTTCTTATCCAACATTTATAGCATTTAGTATTCACCATGTCAGTGCAGTGCAACTCTTTATGTGTTTATTAGAGACAAAAAGTGAATGCTACGTCACCAGCAAAACAGGATGACTTTCAGGACCACAAAATGAGTGTCAGTGTTTCAGAGGATACATACAGGACCCCTTTTTCTGTTGCATGAGAGAATTCTTAAAAATATTAATATTCAGCATATTCCCCAAGAAGTGTCAGCAAAACAAGCACCTCTCCCCTCCTTCACCCTTTACATTAACAAAAGCCATGACAGACAAAATTCACATGAGAATTCTGTCAGTCAGATGCTAAAAGACCTCTCCTGAATCTTGGCACAACATGGCAAAAAATAACGGCAGGTCACAAACTGGAACGCCTTCTCTAACTGATCAAGAGTGAAAAGGGGCTAAAAGGCAGAACAGTATTGTACAAAGTCAGGATGCTTTGTACTTTCTCTGAGCTCTTCGAGTATACTTGTTTCTACAGACAGTTAAACTAAGAGTATTTTCCATTGCTGATAGTGCCCTTTTCCAGTGCTGTTCAAATCCTTTAAGTTTTCACAGTTTGGCTAATCCTATTTCTTTTTAAATCACATTAAGCCCTTCCATGTGTCTTATGAATAGTGAAAAGAATGAACACACACCTTGCAAAGACAGCAGAATAAGTCTCTCACATGAGGAGAAATGAGCTGGCTAGAATTCAAAACTACATTTACCTTCAATACCCAGCAGTGAAAGGCATGGGTAAAGGATTTGGCAGTGTCCGAAACGCTTTCCAACTCCATTACTACAGCTCTTGGTTATGCTAGTTCCCATCAACTGCCTAAGCAATAGACTTTGCACAACACCATTTTTCCAGTGTTTTGACATCAGACATGATCATTCCTTTACCAGTCAGAACATAAACCTTTCAAATGCCATTGCTGCTGAAAACTAAAAAGAAAAGAAAAAATATAAAACACAGAACACTTGTGGATGTGCTAACAGGTTTCAGTTGAAGACAGTTTTGCTTGCCCTGCCATAGTTTTCCAAAGCCATACACTGCAACAACCTGACTAATTCTCTTTTTTTCTTACATCTAACCCAGCTTTTGTGAACAGCAAACACCTGGAGTTTAAAAGCCACTACTAAGACCGAATTTAATTGAGAAGCTGAAAGATAGCCATACTCCAATTCCAAATTACTAAACTCTCAAACCTACCACTTTTTTTGTTATTGCTAGAGAAAGTAGTACCTGTTGTAACTGACATAAGTGACAGAACCCTGTTAGGTTTTTCCCGCAGACAGCCATAACCTCCTCAAGTCTGATACTTCACCTGCTGAAAAATGCTGGGTTTCTGTGCATATAACTTGTCTGCATATCCCAATATGCTATCAGCTTTTCAAATACCACGGAAAACTAATTTTCCTAGAGGTTATTTTTCCTCCCAGACCATAAACCTCTTTTTTTCTGAGCCATTTAATGGGTATGTTTCTCACAGCTCTATTCAAAGCGAAGTAATTTTTGTACATTTCAAGATTATAAACTTCTTCTTTTTGTGCCAGAAATCATCTCAGAAAATTTTAAAATTATATGCTGGGACAGGTCTCTACTATTATCTCTTATAACATTTTACTGTGTAGTGCTCTGTCTGCTAAATTCCAATGATAATCAAATATTAATCCTAGAAAAAGGATGCTCTGTCATTAACATTGCACTGACCAATGCAAAACAATGGTTTTTCGATAATTGCTTGTATAAAAAAACCCCTCCACCTACAATCTGTTGGTTTTGGTTTTGTGTGCTTATTTATGTTGTCCATTGTAAGTATTGCATGGGAAGACATATTAGTTGAGCAAACAGCATTTAAAGCCACACTTCAAGTTTTCTATAATTTTATTTCTTCAATTTTAGAAATTCCTATCCTCAGAAGTACAGAAACAATACTAAGAATTGTAACACAGATAGTAGTTCTCTATGGGCCAAACTCCTCTTAGACCGAAATAAATCTGTTAGTGCAAAGGAAATTAAATCTGCAGAAAGCTTGAACTGAATTATCTAAGCTTATTCCTATACATTTATTTAAAGATTTAAGACATTCAGCACCTTGCATAAGACATTCTATCTTTATCCTGAGGAGCCAGACATTTATTTGCAAACAGAAACTAAATGTCTCCTGATGAGAAATACTAGTTAAGTGCATGTACTACAAACAAGCTGCTAAGTAAGTGATGTCCAGTTATACCTGGAATAAACAATTTAGTCTAGCTAGAATGAAGGCAATCTAGAAAAGACTACCAGAAACCAACATATATAGGGGTGGCTGGGATTCAGAGAGCATAGACCAAAGCAAGCAATTTCACAATTTACACACATGAAAACCAAAGCAAGCAATTTGATAATTTACACACATGATCAATGGAACAGAGATGAAATAGAAATTGGTTTATTGAATAACTACCTTCACCGTCAGCATGTTTGAAAAACACTCATGATTTCAGAGATGCCAAGAAGGGACTACATGGAGTTTGATTTATAAACAACAGCCATAGAATTTAAGTTTTGTTTGCCTGGACATTATTTGTTTAGAATTTATGGGAACAGACTATTTTTCCTCTAAGAAAAGGAACAAGAAGGTGACAAATTAAATACGTAACTAAACCAATGTGTTAATTAATGATCACATTTATTGTCCATTTATTGTCTGATACTCAGTGTTGGGCTCTCCTAAAGATAACACAAAACTTGTGTCCATTCCAAGCTCACGCTGTACAGTCACATTTTCTTCTCTTTTGCCAAACTTTACTATTTTAACAGACTCCTGAAATGACAGAAAGCTCTGCCCACTACAGTGAAGACTGGGGTATTATCTGTATTTTGAGTGTACAGTATGCTAAGTGTTTCTGTTTTACTTCCCTTTTAAATTGCTGGTCTAGAATGATGTGGGACAAATGATAATTAAATAAAATAAATCAGAAATAAGGCATTTATTTGAAGCAGAAATCTGTACAGGAGGAAGATGACAAGAGCTAGGCCAACAGCTGAGGAGATGTTTTTCTCTGAGCCAGATAGAGTTACACTACTGTCTTGAAAAAATTTAGACACTGAAAATACATCCTAACAAAAAGGAAGAGGAATGACTGAAAAGTCCCCAGAGTCCCTTTGGGTTTCTCCTGCCCCCATACTGCTAAGGATTAAAAGAAAGATTAAGGCAAAGAAAGTCAAAATATGTTAATAACAATCAGAAATAGGGGTTAAATAGTAACAGCCTGTATACCCTCAAGTTAAAAAAAGAAAAAACCAAAACCATACTTGCTTTGAAAAAGTTTCAGTCACTCGAACCAGCTACCAGTCTCAGGCTGCCAAAGAAGGGAGTAGAAGTGTGGGCCATGTTCCTTAGCACAAAAGGCCAAACTGGAGGGCTACTCTCTCTGCCTAAATTCAGCCCGAGGGGAACTGCATTGTTTCACCTAGAGATGAGATGTCGCCTGATGGCTGCCCTGAAGAGAAGGTGAAAAGGGAAGGGCACTGTGACCACAGCCTGTGTCAGCCTGCTGGTTCAACCCAGAGCACACTGGAGTCCTCTTGGGGAACTGAAGGAAGAGACTACAGGTCAGATACGCACCGTAATGAGCATATAAACATAAAATCAGCTAAAATAACATTCCCAAATTGCCTAAAGTTTGAGCTTCGTCCTCATTTTAGGGCTTTTCAGCAAGTACCCCAGGTTACAGCAGTGAAAATGAGCAAAACTAATACTACTCTGTGTCAACATGAAATTCAGAGGTGGAATGAAAGGGGAAAAGAAAAAAAGGAAAGAAAGAAAAAAAAAGAACAACCCAGGAAGAAAGCAATTTGTTCTAGAGATTGAATGCACTGCCAATCAAATCTAAGAGCTCTTCAATCTGAAAATTACTCCACCTAATAGCATAAAAAATGCAGAATTCATTTAATTTTTTACAAGTTGTTATGAACAAAGTGATATTTACTTTTTTCCTTTGAAATATATGTATTAGCTTAAGAGTGTTCCTTGCATTAAACAATAAAAAAGTTGAGAATTAATTTTTGAAGTGCAATAAGCTCCATTCAAGTATTTGAAAAAGTTTCTCCATTAAAGCTTAATTTTTTGCAAACATTTTATGATACTGACAGGCAGGCATAATTCCACTATGAGTATGTGGTACACACTATGTCCAGGTGTCACCTTTTTCAGCTCCATTTCAACAGTAGCAGCATTGCAAACCTTATCTCACCTGCACAAACCAAGTCTGACACACTTTCAGTTGCCTATAAAAGCACATTTATTACCACAGAGTAAGCGAGAGATCTAAATCACATCTGGCAAAAGACACTAACAATGCCTCTCCGATTTAGAGTAGCAGATGGTGATAGCATAGATGAAAACACATTTGGCAGGACAAAGAGTCATCTGTCCAGCTATTGAAGCCCCACCATTAGTGGCTAGCAAAATTCAGTTTGATTGTGCGAAATGAAATCAAAACAACCAATGCTTGGGAATGGCTTGACTGCTGGACTTACTGATTATATGATAGCAATTGTGACTGTTTAAAATTCCCCATAGTATCCTATAAGTCCTTCTTTTCTTCAAGACACTGGTTTTCTTTCTGCAGTTTATTTGCTTTATAAGTGATAGGCTTGGATGTTCGTTCTTGTCATTTTATTTCCATTGCAGCAACTTATAAAGGGCCCATTTTACAAGACCAGCTTTTTTCTACATTGGCATCGTGCTTATATTAAGTTTCATTGTGCAATTATATCTATAATAATTGAAAATTATTATAGAATAATAATTTCTATAAATTATTATTTAGAGAATAAATTATTTCTAGAATAAAAATCTGCTTCCTGTGCTGTCATGATGTCTGGGGCAGCTATAATGTACAGTTTCTTATAAGGTATTCAAAGTACCATGAAAACAGTAGAAGAGTTTTCCTATTGGACAGTATAGCATGATAAAACAAGCTGTAGAGTTATGCACTTTGTTGCATATTGTCTTTGACTCAGCTGTACTTAATTCCATGTAAAAATCAGTATTTCATCAACAGCAGCTGTCATTTAAAAGTAAAATTCAAACTTAACTTGTTTGCACTCTAACTCATTTTCTCTACATTAAAGAGGATGCTCAGTTGTCAGCGGGATTATGTGAAGTTCTATCAACACAAAGTGTGCAGAAGTTGTAAGTATAGTATTTCAAATCTACATAAAACCAAACACAAACCCTCTGAATAGCAGTGTTATTTACATGCAAGTTTGCCCCAAGAATCTCTCTCTTCACAGCACCTCTCACTCTCAATGCCTGTCTCCCTCTCCTCCCTGTCCCTGCAAATAACTTCCTCAGCTGCCCCTTAACCACTTTCTCTGCTTCAGCAGTTTACCTTCTCTCTGGATTGCTTGAAGATTAAGGTTTTACAATACAGCATTTACGTGAAGTATTCTGAAGAACAGCTCTCCTTTAATAAACATCAACAAAGCTCTCATTAAATAAATGCAAAATCTTTTACGTTATAACACAGACAGGCTCAAGTCCAAGCCCATTCATGGAATGCAAAGTATGACCAAGAAATTATAAATTCCCAGATATTAACACAAATCTGAACCTAAAAAATATGGATAATATGTCCAATCTGGACAAGAATACCACTGAAGGATTTACTTTTATAGCTATTACATGACTAATACTGCACAGCCAGGCTAGAATGCTGATATTCCTTGTCAACATCTTCCTGGGCATGCTTCATGAAGAAAGAATGTGAAAACATTTGGCAATGCTGTTATGATTATAGCACATGCCTCAGTTTTCCTACTTGTTCTGCTATAATTTTTAAGATAAATGACTGAGTCAAAATTCTTGCATAAAAATTAAGATAAACTTGTAAAAATGTGCATGTCCTGTTTGATGTGATATGCAATCTGTCCTTCAGAACAGAATGAAACTCTCCCACCCATGAAAGCATACCTTGGCAGTGAATGAAACACTCCCCTCTTCCCACACATGCACAACTGGACATCAACTTTCAAAGTCAGGAACACTCTTTGCAGCAAGGATCAAAGGAACCATGTGAACAAAAAATCAGGAGATGGAATGAAAAAAATTCTTCATGGATTTCGGCGAGAAATATGAGTGTTCCATCACTATATTTCTGAAAGCACTTTACTTGGGCAGTCAGGAAAAAAACACTTTGACCTTCTATAATCCAGAACACTAATTGTTGGTTTGGTTTTCAAAAAACACTTAGTCCAGCTTGAAACTCACCACTAACAGTGTGACATTACTTAAAAGGTAGTCACCACACACCTACCATTGATATCTACATCATGGGAAATGGAGACAAGCAAGGGTGCTGGCCTACAGACCCAGTCCCACAGCCAGGGCAGCTAGCAACAACAGTGTGTCCCTAAGAAGGTGTGCCAACATTGCTTTTGAGAAATATTTGGAAAGTGAAAAGGCAGAAAATCCTCAGCACACATGTGGAACTCCTGAGTGATTATATAATTCCAAAACCCGAATCAGACACCAAATCAAGTGGACCTGAAGGTTCTAGGCACATATGCTTAACCTGATTTATCAGGTTTCCAAATCGTATCTTTCTGCTGTTTCATCTTACACTGCAGAATCTCAAAGTACACAGCTGGTTTAAAACACAAACAGACAAAAACTACTAATCCATTGTTTATTTCTGCCTTCCAAAAACTGAAAAATAACTTGAATGAATGGTCTAAAAACATCCATGGTTGCTAGACAGTTTATTATTTCATAGAGATGTCTTTTCTGGTTTGTTCAGGGTGCATAAAATATGCATAAGCCCTTAGTGTCTATATGCACTCATTAGATAACATAATACCAATCAGCCTTCTCATGAGAAACTAGAAACCTAGCTGGATTTCCAGGGTGAACACCCAATACTGCTAAATGAGAAATCAATACAGCTCAATAGCGTATTTTGCAAGACAAGTGCTGCTTTTACTCCTGACCCCATGTATGTAGCTTAACACAAAGATATCCTACCCGAGCACAGAATGTCTCACCTACAGCCACAGCAGAGAACATGCTGTACAAGCAGGCTAAAATGTCAGCTCAGTCAGATATTTGATTGCATGTACTTGATAGAAAGACAGAGTTTAATTTCCCTGAAGCAAACAAGATATTCTTGAGAAACTTGAATATGCACTTGAGTATCAGTTAGCAAAGATACTGTAGCTTATATAAAATGAATCACAGTTCAACAATTTAAAACAGGAATGCTCATAATTTTAAAGCCAAAATCAGTATTGTACATAGTAGTTGTTGAAGAAATATTCCTGGAAGATAGTACGACTAGAAATAGAAGTGTGTACATTATATATAAGGCCTGCATTGATCAAAGACTGTTCCTGCACAAAAGGGCTTGTCAGATGGAAGAGAATCACAGTGGTGTAAAGCTACTGATTTTAATTTATCTTTAGAAAAGATACTTTTTTCTTTAGCCTAAATTATCAATGTGGTGTTCTGTTCTTGAGATTCAGTGAGCAACGTACCAGGGAACCCACAAAATACACCCACATGGCACGTCCACTCTGTGATGCAAGGTTTTGTCACTGTTTCCACAACCCCAGCATCAGCAGCTGCCTCTTGCTGTGCTGTGCTGAATAAGACCATCTCAGGCTGCAGCAAAGAGGAAAACGCTCCTCTCAATATTGACTTCACAGCACGTAGTTTAGGAGGTTTTTAGACCTTAACACAGGACAGTGCAAAGGGGAGAGACTGGTTTTATTATAAGCTATAGTCTCTCCAAAATTACTAGACTGTTACAAAATAAAAGGCCTTTAGAATTATCTTCTATTTGTGGTTTGTTAAAGTTATTTTTAATGTCTCCTCCTCATGCACAGCATGTGTAACAAATACAGTACTGGAACCCTCACAGTTATAGCCTGAGTAATACAATTTTTGACCCTTGCTGCAACCATCTTGACATGAATCTCAACAGAGATGACTGCACATGTATTTCTATGAAGAGTATATGTTCCCTCAAAGTTTTTTTCCCAAAAATCTTAATTACAGCCTCTCTGGCCTAATATAATACATCTTTGTCCCCGTTCAACAGTAACATGCATATGCCAAACCCATATAAATTCTGCACTCATCAACAAAGTTTTGTATCCACCGCCATTATCTCCAGTCCGGCAACAGCAACATTGCCACTTCCCCGCCTTTCATTGCTCATGGTGTGACCTCATGCTTCCCCTCTTGCATTTTGCCCCACATGGGTTTTAATACCATTTTCACACCCTCATCTTACTTTTCTAAGTCTGGCAAAATGCAGTTTCAGGGGGTCTTACACTCTCATGGGATTTTCATGGGTGAAACTTAATCAACGTACTTCCCTTTTTAGAGGTTACTGTTACATATCTGGAAGAAAAGTCTGGGAAAAAATGAGGATCTGATGGACAGACCTGTTTTTTACCCAGTAAGGATGGGGAGAGAAAATCTCAAGCTTTCAGACTTGCTTAAGTGTTCTTGTTGTAGTACAACAGAAGTTCTGGAAATTTCAGAGAAGAAAGAGTCAAAGAATAGTGCTAGTTTTCTTAAGTTGATTGGATGAAGGACTTCTTTCCCAATGGGCAGACAGGTAGGGAATGGGGGTCTCCCACAACCTCAGGTCCCTACAAAAATAGTACATTGAAGGCTGTAATCACTTTTTTAAACTGGGACACCTCACCAAGCTTTCTTTGAAAGCAAGAAGATAGGCAGCCAGCTCAGCAAACTAGGATCCAAAATGATAAAGATCTGGAACGTGCTCTTGAATAACTCAGAAAATTGTGTCCAGTCTCTAGAACTGTTCTGTTCTGACTGCAATAGAATTGAGTGAAATTTTTATCTGCTAGTGATCTTGGGATGAAATTTAATCTGGAAAATACCTAGGGATTTGAGGTGAGGTTTTTTTGAGGTGGGCTTGCTTTTGGGGTTTTCGGGGTTTTTTTCATTTTTTTTCCTAATAGAAAACTTCTGTATTTAATATACAATACTCAAAGCAAATAAATATATTAATTATATATAATAAAATCCTATCTACATATGAAATAATCAGTTATCTTCAAACTTCATTGATTTACTTTCCACGTTTTTTGAAAGCTACTTGAATGTGACTCCAGAGCAAATAACAATGAAAAGCTGACAGTAAGGAAATGCTTTCACTGTCTTACTTAGCATCACAGTCAAGAAATAGCTACACTGGCATCCTTGCCAACTAGGTTCATATGTCAACTGCTACTCAGATTATTTGGAGGCAACAGTCCAAAGAAGCTGTCCTAGTGAGGGCTGAGAATTAGTGGATCCTTATTCCTCATTTCAAAAATACTTAGGAGTACTGTATGAAGTATCAAATGAAATAAAATTTGGGAACTACCACTGCTATATGGGCCTGGACCAATGTAGCATCTAGATTTAACAGATAGATTTCTTGAAAGGATTTTATCTGAAAACTATACACAAAAAATCCTATTAAAAATCTACACTGAGAACAAAAACTACAAGGTTTGTGTCTCAGCTTCAGCTCCCCTTCACTGCTCCAGCATACATAGGTAGCTCTGTTCATGGTGAAAAAACAAACATGCAGGTTCCATTCTTTGGACCTGTTTACAAAAAAAATATCCATTTAGATCTATGCAAACTCTTCCACAAAGACTGTTTGAGAGACAGGATACTTTAAATTAAAACCAAACCAAGCTCATCTGTGGCCAACTCTGACAATGAGCAGGGCAAACCTGCGTCTGTTTGTACCTTACATCTGTCCCAGAGGATGGCAAAGAAAGGAAGGATCAGAAGAAATGCTGTGCCAGCTCCCCCCATCTCAATTCACTGCCTTCCTCCTGTCCTTTACAGGATCAAAAAGATGCTATTTCAGATTTGACAAAAAGATATGTATATCCTTCTTTTGATCTCTCTGGATTCTAACTTTCAGTTCCTGTCCTCCCACACACACCATTCCAGCATGGTGAAACCACGCCAATACCACTCAGAAGACTTTTGCACTCCTACAGACCAGAAGCTAGGCATGCATTTCATAAAGGTTAAAATACTGAAGCTGAACTGATCTTAGTAGTAGCAAGACAAATACAGTATTCCATACCAGATTTACTAAAATTTTTGAGAACATATGAAACTCAGTTCCATCCCACCAGGGAAAATGAGGATGAATGTTCTGGGACAAAACCCAGCAAGGGCACTCTTCTAAATTAATGGTGCTATAGTACTACATATTAGAAGAGTAGCAAGAAACCCAAATACTCTACACAATTGAAACACATGCAAAATATTCCAGCTGAATTTGTCTCAGTATTTAAAGATCAAAGATAAAATTATTTCGACAGGATGCTTCTTTTCCAGACAACATGCTTAACTCTATTAAAAAAAAAAGAAAAAAAGCAAAAATGCCTGTTTTAATTAGGATTTTGGCTCTGGCTTTTGAACATCACAAGTTTGTTAATTTTATGTAAAGCAAAATAAAATTATATTCTCAATGGACTTCAGCAAATTAAATGAAAATATTTCCAGCAGCTAACTTGAAAAGGGATATCATTAAAGCACTGAATTCAATCTTATCTGTAGTTACCACTTAAACTTCTAGTCACGACACATTCATTCAAAACAAAATAGCAGATTGTAATGTGGGCTGATATCTGAAGGCATTTCATAAGCATACTCATGCTGAAGTCTAAATTTTACATGATCACTAGAGAGATTACCTTTGAACTACTTACAAAAATGTTTAAATGTCTTTGTTCTGTCTCTGAATTAGCATGTGGCATTGGAAAATTCAATATTATTTCTTACCATTTACTTCCCTGGACTAGTTTGCTAAAATAATATGCAACACAAAACTGGGGATGATTTTCCCTTCAAATAGGAGTGGTATTAGAGACAGAAAAAAGATCATTCGGCTATTCAATTTACACAGCTTTCAAATTTACTGTCCAAAAATCCCAGGTTATGGATATAAAGACTGGATATAATTCTCATTGGCTGCATTAGGATTATGATTTCCCTGTTTGTACCGGGTAACACTGATACTTCAATATGTTGTTAAATGAAAAAATTGCTTTGACACTTGTCACTGTATCCTAAGCTGGAAAATCAGTGTGGTTCTTAATCAGAACAGACAAAAGTACAGTACTGTTTGATGAAAATTACAATTTCTAACTGGCTCTGTGTAAACCATTCTCACCTAATGCCAAGCCCTTAATGATAAATGCTGCTAGGAAACACTACCGGGCAGCTCCGTGCATGCAGTCAGCTAATTATGACTTCAGAGGAGAACAGTTCATGAGATTATGTACAGTTACAACACAATTAACTTGTTTATCATTTCTTACATACCTGCAATGTTTGTCTATGTGTGGAGCACAGATTGTTTGCATATAATTTTAACCTTTGTTCAGAGGGGTCCAAATCTATAAGGATTTGTATGCCTTTTCTTTTTAATAGGAAAACAGACTAAATCACAATGTTTACAACCAAGCTTTGTCTCTGTCACTTGGTTTTATGATTCCATATATAAAAATTAGCTAGATCTGTGCTTACTATAGCCACCTGCTGAAATTTCAACACCAAAATAAGATCTATAATTGGATATACAAAACCAGAAGCTCTGAAATTACAGCACAGGCCTAAAATTTGCAGCAGGGGTAGTGAAATTCTGCAGCACTGTTTATATGTGGCTGTCAGAACTTGTACACCCACAGAATCTACTATTAGCAGTTTAAAAAGGCCAAAAAATAAGAGGATCCCTTGCACACAACCTTCTACTTTTAGCAGGTTTAATTGTCTGTCCTTGCAGGAGCTTTTCCCTGTTCCCTCCACTGCTCTAAAAGGAGAGTATGGACCCCATGCAGTACAGGAAAAATGCATACCACCTTCTCCATACCATGTTTAGGAATCTAGAGAAGGGAGAAACAAGAACACTTAATTCTTCAAGGCTTCCTCAAAATACAGCTGAAAAATACTGTCTTACAGCATGACAACAACATTTTTAGCTAATATATTTTTAAACAGAACCCACTTATATTTATTAGCATGTCATATACTTCTGCAATGATTGAAACCCATATATAAGACACAGGTAGAGAACAGTCTCCATGTATAGCCTTAGTTTGTAGTTTTATTCACAAAATATCTCAGCATTTCATTTTTTAATCTCCTACCGAGTATAACCCCAAAAAAGCTCCTTGTACAGAAATATTGGCAGAAGTGAAGGACAGAGTTTTAGGACTTCAGCTACTGAATCACTTAAATTCAACCAAATCTTGACTCAACAATACTAGTGGTTAGAATAATACCAACTACTTTGATTGGCATTCACTAGTTGCTACAACACATAGGAGTTTTAGATCCATTGGAGAAGAACAAAATAAAATACTTCTACTATCAAGACATGGCATGGCATGGCTCTGGCATGTCATGGCATACTACATTTCATACTGGAGAGACATTCAAAGCTCAATTCATGTTCTAGATCTTATAGACCCTGCTCCAGGTGGTCTCAAAACTATGAGAGCAAACGTCAAAATTCTCCAACACGTATGAGGGATCTGGTCCAAAGTCTCAGAACAAATTTCATGCCCAATGCTGATGGTAAGCAGAGAATTCAGACTGAAACATCTAGCAAATATTATGCTGACCATGTAGAGCTCTGGTGTGACTCAGAAGAGAAGGACAAATCTACTGCAGGCTCTTTTGAATTTAAAGCCCTAGTGGAAAACACTGTGTATCGATGATTGTACAACCTCTCCTGACAGCTCCTTTTCCTCTGGAAGCACAGAAATCACTCAGAGCTGTTTACGGGGCAAGGTAGAACTGATAAAATTATTAAGGATGTTCTCCTTTCTGCCTGTCCAGACAAGGTGGTGTGTCTGGGGAGCTGCTCACACTATTTCCACAAGAGAACAGCTTGTCCCACAGGAAATATAGAGTGCTCCGGTGTTCTTGCTTCTCTCTCTCTGGCCTCCAAGAGAAGCAGTGGCCTATAGTAGCCTATACAAGTTATAATAGTGCAAGGAACATGCAAGATCAAAGAAAACCAGCTAAATTGAGGGGGGGCTGTGAAAATAAAGTTAGTAAACAGAGGCACAAAAAGAAAATAACACCAGAACCTAAGTGAAGCTGCAAGATGCGTATGGCAAGGACATATGAATGTGTGTCCTATCACTTAGTTACAGTCCAGAGAGGGCTGCTATAAGCACCAAAAGTACATCACAGCATCAATCTGAGAGCCAATAACATAAGCTAAATTAGGAGAAGCTGGGAGTTCAAAAATGGAGGCAGTTTCATTTTATATTGTTAGCACATGTACCCAGCTTAAGCACCAAGCCAGTCAATGTTGTGCCTGTGAAAGTAGGGGACTGACAATCCTGCTATTGACAGGTACTTGTGAGTTTTTCTGAGTGGTGTGGTTCCATCACTGGCCTTGGGAGCTGGAACACTGCAGGTGTGCTTTAGCACAAGCAAATGCTATTAGGTGGTTCACTAGCAGAGAGACGATTTATTTATTACATCACATTTCTGAACAATCTGATCTTCTGCTTCACGGACCTGTTTTCTGAACGCTGCAATATTTCTCTCACACCTAAAGTTGACCAGATATGGAAAAGTCAGCTCTATCAAGCTCATTAAACTACCATTTTGCTTTCATTTTTTTCTCCACTTAGTAGCATTTAGGTTTCTCACAAATCTTCAGTCATGGTAGCTTTTATATCATTTATATGGAAGCTTAAGCCTCTAATCTATTTCCTCACCTTTGCATCAGTCAGATGGCACAGCAACTGTCACTTACTAACACTTATAAAAAGTACATTGTAAGCTATAGTAACTGACTGAATAATTCATGAGTCCTAATATCTTAGAAGTAACAATGCAACTTAAAAATTACTTTTTTTCATTTCTAGAGAAACCGAAGTATTATCATGGCCACGTATCAAAAACTGTATATTAGCTTAGAGATTTATTACATTGCATCTTTATTCTTTCTCTGACTTTGGACCTTGTTGGACCCGTTCTATGTGTCAGAGGGACAATCAGCACTGTTCACGGGGCAGAGCTTATTGAGGATGGCAAATTTGCTAACAGCACATTTTCTACTACATACATTCACACCTTTGGCCTACATCTTCTTTTGCTGCTTCCATCCTCCAATCTCACAAAACAGTACTCTCATTCCCTATCACTGTGCCCACCACGACATTTGTGCTTCCCAGCATCCTGTACTCATCCTTTTCATCTCTCAGTGGAACATCTACCCAGTTGTCTATTTAACCCACGATCCTGTCCCTGAGAGCGACATTAGGAAATGCTATTTGAAAAACCCAAGAAAGCCTAACACTGCCTGCAACTCATTTCTCTGCATAAGAGAAGCTAAAGGATACATCCCTGCCTAACCCTTCGGTATCCATTTATAGACCTGTTGTATGTTATTTAATCTAATCTCTTGCAAATGTGCTGAAATTGTCTGCTTCTGGAACACGCTGAAAGGAGCTTGTAGAAGTTCACTGCCTGCTGTGTAAAATACCAGGGCTTCATATAGTGCCAAGATCCTGCCCTCTGTCTTATTATAATGACTCCATTTTGCTGGGTCTTTTGGCTGCCATACACTCAGCCAACAATTTCAGCAATCAGTATCAACCGACCCTGAGATATTCCTCTTGCGTTGCAATTGCTTGTTCTGAGCTGGTATTGTGTGGGAATGGGTTGGGTGACTTTTACTTAGATCCATTAGATGACCTTTACCGGTTCTGAAGCTTGATCTGCTGCCTTCCTCCCCCACTGCCCTTCCCTCTACCCCAGCATTTCCTGAGGTCCTGCTGCAGTTCCTCACCCTTAGCATACCACATTTGACTTCTGAAACAAACTTAGCGACTACACTCTTGGAGACTTCAATGTTTATCTCCTCTGATTCACTGATAGTGATTCCTGAAGATCCCTCTCTTGCCTCTTTTTCAACCCAAGAAGTGATGACTGTTATTACACTCAGACCCTGCAGCAAATTAGTTTCTTTGATCCTTGAGAAACCTTCACCTGGGTCTTTGCTGTTCTTTCAATCCTGGAAGATTGAAAGGGTGGGAAGACACTACAGAATTTCTCCTCCCTTGTAGATTATGATTCTCAGGTCTCCTTGAGCGAGTGAAGCACAGAGCAGCAACACAACCAGCCTGTTGCTTCCAAAGTGAGATTAAAACAGTGAGATTAACAAAGACAGAAAGCTGACTGCTCAGATACCTGCCTCTCCCTGCACCTGAGGAAACATTCTACATTGTTAAGAGACACCTTTCCCCATCTTTCCCCAACAGCAACTTTGATCATTGGCTCTTTTACAGGCCATGCAGATGAGACAAGTAGAAAAATTGAAGCATTTATTCTCACCATAACTAAAACCTCTTCTCCAATTATAAAACTTGTGTCAGTCCTCACCAAAAATACTCCTAAGATCAGGCAATACTACATCTGGATATCAACCCCACCTCATGAGGGCACATGTGGTAACCACACACAGCTCAAGGAGTCCTGACAAAAAATTGGGTTCTCACAGGAAGAAATTTTTTCAATGTCTAGTCATGCAGACATAGCTCTGCATGCAACAGAACTGAACACTGTGGTGCCTTGTGGGGAAGAAAAAGACCCTTAGAATCAGAGTGGGAAATATGTAATTGGGTTAGCATTTACTGCAAACTAGTAGGTAGAAATTTGTTGACTTGCAAGAGCTAGAAACATGTGGGTTCTTTCCTCGTAGTTCTGTACCTATACAGTCAAACCACACTTGATTCCTTTTCTGAGAGGAATGAGCATGTCATCCAGGCAAACATATTTCTTTATTAGACAAATTCCTGTATAAAAGACCAAGACCTTTCCTTTAAGCTCAGAGAGAATCATGCTATGCCCATGTCATTCTTTGACCTTTGGTAAAATAAAACTGCAAGTACAATATCCATGGAATGTATCCAAATAATCTCAGCAGTGTTGTTAGAGAGATGATGAACTGGATGAATTCTTTGTAAAAGCAATGCTTCAAGAAAGTAAAAAAGAATGAAGAACAGTGTTTACTTCCTTAATGAAATTGTGGCAGAGCCTTCAGGAGAGTGATTATTTTCTTCAGTGGTGTCTCTTATCAGCAGCTTCATCTGTTTGCTGAATTTGTTTGACTGTTAGCCTCAATTGGGATGTGCACTTGCTGCTTGACTGGCTTGATGACCTCAGCTACAACAGCTATGGGCAGCAAAGGGTCAAGAGTTTATAATGCCTTGTTCTCTTACTAAAATGCCAGCTTCAATTTGCCTAGAGCCAGGGGTTCATATACATACAGCACATAATTACATTTTAAAGGGTTATGGTTGAGAGACAAGGAAATGCGTGCATTTCAAAAGGGGAGGGAATTAGCCCTGAAACAGTCACTGCTTTCAGTTTTCCCTGGGAAACAATAAAAACGTCACCTCTGCATCATGCAGAGGCAGATGTTGAGCATCTTGTAAACTGAGTCTTACTTCTTTAGTCCACCAGATATTCAAGCATGTAGCATCCTCAGCTCACCTCATTTTGTACAGCCACTACAGCACCTGAAACTTCCCGTCACACCACTGCTACAGCACATTTCATTTCCTTTAACTCTTTTTTTCCCCCTAATGACTGTAATAAGGCTCATTCAGTTGAGTAGGGGTTTGTACTCAAGCAGTTAAATGAAATTTAAGATTGCAACAAAACCTACAATGCATCAGAGCTGGCATTCTTAACAAACACTGTTTAATAGGAACATTATTATTTATGGGGAAATGGTTCTGAAAATAAACTCCTACGCATGTTTAATGTCTTCTTTCCTTTATTTTTATTCTATGCAGCAGGAAAGATTTAGAAAAAGAACACAACTCAAAACAATGAAAAATGACTTAATGCCCAGTAATGACTAACTATATGCAAAATTGCTTTAAAAAACAAAAATCAGTTCAAGAGTTCTTCAATCTACTATATATCAATAGATAAAACATGACAAAAATGTTCATTCAGAAGAACCTTAAATTAAATTTCAATCTAATAAGGGCCATTTGTCTTCCTGATGACTTATATCCAGGAATGAGGAAAACACAATGTAAATTCTCTTCATCACGATCTCTTTTTCATTTCTTATTTGCTGATGTATATCATATTATTGAATTTTAGAAAATGGTGAGGAGAAGAATTGGTGAGTGCTTCACCCTGCAAACTTTCATTATTTTTTTTAAATTGGTATATTTGAATATGCTCAAGTTTCAAATAAAGTTGAAGTATTTCTTTAATTAAGCCATTTTAGCTCTTAAAGTTAACAGAAAGTCACCTGTAAAGCCCAGTCTAGGCTGTGTTTTCATTCTTTGTTCCATAAATCCGCAGTTATGTGCCTACAGGTCACCCCAGAAACTACAAATTGTTCTTCTATAGAGCAAAACAAATGTGGAGGCGTATCAAATAACACACTGCTTTTAAGAGGGGGTGCACACCCAGATCATGAGCCGTGATCCCTAGTTCTCCCATAGGCAAGTATTCCCTTGTATTTCAGTATGCAGTGGAACTGTGGAGTGTGAGCACCTTGAATTTGGGGCCAGAAATACCTCCTTTGGCTGTCAATCAACACAGAAGCCAGAATCCACTTCATGTACACATTGCTAATCATAAGGAACCCACCGTGCCCAAGACGCCGTGTTGACAGGGATGCCCAGCACTCCTACTGTGCGTTACTGCTTCCTGTCTATGTGAGAAAAACGGGACTTGTTTGGATATCCTGTTTACAGCCTGCAAAAGCCATCCTCTTGAAACAAACAACTGGTAAGAACAGCTAATTTTTCTGTTGTTCAACTTGATAGTGCCGTTACAGGAAAAATTGCAATATAGCCGGCATGGTCCTTGTGGGTCCCTTCCAACTAAGGATATTCTATGACTCTATGATTCCAACTTGTGAGGTATCTTCAGTTAATTTAAGTTGCAAAACTGCCAACTGCAGTTAGGTCCATCACAAAATTAATTCTCAAATCAATAATGAACCAAAGATTAAATTACACGTCCATCAATATGGAAGTTAACCTACTTGACATTTATATTCGTTAAACAGAGAGCTGGCATGTGTCTTTTCTATGAATATTGACAAGGCAGAGGGAAAGCACTGTTACAAGATTTTATGGTTAATGCTATGACAGATAATTTTGACTGATAATGCAAGTTCTAGACAGGAGATCTTTGTTTTTCTACTACTTTGTACAACATCCTGTGATATGTCACATCTCTCTGCCTCAGTGTCCCCAGAAGGGAAATATCTACTCACCTCACAAAGCACTGTGAAACTGAATCAATTTATGCCTCATATAATCTAGAGAGTATCAATATAAGTGGAAGGCATTCAACACCTCGCAATACATGCTAGCACCTTGCAGGATCACATCTGTGCAGCTCCTTGAAGATCAAATACATAGTGACCAAATGGAATCTATTTGAAGGCAAAGTTTACCTTCAAAAATTAGAAAGGAAGTGTTACAGAAGGGAAGTGTTACGTATACTTATTAATATTAGTCAAATCATCATGTATGTCACTGGTTTTACACAACAGCAATCACAGTAACATCTCCAGATTTTCAAATGATAATAAAATTAGAGTTAGATTAAATAATGACGAGTAATACAATCATATTTGAAAGGATTTGGACCATTTTGGTAATAAGGCCAGCAGATGGCAAATGCAGTTGAGTGTAGAAAAATGTAAAATAATTGGTCTGGGAATATGTGCTAAGAGGAATAATCATGTAAGAAAAAGCATTATTTTGGGGGGAAAATAAACCAGAGAAAGAGGGAAAGAGGCTACGAGAGTGGTTGTGGTTTAGCCCCACCCAGGAACTCAGTACCATGCAGTCGCTTGCTCACTCCACACCTCACCCACCCTGGGAGGAAGGGTAATGGTGCTGGAGCATGTCCAAAAAAAGGCAAGGAAGCAGCTCAAGAGACTAAATCACATGAGGAGCAGCTGAGGGACCTGGGGAGGGGGGGGTTTAGCCTGGAGAAAAGAAGGCTTAAGGAGGGATCTTATCGCTCTCTATAACTACATGAAAGGAGGTTGTAGCAAGATGGGGGTCGGGCTCTTCTCCCACATGACAAGAGACAGGGCAAGAGGAGATGGCCTCAAGTCGTACCAGGGCAGGTCTAGATTGGGAAAAATTTCTTCTGTGAAGGGTGGTCAGGCATTGGGATAGGCTGCCCAGGGAGGTGGTGGAAACACCATCCCTGGAAGTGTTCAGAAAATGCATAAATGTGACACTGGGTACCTTGTCCAGTGGTCGAGATGCCAGTATCTGTTAGGTTAAGAATTGAACTTGGTGATCTTAGAGGTCTTTTCCAATCTTTACAACTTTATGATTCTAAAATGGGTCAATTTAGATCAGGTATAAGGATTTTTTTTACAGCAAGAGTGGTGAAACACTGAACAGGTTGCTGAGAGAGGTGGTAGATGCCACATCCCTCAAAACGTCCAAGGTTAGGTCGGACAGGGCTCTGAGCAACCTGATATTGCTGAAAATGTCCCTGGTCATTGCAGGGGCATTGGACTAGGTGACCTTTACAAGTCACTTCAAACCCAAACTGTTCTATGAATAATAATAATAGCAATGAAAAAAACAAAAAAACCCGAAACAACAAAAAACCAACCCAAAGCAAAATACCCCATGCCCCCAAAAAACCTAAAAACTGAGGGGACAAAACCCCACAAGTGATGCACAATACAATTGCTCACCACCTGCTGACCAATGCCCAGCTCATCCCCAGCAGCAATTTGACCCTGTCAGCCAACTCCTCCCGGATTATGGGCATGACATTTAACAATATGGAATACCCCTTTGGCCAGTTTGGGTCAGATGTCCTGGTCATGCTACCCCCCCACTTCCTCATTAGCACAGCATGGGAAACTGAAAAGTCCTTGTCTTAGGATAAGCACTACTCAGCAACAACCAACACATCAGCTTTTCATGAGCTTTATTCTCATACTGAATCCAAAATACAACTCTGCTTCAGATACCAAAAAGAAATTAATTTTATCCCAGCCAAAACCAAGACATCAATATATTAGCTAATTAAAAGAAAACAAAAAAAGTTAAAAGGATTTGGTAAAAGGAATTTATTAGAAACTACAAGGTATAAGGCATGTGAACCAGTTTTAACAATCAAGTGATCCAGTCAGGAAATTATTTAATTAGGAAACAGAACGAACTAGTGTGAAAGTGCAAGTATAAGCAGAAGCATTCAACACCTAACAGGGCATATTTGGCATCACATAGTATTAAATCTAAAGTCAGTAAAGTTCTTTGAAGATCAAGTGCACTAGGATATAACTAAGACCTTTTGAAGTTTGAAACCACAAACAAAAACAAGCCAAGATGAAATGAGAAATACTAACCTACCTGATTAATATTCAATATCCCCATGAAGAAATAACTTATGAGTGTGCCTGTATGTGACACCAAAAATGCTGGGTCCTCATCTAAACTAGGCAGACCAAGGACCCTAAGCACAGTCCTAATGACCATACTATCAGCTGTTCCAGAGTCAGTTTCCCAATTCCATTCTAAAGCAAAGGTCCCTTTCCTCAATACAAATTTCATTTAAAAGGTTGCAAGTTTAATTTTTGATAAAACCTGGAAAATTTACAACCAGTTTCTCTAGCTATAAACATTGTGGATCACAACAGCACAAAAATAATTCACACAGGAATAAAACCTTGGTTATAAGCACTGTGTTGTCCATGACAGAAACAGAAAGTAGTCAGATGTGGGTTGCAGCAATGTAAAAGCATTGCAGGGTTGCCAGTTCTGGTACAAACTAGTCTTCTTAAAAATGGATATAATACAAATGTGAAGACGAAAGGCTAAGTTAAAAATAAAGATTTGTGGAACACTGATAAATAGGCAATGCTACACTTAGAGGATGTTATTATGTATGATCACTGACATTTCAGGACAATGAAACTTATGCAGACAAGTACAGGCAGTCATGGCCCATTTTCACTGAAAAAGNTAAATGTGACACTGGGTACCTTGTCCAGTGGTCGAGATGCCAGTATCTGTTAGGTTAAGAATTGAACTTGGTGATCTTAGAGGTCTTTTCCAATCTTTACAACTTTATGATTCTAAAATGGGTCAATTTAGATCAGGTATAAGGATTTTTTTTACAGCAAGAGTGGTGAAACACTGAACAGGTTGCTGAGAGAGGTGGTAGATGCCACATCCCTCAAAACGTCCAAGGTTAGGTCGGACAGGGCTCTGAGCAACCTGATATTGCTGAAAATGTCCCTGGTCATTGCAGGGGCATTGGACTAGGTGACCTTTACAAGTCACTTCAAACCCAAACTGTTCTATGAATAATAATAATAGCAATGAAAAAAACAAAAAAACCCGAAACAACAAAAAACCAACCCAAAGCAAAATACCCCATGCCCCCAAAAAACCTAAAAACTGAGGGGACAAAACCCCACAAGTGATGCACAATACAATTGCTCACCACCTGCTGACCAATGCCCAGCTCATCCCCAGCAGCAATTTGACCCTGTCAGCCAACTCCTCCCGGATTATGGGCATGACATTTAACAATATGGAATACCCCTTTGGCCAGTTTGGGTCAGATGTCCTGGTCATGCTACCCCCCCACTTCCTCATTAGCACAGCATGGGAAACTGAAAAGTCCTTGTCTTAGGATAAGCACTACTCAGCAACAACCAACACATCAGCTTTTCATGAGCTTTATTCTCATACTGAATCCAAAATACAACTCTGCTTCAGATACCAAAAAGAAATTAATTTTATCCCAGCCAAAACCAAGACATCAATATATTAGCTAATTAAAAGAAAACAAAAAAAGTTAAAAGGATTTGGTAAAAGGAATTTATTAGAAACTACAAGGTATAAGGCATGTGAACCAGTTTTAACAATCAAGTGATCCAGTCAGGAAATTATTTAATTAGGAAACAGAACGAACTAGTGTGAAAGTGCAAGTATAAGCAGAAGCATTCAACACCTAACAGGGCATATTTGGCATCACATAGTATTAAATCTAAAGTCAGTAAAGTTCTTTGAAGATCAAGTGCACTAGGATATAACTAAGACCTTTTGAAGTTTGAAACCACAAACAAAAACAAGCCAAGATGAAATGAGAAATACTAACCTACCTGATTAATATTCAATATCCCCATGAAGAAATAACTTATGAGTGTGCCTGTATGTGACACCAAAAATGCTGGGTCCTCATCTAAACTAGGCAGACCAAGGACCCTAAGCACAGTCCTAATGACCATACTATCAGCTGTTCCAGAGTCAGTTTCCCAATTCCATTCTAAAGCAAAGGTCCCTTTCCTCAATACAAATTTCATTTAAAAGGTTGCAAGTTTAATTTTTGATAAAACCTGGAAAATTTACAACCAGTTTCTCTAGCTATAAACATTGTGGATCACAACAGCACAAAAATAATTCACACAGGAATAAAACCTTGGTTATAAGCACTGTGTTGTCCATGACAGAAACAGAAAGTAGTCAGATGTGGGTTGCAGCAATGTAAAAGCATTGCAGGGTTGCCAGTTCTGGTACAAACTAGTCTTCTTAAAAATGGATATAATACAAATGTGAAGACGAAAGGCTAAGTTAAAAATAAAGATTTGTGGAACACTGATAAATAGGCAATGCTACACTTAGAGGATGTTATTATGTATGATCACTGACATTTCAGGACAATGAAACTTATGCAGACAAGTACAGGCAGTCATGGCCCATTTTCACTGAAAAAGATGGCATGGATATATGAAAAAATCACTACTTTGTCACAACTACTGCCTTTTTTTGTTATTTTTTCACACTACTAAAAGGTAAAAATACTTAATTTTTAAAAAGTCAGTCTTGTTTGTGCCTTCAGGAATATTCACAGGTCCACAGAACTGGAGCAGGATTCAAGTCAAAAGTCAGAAGTTACAGAACAGGAAACAGCAGAAAGGCTGTAAAAAGCAGACAGGTGGGATTAAGATCTTAGTAAATATTAAACCCCACATTTCTAATCCCAAAATATCATTATTTCTTGTAATAAAATGGCAAAGTTCTTCCCTTACACCATTAATTTCCTTTTTCATCTGAACCTGCTAACTTTATTTTGTGCTGGCANATTGGACTAGGTGACCTTTACAAGTCACTTCAAACCCAAACTGTTCTATGAATAATAATAATAGCAATGAAAAAAACAAAAAAACCCGAAACAACAAAAAACCAACCCAAAGCAAAATACCCCATGCCCCCAAAAAACCTAAAAACTGAGGGGACAAAACCCCACAAGTGATGCACAATACAATTGCTCACCACCTGCTGACCAATGCCCAGCTCATCCCCAGCAGCAATTTGACCCTGTCAGCCAACTCCTCCCGGATTATGGGCATGACATTTAACAATATGGAATACCCCTTTGGCCAGTTTGGGTCAGATGTCCTGGTCATGCTACCCCCCCACTTCCTCATTAGCACAGCATGGGAAACTGAAAAGTCCTTGTCTTAGGATAAGCACTACTCAGCAACAACCAACACATCAGCTTTTCATGAGCTTTATTCTCATACTGAATCCAAAATACAACTCTGCTTCAGATACCAAAAAGAAATTAATTTTATCCCAGCCAAAACCAAGACATCAATATATTAGCTAATTAAAAGAAAACAAAAAAAGTTAAAAGGATTTGGTAAAAGGAATTTATTAGAAACTACAAGGTATAAGGCATGTGAACCAGTTTTAACAATCAAGTGATCCAGTCAGGAAATTATTTAATTAGGAAACAGAACGAACTAGTGTGAAAGTGCAAGTATAAGCAGAAGCATTCAACACCTAACAGGGCATATTTGGCATCACATAGTATTAAATCTAAAGTCAGTAAAGTTCTTTGAAGATCAAGTGCACTAGGATATAACTAAGACCTTTTGAAGTTTGAAACCACAAACAAAAACAAGCCAAGATGAAATGAGAAATACTAACCTACCTGATTAATATTCAATATCCCCATGAAGAAATAACTTATGAGTGTGCCTGTATGTGACACCAAAAATGCTGGGTCCTCATCTAAACTAGGCAGACCAAGGACCCTAAGCACAGTCCTAATGACCATACTATCAGCTGTTCCAGAGTCAGTTTCCCAATTCCATTCTAAAGCAAAGGTCCCTTTCCTCAATACAAATTTCATTTAAAAGGTTGCAAGTTTAATTTTTGATAAAACCTGGAAAATTTACAACCAGTTTCTCTAGCTATAAACATTGTGGATCACAACAGCACAAAAATAATTCACACAGGAATAAAACCTTGGTTATAAGCACTGTGTTGTCCATGACAGAAACAGAAAGTAGTCAGATGTGGGTTGCAGCAATGTAAAAGCATTGCAGGGTTGCCAGTTCTGGTACAAACTAGTCTTCTTAAAAATGGATATAATACAAATGTGAAGACGAAAGGCTAAGTTAAAAATAAAGATTTGTGGAACACTGATAAATAGGCAATGCTACACTTAGAGGATGTTATTATGTATGATCACTGACATTTCAGGACAATGAAACTTATGCAGACAAGTACAGGCAGTCATGGCCCATTTTCACTGAAAAAGATGGCATGGATATATGAAAAAATCACTACTTTGTCACAACTACTGCCTTTTTTTGTTATTTTTTCACACTACTAAAAGGTAAAAATACTTAATTTTTAAAAAGTCAGTCTTGTTTGTGCCTTCAGGAATATTCACAGGTCCACAGAACTGGAGCAGGATTCAAGTCAAAAGTCAGAAGTTACAGAACAGGAAACAGCAGAAAGGCTGTAAAAAGCAGACAGGTGGGATTAAGATCTTAGTAAATATTAAACCCCACATTTCTAATCCCAAAATATCATTATTTCTTGTAATAAAATGGCAAAGTTCTTCCCTTACACCATTAATTTCCTTTTTCATCTGAACCTGCTAACTTTATTTTGTGCTGGCACTATCATATGAAAGTGCTTTGAGTGCTTTTCTCTGATTGCACCGGCAGAGTTATATGAACCATTACCTATCATTACTTTTATTTCAAACCTGTCAGTTCTTCCTCTTTGTAGCCAACAAGCTGTAAGAAGGGAAAAAAATGCAGTCTCTGTCAGGGAATAAAACCTCACATACAAAAATGAGCTGAAAGGAGCACCTGAACAAAGGAGAAGGGAGGATGAAGAAAGAAAAAAATAAGAGATTGATAAATCTGCTCACCCTCTCTGCAAAGGACATTCTACTCTCCTGCCATTTAAAATTAATAAATAAATAAACCCATAACACTAACACACAATGCATGCCAGATCTGGCTTTTGCCCATGACTCTTCTTTATTCTGCCACACCATGTACTTAAAATACCTCCAACATTCCATAAATATTATGCAAATAAAAATGACATCAATACCACCTCCTCATGCATGGAAAAATGCACATAAATTGAACTTGAGTACATGAGAGAAGATGTGCCTCCCTCAAAGCTGTGTGTACCTTATGAGGTGCTTTTCAGCAAATCCTTTATGAGCCACACAACAAGCAATGAGCAATTAGTGTTAATTAATCAGCCCCCCTAACTATAGCACTGCCAGGGACAAGTTAATGACCTCAAAATGCACTTGGATTTGAAACTCTTTTCCCTCCGGGTGCATGCCAGGCTGCCTTACCTCTGCAGAGCTGTGGCATGCTCCAGCTGCTGCCACACACGTATGGAATGTCATTCCCATTTGCAGTAACATGCACCCTTCGCCAGACACTGAAGTAGCCATTAGAGAAGGGCACTGCAGACACAGCTCCGAGACTAAAACATGCCAGTAAGTTTTGATTTGTCTGCTTGAAACACCCAGGGAAGCCACATGCAATGGCAAAGTGACAGCATACTGACAGGCAGGCCACCATGAAGGCAGCTGACTTAATGCAGCAGAAACACATTCCAGAAGCTTATGTATCACACACAATGCCCCAGGTTAGTACCATGCCTGCCTCTTAACATCTCAAAAATAAATAAGGAAGTTTTTTAGAAAATTAAAATGTTAAGTAAAAAGAGTCAAATCTACCACCACCATCACCACCCCTTCATGCAGCTCATGTTATTCTCTTCATGTAACACCATGGAACCAACACCAGAAACTGAGATGTTCTACTGTCTCTCAGAAAGAAGGAGACAAAGGAATACAGAACATCAGTTATCCCTGTGAATGTATAGAGGAAGTCACTGAAAATGACCAGAGGAAATAATGTAATGAAGTCAGAAACAGACAGCTAAACTCTGTTAGCTGTTCCTAATTCAGGCATTATCCACAGACTAGACTGCAAACATCGTAGGTATTCAATCAAACCAAATTAACAGTCAATAAAGGTTGAAGCTTAGTAGGGTGTTTGACAACTTTTATCTCCAAAGCAGAAGATGAAAACATGTGGAGTATGTGTTAAAGAATGAAGCCAGGAGCATCTGCCATGGCAAGCATGCAACTGGGCAGCTGCAAGAATCCGAAAGGCTGGCTCAAGGAATCTATCAAAGAAATGAACACGCGGAAAACTTATGGGACTTAACAAGAAAGGATGTGCAGTGGCAGAACACACAGGGATTGCTGAGCCCAGCTGGTACCCCAGAGGTCATATGATGGCGCAGAAAGGGTTCGCATTTCCCATCTTGTTCTGAAAAATACACCCATGCTCTGTAGCCAGTATATATGCTCCTCCCAGACTGTGATTTACCTGAAGAAAACAAAACCTAATCTGTTTGCAGACAGTAATATTTTTCCTCATGGTTGTTTTCTGCTTGCAGGATCTCTTCTTTCCCTCCATGTGTCTCACAAAGTATAGTTCAGTTAAAACACAAGACTTGAATTAGTTTAGTCTTAGTGATTTTGATGGTGTTGGGGACAGTTTAAAATATTTCCACCACTTTTCCAAGATCTAGCTAATGGTAGAGTCAAGAATGTTAAGATGTGGGGAGCTTCTTGTCACTGTGATAGAGAGAAGGACAAAGAAAAGCTGTTCCAGAAGCACATACGGTGCAAGAAAAAATCTGAAGAATAAAGTAGTAGCTTAAAGCAAAGTTATGATAATGGCAGTATAAATTTCTTGCAGCTAATATGCAGCTTGTCACAGTCCCTAAAAATCACAAGTTTGTAAGTATGAAAACTAGAATGTAATAATGACATTATGCATTCCAGCCGAAACAGAATTCTGTTTTGAATTCTATTTTCATTTCAATACATGAATAATGTCCACTGAAGGATACAGACTGCGTACAAAAGACCCAGGTAAGTTCAGGTACTTTCATTTAAAAAGGAAAAGAAAGAAAGTATTTTCATGCTTGTATCCAAAAGTAATCAGTGAGAGAGAAAGAAAAGAACACCCTCATTCAGAGGCACAAAGGAAAAGACCACGGAGGAAAAACTAAAGAGAATTGCAAATTGCATTTCATTGAAAACATTGTAATTTGTTCACATTAGGCTTTCATACATGTGACATTCCAAACCCAGCTAAAGCAAAATGCAGCCCTCTACAGAAAAAATGAAATCTTTAATTTGCACAAAGATCCAAATGTAACAAACATATCGAGGTATGGTCTGCTGCATTACATACAGTCAGAATATATCAAGTCTTCTTATTATTTCCATTATTTCATTTGAATTACAATTGCCCCCATTGTCCAGGGGATAATTTCCAGAGATTCTATCAGTGCTTCAGAGGATTCAGAATCTAAAATAGCAAGCAACATACACAAGAGGAATGGGAAAATATTAAAGCATATCAAGCAAGTGTCGGCTTCTTCCACCAGCAATCTATCCAGACAAAAAAATAACACCTATCTGGTACAAAACTCACATTATCGCAGGCTTGGTGAAAATCTATCATGTCTTCATAAGTGCCCCTGTTTAAAGAACTGCATATGGAGGAAATGAGAACTGCCTCAAATTTTCTATGCTTCCAGTAAGGCTCTACTGAGTAGGTCTGAGCTCACATCATGCATAGCCATGAAACCGAGGCATCTGACATATCCAACATTCTGAGCTTTCAGAAGAGCATGAGAAGACTACAGCTAAGGAATGTGCTTTCTGGAAGTGCCCCATCTCGTAGCATTTCACAGTGGCACATGTGCCGCACACTTGCACTTTCTCTTAAGGACTGCAAAATGAGATAATGCTGACTGACACACAGCAACCAAAAACATTAGCTGTTTCTCATTTGGGCTCACAGAGCAATAGAGATGTTAAAGGGCTGCCTTGCAAATAAAAGACAAAGCCCAAAATGCAATAGGTACAAGTGAATTGTATTTCTTCCAGTGAGAATCATTTGAAAAGCAATCTCTAAGTTTTTCCAGCAATCTGACCTGTTTGAAGACAATGTTGTAGCAAAGTTCCTAATGGGACCAGGGAGCCCAATTTGTGCACAGGATGCTCCTCTGCTACAGCCATGCATTTACTGCTGGAATACTAAGAGAGAAAAAACAGTCAAGTGAATTTCTCTTCCATAGACTGTGTCCTCTAGGAGGTTTGCAAACACGGTATACAAAATGGCAGCTTAAGGATGGAAAAGAAAGCCATAGGTATAAATACTGTCCCGTATAACTATGGATACCATGGTGCGTGTGCAACAAAGGCCATTCTCTCAAGCACTGTATGAACAAAGATGAAGAAGGAAATACAGGTCCACTACCACAACTTGAATGAGAGACAGCAGATGGAAAAAGGGTAAACCACAAGAAAACAGTGGAATAGCAGTGGCCTTGGCATAACCCAGCTGCTTACGTGGTAGGTAACTTTTGCAGACACCACAAATAAACTTTCCAGAAAGGCTATGGATGAGAGTTTGCAGGCAGTTTTGCATCTGTTTATGAAATCACAGAATGACAGCATTAAAAAAAAGATGTTAAAAACTTAAATGGTTTATGGAGATTAGCAACTGAAGGCAGAAATAAATGTTTTAATAATGCAGGAGATGAGATATGTAGGAGAGAATAAAGAGCCCTGAAAACAAGAGACAAATATCCTACATTTAATGTGACAGGTTAGGTGGAGCTAGCTGATGAAGTCAAGGAAAGAAGTGACAGAGGTCAAACTGAGAGCTAAGGAAATTATCTTTAGAGCAGCAATTACCACTGACAGAAGTGGATCAAACCTGCATTGCCAAGGCTAGGGGAAGTGCTGTTGGCATAATTAAGGGATACAAGAGACGGCTATGAAGATGGCTGGGAAGGTTAAGGGCTCTGTTTCAGCTGTATTGAGCTTCAAAGGTGCATGTACAGGCCCAAGCGAAGATCAGACAGGACAAGATTTTAGTTTCATCATGGAAGGTGTAGAGCCTTGGACGCTGACAAGACACAGAAGTAAAGTGTGTCCATTTCTATTCTGAAAACAGAACTTCAAAAGGTGAGATTCTAAAAGACAGAGGAGTAATAGGAGAGAAGCTTTTGGAGACTATGGATTTGAATTATGATAGTTTTGAGTGGAGGACAAAATGAAGATTCGGGAAGTACAAGAAAATAATTCAGTGCATTCTGCATAAGAGCCATGACAATACACTTAAAGGAAATATCAGTTAAAAAATTAAAGGAAATATCAGTAATTGATCCTTATTAATTCTCAGTCTGTGTGAGTCACACTATTACTCTGCATGCTTGTGTGTACATGCATTAAAAACCAGACAGAAAGAAGAATCTCAACTAACAGACTGCTAACTCTTGACTGACAAAAGGAGCCTACTAAACAACACAGGCAAAGCAAAAGAACATTAACAAACCAGACCACAGCTAATGTAACCTGCTTGTCAATATTGAAACTGTTTTCTAAATAGATTAGTAAAAAAAAAAATTTAAAAAAAAAAAGTTTTAAGTGTCACTTGTCAGTTTCCTACATCCTGTATCTCTTATATGGGCTTTATAGAATCCCAGTATGGCTTTGCATGAAAGGGCATGGGCCATCCATCACCTCTGGGCAACCTATTTCCATGTTTTACCACCATCATTGTAAAAAACTGCTTCATTGTATCTAATCTAAATTGACCATATTTTAGAATCACAGGCAATTTTTTGGGTTTTGCATGACAAATCCTTTAGAATGTAGCAATGGACAATGCAAGAGCTGCTGAAGACATGATATCTCCATAACAGGCTGACTACTTAGAGAAGCAGGATTTTTTCAAGTCCATGCAGTCAGACAGAACTTGGAGCCTGAAGCACCCGAGCCACCCAATCTGATCACAACACTGTTAATATAATTTATGAAAATTTATTGTTATCAGGCCACGGATAATTTTTTTTTTTTAAGTGTGTTATGCTGATCCTTAAAAAAAGCAAGGAGCAGAATCCAAGGAACAATCTCACCTGAAGTCCTGGAAATCATGGAGCACCTCTTTGAACACAATTCCTAACACACACATCCCCCAAGAAGGCAAACAGGAAAATCAGCATTGAATTACTGAGCTTAAGCCACACTTAGCCAACCTACAGACTAACTACCTGGAAAGAGTGGTGAAAATAATCTCTCTAGAGTTTAGTAAAGTTTTTGGAAGCTGAACAAGTATGGGCTGGAAGAACAGACTTCTAGGTAGGCTGAAAATAGGCTGGACTGCTGGGCTCAAAGAATACTGCTGGGCACCAACTGCTCAATGGTTGGCAGTCAAAAGTGAGAAATGTTTGCCAGTGATTGATAGCAAGGTCTGTATTGTTTAATAACATCTGAGCAATAACAATGAGCATCCAGAATAGTGCAAAGTTTTGCACCTGGGGCAGAGTAAAGCCATGCTGGGAAGCAGATGGATAAGTTTCAGCCCAGGAGAAAAGAATCTGTGAGATAAAGCAGACACCAACCTGAACCCGAGCTACAAATACTCACTCATAATGACCAAGGCAAATTAAATACTTGACTGTATCAGAAGCATGGCCAGCAAAACAATGGGAGTTATCACTCTCCTCCACATGGTGTTGGCAAAGCATCAGGAATCTCTGCCCAGTTCCAGGTAGATATGGAGAATGTGAGAACATCCAGAGGAGGATCACCAAGGTGCTCATGGCCTAGAGAACATGATTCATAAGAGTCAGTTGAGGGAGCTTCTGTAGTTCCATGAAGAGGCTGAGGATTGCTAGAAGAAATACAATGCCAACGGAGTCAAATTCTCCTTGACAGTAGCTATGAAGTAACAAACTGTCTTGACCACAATCTGCAGCTTTAGAGACTCCAACTGGACATGAGGAAAGGCACATCACAAATCTGTGTCCTAGAGCTGCTAAATTTATGCTACAGGATCAATACATTTCCTGGTCAACCACCTTGTACCCAAAGTGCAGACAATAATGCCACCAACCCTTTTGTCAACACTGAGCTTCTACCTGACTGTTAGATTCAATAGCCCAAACATCTCCAACTGAAATACCTTTCTAAAAAAGGCATTACAGCAAAAGTTCAATCTGCATAAGGCCTCCAAAACTGTACTGGCTTACTCCGAAAATTTTTGTGCAGGGGATGACAGCAAAAGGAGTAGAGATTGAAATAGAGAGCATGTCACCCTTTCTACATACATTATATCCTGTGAAGTTACCACAAAAAGGGATTTGCAGGCTTGAGCTGTCACTGCATAACATTTCAAAGCCACAGTCTTCTTTCTGTGGTTCCCTTCTAGCCCAGATCTGTAAGTTTCCCACTTAGAGAAGGAAAACCCAAGGCCCTCTATTTGTAGCTACACACTATGCCTGCAGTCAAACTGTCAACATCTAAACACTCGTGTAAACAGGCACATGTTTTAATTCTTTCTCCCACAGGCATAATAAGTATTATTAAGACTAGAGCAGACAGCAGATTTTTAAAAGGCTTTAGTTATATCAATAGTAAGTTTGAATGGTTTTTTAGGCTGCTGTAGTAAGGCAGTAAAATATAATAGCCACTTAACTGACACATTGTTATCAGTCTTATTATGGCTTTCTTCATGCCTGTCAGTGGATTATGGTAATTTTTTTAGTCACGGATCTAATCAAAGTAGAAGACTCTCAGCTACTGACAGCTCAGGAGAGAGATAACTGCTTACATAATACTGTCAT
Organism: Ifrita kowaldi; assembly: GCA_013398055.1. Classification (NCBI taxonomy): domain Eukaryota; kingdom Metazoa; phylum Chordata; class Aves; order Passeriformes; family Cinclosomatidae; genus Ifrita; species Ifrita kowaldi. The sequence goes on from VZRS01002398.1 coordinate 87,017, forward strand.
GAAATTCTAACACAGGCAGGAACTTCAGCATCTCTCCAGTCCAACTCTCCTCCTAGTTAAAAAAAGCAACTTTTACAACAGGTTCCTTTTTATGCCAAAGGAACAAAGAAAATGCAATGGTTTCCCTCATACTACAGTATTCATAAAAAGAAACATTGTTTTTCTAGGCAGCTGGTGTGATGCTGTCTAGAGATGGCTTTGTGATCAGTATTGTAAACTTATCTTGATATCTACCTATCCAAAACACCTCTTCTTCTTATTTCTGAAGAGCTGGTCAAGTTAAACCATTAACCCACAAGAGAAAAATTCCTTCATACGACTGAAACAACACCACTTTCTCATTCAAGTAAGCAAGGTGAACTTAACCTTTTCTTCAAAGAACTGAGGAAGAGCTTGGTGCAAGCATTATACAATGGCTTAGAAGGGGAACAGCCAGGACTGCAGCCACGTGCAGGGTGTGCAGCATGTCTGAGCAGGCACACACTGCATGCAATGGATACAATCACAGCGCAGGTGCTGGATTGTATCATGTGGGGATTTCTGTGTTACTCAGGCTTTGTGGGTTTCTACTGAAATAGATACAAGCACACACAAGGTCCCAACATTAAAAAACCTTATGGAGCATACTGTTTTGCATTCTAAAAACCAGTATTTCCAGTGTAATTTGTACTTAACTTGAGAGCCATAGATTGAAAGCTGAATTGGTGCACAGATTTAGAGTGTATACAAAACACTGCATGAAGGCAGTTCACATCAGCTCTCCAACAGAAGTAAGAAAGTAGAGGAGCTTCACTTTCCATTCTCTTCAGGTGTACCTCACGGGCCAGCTGCAGTGATGGTCAGTGACCCACTGCATCCATCACTGCAATCACTAACATATTTCAAATTGGCTACTGAAGAACAAGATTATGCTAGTGCTTGAATCATGGCTGATAGGAGCTTGAAGCTGGAATGTGTTGGGTGTCAGAACACAGGAACACAGCTCAGGTACAAGAGCCATGAACTATGGAGGTGTCTACGAAAGAACCTATTCACAAGATGTAGCCATTCCTGAACATGACAAAATCGGTCTGAAAAGAGGCCTCTTACATTTGAGTATCTCCAAGTCTTCTCTTTCTCCTTCAACCACTTTTTATTTCGCTTGACTTATAGAGAGCTAAAAAAAGCCAAAATCAAAAACAAGCATGGGCAAGTGAGCTAAGGATTTGATCTTCACATAAAATAATACAGGCAGGTACTGAAGTGCTGCCCGATACTACATTTCTATTCTCCACAATGGTACAAATCATGCCCAAAGAACATCTTCATAAAGAAATGCAAAACATTTAGAAAACAAAATGGATTTTTTTTTTTAATTGCGTGCAAGGTAAGAAGAGTATTATTTTTTAAAATCTGTTTAAATTCCTGGCTACTTCAATGGTCACAGTATTATCAGTCAAGTATAATAAGAGCTCCACAGAGCTTCATGAGTCATAGTATTGGATACAAAGCCGACTGATGTCAAGGTGAAATATCATCTTCTCATTGACTTTAAAGGGTTTTGACTCAAGCCTATAGCAAAAGACATGAAGTGAAGCAATGCAAAAACACTTGAAATAAGATACCAATTCTTAAGATTAAAGATAAATTTTTATATGATAAAGAATCTCCAGCACTTACTGCTTATCCTTGTAGGATTTAATGCTATTTTCTCTAGTTTCTATTCTGCAGTGAACTAAGGTTACTGGCAATAAAGATTTCTGTAAGACATTTCACCCTGCTTTTGCAAATCCTTAATCTTTTCCATCAGATTTTGTTATAGACTTCAATCTCATCCATTCTTTATAACAGCATACTAATTTCAGAAACTACTGAAACAAGCTTTAGCATAAACAAGTCAAAGTGTAACTTGAGGGCAGAAAGCAGTGAAATCTGAAATATACTTTCCAAATAAAAGTGATACAGAGTTAGCTTTTGTATCACTGAAGGATAGGTGTTGCAAGTAGTACAATGAGGTTCAAATTATATAGGTGAACAAATGCCTTCTATTAAAATACTTCTTTTCATAGGTCTCAGAATTTACTGTCAGAATTTACTGGGGAAAGGGGAGAGAGTCTAGTTCTTCAGTGCCCAACTTCTAACTGACCAGCACTACACAACATGAATTCTAACTAGTGTTAATGAAGCATCTTGAAAGTAGTTCTCAGGTGGTGGGTGATAGGCTCTGGGCAAATACATGAGCTTTTTTATTTTTTTTTTTAAATGCATTCCTTGTGAATTAAAAAGCCTATCCAAACTGGAAGAAGTTTTTTCAAAGCTCATATCAACACTCATCTTCTGTTAATTGCTATAAAATTCCACCTCATTACCATATGATAGAAATACTATTATAACTAATACTACAGAGTAGTTAGTGCCCAGGAGTAATAAACGAGATACCAATAGAAGCAAGCACTGCTTTTCTAAGTGAAAGCCACAGCAAATGCCAAAACTGAAAAATACCGAGATCTGGGTTTATCAGGGATAATACGGTCATGTGCCACACTGTAACACACACTAATTGCAAGTTCTGCTCTGACCACGCTGTGCCCCCATCTTCTAATCACACTTTCCAGTCTGGCACTTCAGTGCACGTAAAATAATGCATTGAAGTACAACAGGATGCCAGCTTGACTGACAAGTCCTGCCACCACACAGCAATGCAGTAAAATTAACATTTTTAGTTTGCTTTCCCCAGAGGGTAATCTCTGTCTTCCCAGTGATAGACTTCCTGTGGGGGCACGTGATAATTTAAGGTGCTGGAAGGTTTAGCTGATGGCAAAGCATACACTTCTCACCACCACAGCAAGGACAACTACTGACAGCAAAACTCATTCTAAACCATGCCCTTTAAAGATAAGCGGCCAAATGCTAACAACTCTTCCGAATTCCCCGGAATAGAATTTATTTCACCCTCTACTCTGCTACCACCCTATAAGGTTCTGTTTGTAAAAATGGCACAGGGTAGGCAACATAATTTATGCTGATTTGGGCCCAATAAAGGAGCAAAAGCTAGCAGAAGGAGCTGAGAGGAGAAAGCTGTACAAATTAAATATGGATTACTTGACATCAACTTTCACTAATGTTTTCAGGGGATTCAAGACTTACTCCTAAGGGATTGAGGCTCCAAGGTTGTTTATTTTGGGGGGTTTAGTGGAAAGGGCTGTTTTTGTGTCTGATTATTCTGTTGTTGGTTTTTTTGAGTTAAGATTCAGTAACAGATCAGTCGGCTTTGAAGGTCACTAGATAAGGACATGACACTGGAGTGTTTTTCTTCTTGCTGTTTTCCCTGTACAGTGCACCTAAAATAACATCATCATATGCTACTTAGTAGAATTGAATCAATTATATCAGATGCTGTGTTGTGCTCAAATACATGAAGCCAAATAATGAGCATTTGGCTTATTGTTCGTCCTTTTCAGGAAACTTGGTCTTGTGGGAAATTGACAACCAAAACAAAACACTGACTTACAGACTGTGGGGAGTGATTCTGCTCCAAAAAATATGATAAATACCATTGCCTTTCATTGTGGAGGTATCCCTCACCAACACAAGCCACTGCTGATGGCAGGCAAGCACAGAAGGAGCCACCTGTATGCCACACAACAGATTTCGGAACGACACCACTTTTAGAGAGCCAGAAGTATCAGCCCACAGATGGTGCTTTAAAAATCATTACTAGGGCAATTTGTTGCATCTCACCTCAATCTTTATTGTTGCAATTATGCAATAATATATGCTAATCAATCACCGAATTTTACAACAGCTATAGTTCTTTTTCACAAAATCCATGGGATCACAATCATAATAGTAAAAGATTAATAACCCACATCATTGTCTCTTGCACCTGCATCACCTCCTCTGATCTGAGGATCAGCTGGACAGTGCTAGTCAAGATGTCAGACATCTTGGTCCCTATGGAGGGCTCAAAAATAACATCTTTTTAGTGATGAAATATGCTGATGGAAACATCCAAGTTACTGAGAGAGGAGAAAGTGCTTTAAGTTTTGGACAGTTCCTTGACTCCTGTCACAACTGGGACCACTTCAGTCTTTTCTCTTTAGTTTTGCTGGTTTGCTTTAAAATTCCCTGCTTAGAGGATTTAAAAACTTGCTGTTGCTCCTTTTTAAGTCAAGCCTCTGAACAAAATCTAAGTATGCTATGATCAGAGAGGAGGTCATATTCTTTCCATCAAATCAACCGAGGTTGCACTGTAATGGTTTCTCAAACACTTTGGACACAGGAGGCCTTACAATCTATTTATCATATGGAGTTCAAGTGCCCCAGCCAGCTGGGCTACAAAAACTTGGGTTCATTACAATCCTCTTTGCTAATCATTTTCATTCCTCTCTTGTTTTCCATAAAAGAATTTCTTCTCTCTAAAACCAGCTCTTCAAATACATGCATTTTCTAACATTCAAATCTACACTTATATTTCAATCCTACAAGGGAACATTCTGAAAATGAAGTGGCAGAAAAAAGTAGTTGAAAAGGTCATCACATCCCTAAAATTCTATTTGCTTCTGAAATTCTAAAAGACAATTTTGGACCTGACAGGACAAGCCATGTTGTGGTTGCTCCAGGAAATTTTGCAGTCACCACCACTGCCTACGAGCCCATTGTAAGCTTGCACAGATTTTCAAAACAAGTCTCCTCTTTCAACTATTTCAGAGTATAGGGGGGAAAAAAAAGAAAAAAACACGCTACTCAAAAAAGAAATCCTAATGTGCTACTGAAAATTCCGTTTGACTTAAATACCAGGAAAATTCCCTAGAGATGGCTGATTCGCCATCTAATTTTTTTTTCAATTGCCATCATTAAAATTATATCTGTATTGCAAATGTTTCTCTTACATGGAAATTAACAGAACTTGCCTTCTCTCAAGCAGAACAATTAGTCCGTTCAGAAAAGGCGCATAACTTCTAATAGCAGTTGGAAAGTGTTTATACCACAGGTTTATACACTTAGGCAGGAATGACTGACTGCTCAAAGCACACAGTGGAGGACATTTTGCTAGATATAACTTCTGTTGGAAGAATCTGTTTGTTACATTAGCTCACAAATATTAATTTCATAATTGTCTTTTTGTTTTAGTACCATACAATAAAAAATGTACATGTGCCATTTATAGGAATAAATATAAGCTGAAAGATAATTGAAGTATCTCTATTCAGCACCAGTTAAGCCAGAATTCCCATCAAGGTATATTTCAAGAAAAACCTAGGCCACATGGAAAGAGCTCAGAGAAGAACAGAGATCAGGAACCTAAAAAATACCGGGTTTGAAGAAAGACAGACACAGGACTATTTAGCTTTAAGAGATCAATGGAAATGTACTAGTGAGAGTCTTACTGGATTAAAAAGGACTGCTGCAAAGAGGAAGAGATTCAATTTTTCTGCCTACCCACTATGGACAGGACAACAAGAAGTTGTCTTAATCACAGTGGGGAAAAAAAAGAAAAAAAAAAAAGAGATTTGTGGTAAACAAAATTTTGCATTTAGTGAAGACAGTGAAGGACTAAAAGAAGTAGGAAATACTTTTGCCAGTGGCCCTTGAGGACAGGTTAGACAAACACCTGTCAGAAACACCATCAGAGTACAGGCCCAGACACAGATGACTTCACGTGATTCAACAGTATCTCCTGATTTTCTGCATACTCTTTTTCCTATTCAAAGTGTTTTGCAGAATGTATCTGTTACACATTTTAGTCCATCTCCACGTTTTGGACTAGGGTAGTTCATTCACTCACTGAAAGCTGTAGCAAGGAGAACCGCAAGGTCTGAGGACTAAAAAACAATGTCTAGTTTTAGCTGAAATAAAATCTATTGGATTAAAAAAAATTATAGAGAGTACCTGAATTTGTGAGAGAAAAAAAAAGTAATATAAAGAATGAAGTAATAACTGTAATAACTTAGGAAGTACAATTCACTATGAGGTTTCTTGAGGGCTGGTAAAGGCCTGAGAATATTCTTGCTAAACCAAACCTATGCATTACTTTGGCTGAGAGACAATACATCAGACTTGTCAACTGATGCAGTATGCTGTGCTTTATTTCTCTTGCAAAAAATTTGAAAAGCTATGTCAATTCCAGAAAGATATACACAGCATCTGGCACCTGACATTTACATGCACTTACTAATTGTACTTAGGCACTGAAATAAAGGAAGTTAAGAAAGAGAAATTTCAAAAGTGGCAAAGCAAGAACACAGCAATATTTGTATGCCCTATCCTTCTCTGGGTTAATCTGTCAAATGAATTACTACATCAAACAGATAATCTGACTCCCTTCTCAAAGTGTTTAAGAATTTGTTCATCCCTTATACATGATTTAGCAGCTCTAGCGTTTATTCGTGGAAGGAGGAGGTAGCAGAGAAGCAGCAGCTGAGGAACAGGTTTATCAGTGGTAGCACGGTAGCACTAATAAGTACGGGGGCAGATGGTGCAAATACTTTGGTAATAAATAATAATTATTTGAAGTGTTGCACACAGGCAAGAAGTCTCTGGGGGTCTCTACAAAAATAGCTGTTGCACCACTGCACAGATCAACCTCTTACTTCCAGTATGTTATCTACCTTTCAGTAAGAACTAAAAAACAACCGGATTCCTACAGGCTCCAGGAGTATGAACATTACAAAGTTTCAGGCAACTACACACAACGAACCTGGCAAGTGAATCAATATTACAGCTGGACTGCTACTTACTCTTATTTTATGTTAAAATCTCGCTACATTTTAAGAGTAGTTTTGTTTAATGTTTCAAGATACAGGTGTCCACTTGATTAAACAGTCTCTAGGAGTTTGAAATCCTATGGGCCTGTTTGTGCAGTCAAGAAATTATCCAGGGCAGAAAAGACTGAAGGTTTGATCCCAAAATATTTTTTCCTCCCTTCTAGAGATAAATTGCAGAATGAGGTAACAATTCTAGTCCAAAACTGTTATCAACATACGAAACTTCATCTACTTTTGTGAAGGACAGGGTCAAATAACATATTCATAAGGAGTAGCAATTTACACCTCAGTCTCACCAATTTAAAGGACGAGTGTGAGGCACAGAATAAGTGAACAGCTTAATTCTACTGCTGGAGCAAATGTAGAAGCAGCACAAGTGGAATCCTAGACGATGGATGGCAAAACCACGAGTGTATCTCAGCCAGCCCTCCAGCACAAACCTACCCTCTGCCATGGCTTGTGCCAATACAGCACAGCACAGCCACGGGCCTCGTTCCCTGCTGCAGGAAAGGTGGTGTTTACCCCTGGCACACAGGAGCTGGTAGCAGAGGTGACAATGCTTCTGTTACCCAGCAGAGACTCATTTGGTGACTATATTCAGACTGGGTCAGACTGTGGGTCTGATTATTTTTCTCTTGTGTAAAACAGGAAGAACAAACAGGGCACTCACTTGCCCTCTCATAAGGAATTTCCCTAATGGCCCATGTACATATATATACATGTATATACATTTCAATAAACCACATTTCCTCTGCTGACTGTATTTTCTCTCTATTTCCATTCCAACCTGTGGATTGAATGGGTTGTCAGTCACAGTCTGGCTAACCCTGACTTTTCCCAATATGTAAATTAGACTTCCCCCCCTTACTTTAATTCCTTAGAGTGGTGTTTTTCATGTGTTTAAATATTTTTTTCTACTTATTATATGGACAATGAATCCAGACCTGGGCGTGTGCCTATGCTAATAAATGTATAACAATGAAACGAAGATAATTAAATACTAGTGCTAGTGCAGTGACATGAGATAGGAAGTACAGGGAGAGTTCTAAGGTTTACTAATGGTATATTTAGGAAACATGTGGACAAACTGTGAAACTGAAGGTTAAAACATCTTTGAATCTTGACCAAAATCAAAATATGCAAAAATCAAATCAAAACCAAATATGCAACATGTAATACACAATTACTGAACTACACCAGCAGTAATTGCTGAGGCAAGTCAGTAGTCCAAGCAGGATCAGCCCAAGCCATAGGACATCAGGCACCACATTCACCAGTTTACTTCCAGGCAGCAGAGCAGATGCAGTCCCTTCATAAAATCCTCTACCCAATGAACAAACTTTCTGGTCTGCATTCCAACCTTGACTACCTTCGCCTGGCTGCAACTGCGCCCCAGTCCAGTTTACTGCCACTGATTATGAGAAGAAAACATTTAGCCACTTCACTAGCACAAAGAACTATTGAGAAGCAGAGTCAGTTTCGTTTTAAATTACATTTTAATGCAATAGTACTTAACCAGTTTCTCTGAAGTCCAGGATTATCAACACTCAAAGGAACAACAATTATGCTTTATTTCTTCAGTCAAAACCATACCACCTCTTCAGCTTTCTCACACCAACTTTGTGATAATTGCTTACAACTGCAATGTCTGAACAGGTTTTCCTAACTGGAAAATCCTCACAGATATAGCGTTTTTCTGAAGGCCCCTCTCTAGGCCACCAGTATATTCCTTTTGTATTGTTAAGGCTACTGCCTCTGAAATTAAGGCCACTGGAGCTCTATTTGTTTGAAGCTTTGCTATCCTTGGAAAGGAGCTTAGGGAAGCTTTCTTGCCTCAGCTACGAAAAATTACTCTAAAACTGGCATGTGTTTGCATCATTGGTCAGCAGTTATTACATTATCTGCACCAAAACAGAGGCCAACATAGGTGTACCCTGCAACACTGTGCTTTTTACAGTTATTTTTTCACATACAGGCAATGATGCAAGAGGAAACAATGTGAGCCTGAACCCAGACCTAGTGTAACTGTGCTGAAAAAAAAAAATAGAAACAATTCCATAACATCTGGGTGGAAGATTTACATTACTATTATCCTCTAGATAATTCCACAAAAGCCAATACTTTCAGCTTTCTCTTACAGATTTAATCTCAGAGAAACAGCCCAATGGACAAATACTGACGGTCAAATTTTTTTGTTAAATAGGCAGGTAGATAAATAGCATTAGACAAACCTTGCTTAGGAAACGCAAGCCAACAGTACTTAAGTAGCTGTGTGTTGGATAGATAGAAGTCTTAGAGGAGACAGCATTTCTTGGCATCCTGAGCCACTTGGGGAGTTACAGTGGAGGGTCTCCTCCAAAGTGAAGAGCTTCTGAGAAAGTGAAGCTACACAGAGTCTGAGAAAAAGAATTGCTGCTACTTGCAGACTGCATTGTTGGGTGGCAGTAATGAAGCTTGGTGATTGCAATCTGCTGGGCTCACCCATCAATCCTAAAAATCCAAGTAATATTAAAAGCCTTCCATTATCTCTCCCTGCACGTACTTTTCTGGCCTAGCTTGGCCTGCCCTCCATCTCATGTTAGCGGCTTCCAGCCCTTGCAAGGGAAAGCTAGACTTTTTTCATGTTCAAACAGGTATCAATGTGAGAGGTGTAGAATAGATATGTGACTAATCCAAATATGTGTGGGATGATACAGCCCGATATCTAGACCCCTGTGTGAAACCCACTGTCGAGATCCATTTAGAGCTTAAGTGTCAAAACAGGCAAAGGAATTGAAAGAACACAGAAGCACTAGAGTATGGACTGGAAAGAGTCATGTAGGTACTCAGCATCCATGTGAATTTAAGCCAAGGGAATTTGTGGGGATGTGTGTGGGCGTATTGCTCGATCAATGCTCTCAGCTTGGGGCAGTTGACTTGCAAGAATGGATGGAAGAGGCAGGAAGTCCAGCGCAATTATTCCAGGTTTTCATCATTGCTACGATGATCATGCTCCTCCCTCTCTCCCCTCAGATGGATTTAGAATAGCAACCTACAAACTTCTGTGTAGCAGCAAAGAACTATAAAGGCTCAGCCATGTTCTGACCTAATTCCATTACTACTAGAGACAGACATTTCTGTGCAAGTGAAAAACAGGATGGCTGGCAGAGAAGAAACACTGTCTACCACCACTACCATACATCTTGTTGAATTTGCCTCACTAATACCAGGGCAGATCGTGTAAATTATTACAGGGCCTAGTAAATTTGGTCCCTCGAGTTTATAGTTTGGTATAAACACTAGCTTGATTAATCATGTAGCAGTGCCCTAATCCTGCTCTTTTCACTGTTATCAGAGGATAAGCACTAGACACTAATTTTTAAGGTTCTTTATTTAAAAGCTTCTAGAGGCCCAAGTCCATCTTTAATGCACTTTATTAGTTCATCCCTAAAATCCAAACACCTGACCCATTGAAGTAGGTTACAGATGCCCTTGAACGCTTTGAATAATCACATTATGCTCCTGACTTGGTTTATTTCCACTTCTATCAACAGCAGCAAATCAAGAGCTTCTACTATCAACTGAAAATACCTACTGCCATCCTGGGATCTCAAAGATTCAATTCTCTATACTCTCAGTATACTTACTTTACAACATTCATAAGAGTTAGCTCAGTATCTTGTAATTCTCAGCTACCTTTTGATATTTGGTATTTCATTTTAAAGTCTCGGCTTTGGGAGTCTGGTAGCTTCATGAGAAATCACACCCCTAAATGTGACTTCATATTGTGAATTAAAGTGAGTTTAAAGAAAAACTGAGAATATAAATCCTAACACTTTCGGAAAAAATAGAAGCCAAGCAATTAACAAACATTTACTACTATTTAAAAAATAAAAGAAAAAGAAAAAACACAGTCTCACATCCCCCTTGATTGAAAGTTAGTCTTGTAATGTGAATGGGGGGCGTTCAAACTCTCAACACTAAGAACTGCCCTTTCAATGAATCCACATCCCATGAATTTGGATCCATATTTAAATGCACAATAGAAATTCAAGCCTGAACAGCTAAGTGAATACAGCCACACTGTGACGAGATAAGCTATGAATGAATAGCTTAATTGGACACTTGCAAAATTAACTTGTCAAAAGTAATTACTCTATACATGATCCAATTGGAAATGTTTTCTATCAACCACAATTTGAAAGAGTATTTATGCTACTCCTTGGCCTTTAAAAGATACATTTACAATATGCTGATTATTTACTAAGCTACTATCATGCATTTGCAAACCTTTCAAGCATTCTGGTAAAAAGAGACAACAAATTCATTTTTGTCCAGTTCCAAAGAGGTTAGCAGATGCACTGACTGTATTTTTTATGAAAAATCTAATTCTTTCTTCTCCTTGTTAGAGTAAAATCATCCTGGCTAAAGGTATATGTTTGTTTTCTGTGTGTAACAATAAAAATAGGTTTAAAATTAAACAGCTGGAGATTGGGAAAGACCACGTAAACATAATGACAAGTAAGACACACAAGCAAGTGTCCATATTTCAAAAGACTGTAAGGGAAAAAATGACCCACAAAACCAGACATGGTTTGAGAAAGAAGAGTCCAAGAGGAAGTAAAAATCTCTCCCTCTCAGGACCTAAAAGAAACAGCAAGCTATGCATAACCCATATAGAAGTAATAAAATGCTTCCTGGACTACATAGTTCCCATCTAGTACCATGAGATAGGAGATCATAATTGGAAAAATAGAATGTGCTGATACACAGATACATTTCTTCCTGCCACGCATAAGGCAGCTGCATATCTATTCAAAATAACCATTTTGCCATTGAATTTCCATCTCAGTAACACAGGAATCAGCAATCCAAAGTGTGCCTTTGAGGCCAGGTACGTCACATAACCTTCAAATACACAGTGACCACTCCAGGCCTGGCCTAGCAGAAAGTACATGCAGTAAAAACACAATAATTGTCTAGTGACTCAGCAGAGTATCCCTTCTCCTCATACACATACTACCCTGATGAAAAAGGCTTCCTATGTCAGCACTCATGGACTCCCTCAATCTACACAGTAGCAGAAAAAGACAGAAGAGAGATCAAAAGCATTGCTGGAACAAAAGCCAGCAATGTATTTTTATGCCATTACTCCCACTTTTGGCCACTACAGTGAGCATCAGCAGAAAGAAAATACTTCTAGAGAGAAAGCTGTGCTACCATACTATAAATGCTAACATCTAGAGAGGAAAGAGAAGGACATATGGCCAAGCTGGAAAGGTTGGTCACTAAAGTCTCTTTGGCTAAGTTGTTATTGCAATTATCTAACACATGCTACCTCCTTTGGGTTTGCTTTAGCAATGGTTTGGGGACTCAAACCCAAACTCTTACTCAAATCCCCCAGAGTTTTGTTTGAACAAGGCCTGTAGAAGCAGCCCTTTGACACAGTCTAAGTATCCTGTGCTGCTGTGAATTCCCTGCACATGCTGCTATCCTGGACAAGGCAAGGAGGAAATATAAACTTCAAAGATTATCAAATGTATTAAAACTTAATGAGCCATTGCCCCAATATGTGCACAGCACACAACAACTCTTACATTCTGGCTTCAGACTGCAATTTACTAATCAGCTGAAGCACCTCAGTCCCAAAGCAGTTACTGACTGATTGGTTAATAAAAATTTCTACAGAGAGAATTTCACTTCCATAATGGAAGAATTTCATCTAATCTGAGATGATGAAATCACTTGCTGAAGCACTTCAGTCCTAATGTAGTTACTGATTGACCAGTTAATAAAAGTTTCTATAGAGAAAATTCCACTTCTGCAATGGAAGAATCTAAACTCATCTAATCTGAGGTGATACTAAAAAAACCCCCACAAAAACACCCTCAACCCCTCCCTCCCACCCCCCAAACAAAAAAACAACCCAACATACAGGACAAACTTCACACAAAATCAAAAGACCCCAAGCCTCAACTTCTCTCCCACAAAAAAACTTCTTCAGCAACAAAACCAAACTGAATATCAGCAGTTAATTATTTTTCTTACCTTTAAAATAATATTAAAATAGGAATTCTACTATCAATGTATTTTATATACTGGCATATGACTTTAAAATGTCTGTTGTCACCAGGACTGCATAATTATTCATACTTTTTTCAAAGAATAAGTTGGAAAACAAACTCTGTGATATAATATGTATGAAACACCACCCCAAGAGCCTTCAATAGGCCAAGTTATTCAATGGGCAAGGGGCAATTCAGGTCAAGTTCAACAGAAGGGATAACTCCCAGGTGAAGTCCATAACGAAATAAAACAGCTCTGGTTAGTTATCAGCCTATTTCACATCAGCTGTGGCTACTGGTGGGTAGCAGTTCACACCAGTCACCATGAACTGATGGCACCACAGAACGCCCAAGGACAGAATAAATGACTCAAGAGGAAACCCTTGATTGAAATCTGTGGGCAGCACTTTCCATTAGGACACTAGATACACAAGTAACAAAACAGGAAATGTGTTTGTACTGCTTTTGTGTGTTCTGGCCTGTTTTGTACCCAAAGGCTCTCATTTCTCCAGGCTGTCACACTCTGTCTCCACTTACAAGCTCTCAGTTAATGCCTGTGACTAACACACTATCTTTACCAGGTCCATGGAGAAATCATAATCTGGATGCAAAAGCAATGAGTCTGCAGGAAAGGAAAAATATAAAAAACAAACCCCCATAAAAACCCGAAAACCAACCCAAGACTACATCCCATTGTGAGATGGATGTTTGATTTCAAGGGCACTACCATTCTCTTTTCATTCCCAGGAAGAAGCAATGTTTACATTTTTTTATTTCTCTATAAGAAAAGGTACCAAGCATATAGGTATGGCATAAATACAGTACAGAGGGGAAAAAAGCCAAACACACATCATAAACATTCTTGTCACTCATTACTAAAAAGCAGAACATAAACCAGATTTTGCTTCCCACACAGACACTGTGGGAAGATGAAGACAGCAGTGCAACTACGCAATTAAAAAAGAAAAAATTATATTCCAGAGTAAAAGCATTACATCCAGCAGGACAAAGGTTTCAATATGTGTTCTTCAAGCCCATCTGGGTCATACCTAACACAATGTATAAATGTAAACACTTGAAGGCAAGGAATACAAAAAGTTTTGAAAATAACCAGCTAACTCCTAAATCAATCCCAAACAAGTATAACAAAAGTCTGTGTTACTGCATGGGGAAAAGATAGGGCTGTCTCACCTCAGGATCTGCAACTTTATTCAAAGCTTTTGAACATTTATCTGCAGTATTTTCCTTCATTTACATTTCTGCTGTTCCTCCAGTGAAGTAATAAATCACAAAGTTCCATCTGGAAAAGAGTTTTAGTTTACATCCTTATTGCTTTAGACAGTTAAAATAAATCCTTAGCATTAAGAACAATAAAGGCAGCCCTTAGAAGCACCATGCGAAGTTGTGGAATAATTTTTTTTTAAAACAATCACCTTTTCAAATTGGCTTCAACCTACTAGTAATCTCATGTTTTAAAGAAATCCCTCTCTTATAAGCAGCAGCTTGACAGGATTTAACATTTCAGACTATCTTTAGACTGGTTTTGATTAAAAAAAATAATTTTAGACTAAACTAATGACATTATTATAACCAGCTTACTCCCAGCATTATGTTGCTTGACAACTCCTTCAAACTATTCCTTCACTTTATTCATGACAGAGAAATCAATAATAATTGAAGGCTTTGTTGATTTTTAATACCATCTCTTAGTCAGGGAAAACACTTTGATGTGTATTCCCAATTTGACTGTTCAGCTAAAATTTTTCTTCTTTAACAAATTTAGCATAGATCTTTGTGTCTGTTTTTTCCTAGGTTGGGCTGTCAGCTGGAGCCTTACAACTGACTATATGAAAGTTCTTGTTTGAGTATCAGTTATGTGAAGCTATATGCTGCTGAAATGTTAGACCCATGACTTTTACTTGTATAAAGTCATAGACTGCCTGCAACAAGAGTTATGGCTGTTAATTTAAGAAGTAACAGGTCTCAGATATAACACAGCTCTTTGAAAATTTCAGTTGCAAATTATAAGCAGAAGGAACACTACACAAAAATGCAACGTAAATGAAATACAAGAAAAAATTAGTCCCACTTCTACATGCTTTTTCCTCAATTCTTCCTCATTCTAAATGGCCCCAAGTAAAAAATCAAAAGCTAGAAACACATTTTAAAGTTTTTCTTGCAGATACCAATACAATTAGAGAGAACATACCAGGAAATGTTAGATCAGCTGAAATATTAGCCATCACTTCCTTCTGCATAATCACCACAGACAGTCCCCACATAAGATTCATCCAATAAGTTTATTTGACTTTAATATAGATGCTTTAGCCTAGTCTCTGCTGTTTCCAAATGCAGTTTCCATTGCTTGAAAAATATACTATGAAAGCAAACCACTATAACATATTCCTTGTAGACCGAACCATATCTAAGTATAAACCTGACATGGTTCCTGAATTACAGCTCAAACATTAAGAAAACATTGTGCATTATAGCAGGTCCAAATCAAATGGAGTGATCACCCTGGAGGTAAATCACACTGATTTTCAACTATAAGAAATGAATCCATAGGCAACGAGGAATCATACCAAAGGTAGCATAGGCTCAACAATTTAATCAAGATGCAATACCAAGACTGCAGCGATCCGCTAGGAAATCCTCTTATGTCTATAATGGTGGAATTTCCCACTGGAAAAAGAAGAGTTTAATTTGTTAAACAACAAGATTAGGATAGTACTCACCCTCAGACAAGGTTAGTGGCACTGGACTTCCTCAAACACTGCCTCTGCCAAATGGGTTTTCGTGGAACTCAGCTACCACAAGGCCAGTAACCACTTCACTTCCAGCTCGGGGTCCCGAGACAAAGGAGTGTACTGTGCACCTAAGTGAGAGTTTTCAGGATTGCCAGCACCATTCAAGTCACAGGTGCAGCCAATGCTCAGTGCAGCACCCCCAGGCAAGATACACCAGGTGAAAACCAGTACAGAAAGGTGGTGATACACACGTTCCTCATGGCTGAGCCAAGGACAGCAGTTCTCTTCAGCAACACAGCCTCTGAGGGACAGTGAATTCGCCTCCTACATCAGGACCTATATGTAACTTACATGTTTTCATTACTGTTTATAGAAACTGCTTGTGCATACATAATTTTTGTGGTGTTTTTTTTTCCTAGCCAAGTCTGGCCCTTATTTTCAACTCATGAGTTATAACATTTTTGTTAAATAAAATAAAATGGCACTACACCCCAATTAGGACATTGATGACGCTTTGTACAATCATACACATTGATACAAGGCCCTCTCAAATCACAAGGCTGTTCATATCACCCAATCTATCACTGCATGCATGCATTCACACATGGTCAGCACATCATACAAGGCAGCTCTATTAGCTCCCTAAATACCCTTTCCTGTGATCAATAGAAATATCCTTTCCCAATCCTCAGGACCAAGTACATATTTTTGCATTTGCCATGTCCTATTACTGGTAGACAGACAAGTTGAATCCATATTCCAGACTGAAAATCATTGTCACTATTTGCTCAAAGCTGCAGGAAAAAAATAATATTTCTCTCTTTATACCTGTAGAGGAAAAAAAAAAAAAGGGCTTTCAAGGTATAGGGGTGATCCTAGGAACCTAAAAGTTTGAAAACAACCCTTACCATAGTTTGCTTCCAAACTTAGCAATCTGCTTCATTACTCTTCCCTGTAAGCCAATGTCTGATTTTTTTGATAGACTATGGATCTACTCTTCCAAAAGTCACAGCCTCTGCTACAGAAAATCTAACAGAGGCTCCTGTCTGCTCCTCATTTCACATGCTGAAATAAGACACTGCAGGCAGCCTGTGAAGTATCTAACAAACACCCCAGTTTGAATATCCCATTCCCTGCTATACCAAAAGGAGACCTCACAGTCCACAAAAGGACTAAGTATGCGTGCTAAGTATGACTTGCAAGAAAACAGATTTTAGAGCTCAGACCCTAGAAACTAAAATTCAGTGGGATATTCTTTCAACTAAATGGGAGAGACTGGTTGTTTATGGCTTAAATGATATGCTGTTGGGTATTTGTTCTCTACAAAATTCCAATTTCCTCTCAGACATTGGTTAAATTCCTACAGTAACAAGAGATTCAGAGCAAACTGTCCCCTGGGTCTACCCTCTCTAAGATATGAGTCTACATAGTACTGAACTATCATAGCACAAATCTTTATGCAGTGCTATTTTCCTATTCCAAGCCACAGCATGATCTATAAACACACTGCAATAAGGAACAAATATGTAGCCTTTCCCACCTCAAAGTAAGCTGCTGGGAAAGGCAATTATTCCCTGTGATTGAGCAGCCTCCTGTATACGGATGTGTGAGCTTTCATTTATTACCTATGTGGTTACTGGCAAAAGCCTGCAAAGGAAAAGGTGCTTCAAATGGGATTTTTTTTCTGAGAAAGGAATTAAAATAACATTGAGACAATTTAAATCACAAACAATGGCACTTCTGAGTCTTCCTCTCTATGTAAGAGAATACCTAATACAGCTAAAAGTTCCAGAGGAATTGCTTGGGATGGATTTCAACCCTTGTGTGTTGTCTACTCCCTTCTAAATAACATGAACAAAGGGCAGAAGTCTATGCAATCAAGCCACAGTAAGGCTTTAAGTAACATGATTTTAATATTCATTAGGTTTTAACTTCTTAGTGACTATTTATGAAATCTTCTATTACATCAGGATAACAGGCTTAAAAGAAAGTCAAATAATCTGAAACTTACCACTTTCACATCAGCAGGAACACTTCACAACTATATTTAGAATCTATCCTGATAGCTGGGTTGAAATGACCTGCCAATCCCTACAGAGTATTGAATAATAACTAAATCCAGAGTTCATGGAGGACAATTGTAAAGAGAATGAATTTGTCACAGAAATAAAAACCATATACTAAAGCTTCAGTCTGAAATGCATTTTTCATCACAATGCATTGCAAAGGCCCCTGCTAAGTCCAAATGAAAATGGGGCTTTACTCAAATCAGAATTACCAAAAATTCTTAAATATTTCATTGCTACACTGGCTTTATATTAGTTTACCTCATATGCAAAGAAGTTTCCCACAGAAGAGAAGGAAAAAAGGCCTCTCCAATGTTCTTTCCATCTCCACAACATGTAAAAGATGACCTGTGGTCAGTTCTCCGTTGGAAAGGAACTTTTTCTTGGTCACTCTTTGTTGTACAAGGGAAGGATATTTCCCAAGAAAAGGAACACGACAAACTAATTAGAACATGATATATTGCACAAGTACCTATAGATCAGTGTCTATGGAAGGGATCTCTCAACTGGTTCTTATAATGCACTTCCGGTTAATTTAACTTACTTAAAATATAAACACATCAGAAAATGAGTGCTACGAAACATTGGTTATAATACATTTTCTTACTCGGGTAAATTATCTTCTACATGACTCAGAACCAGTCAGCATCTCATATTGGAGCTTGGTGAGACAAGAGGTCATAAAGGTTCCAAGACACTTTCAAGCGCTTGCGTGCACCACAGTCCCCTACCGGAAGAAATCAGTCCCACTGAGGTGTTTGTGACCGATCAGCTTCTGTTGGCAGTCACTGACACAGCGCAAAGATGACACAAGCAGCGGCTCGTGTTCATTCCCATTTAAGCTCCACAGACCTGTGGCTCGGGATGGAAGGTCGCTAATTCTATCATCTGTGCCGTGTAGCTGCGTAAACATTAAAGGTGTTTGTGTATGCCCTGGAGAAGACTCTTTATTACCACATACCATCGCCAGGCCCGGCTGAGAGTGAACCTGGCTGCTCTGTGTAGGAGAAGTTAAGCTCCAAGACCTCAGCCGCGTGGTGCAGCATCATTTGATGCCCAAGGCTTGCAAACGGCAGCCGATAAAACAGCAGCTGGTTTCACGTTAGCGTGAGCCCAGAAGAAAACCACATACAACCCGTTTTGAGGGCCTGAACCACCCAAGGCGTTTTAAACAGCAGCCAACAAGCAATCCCTATCCCCGCTCCCTCAGTCCCGGGATAAGCAGGGGACCTGCGGACCCAGCTCCCGTCGCCGGGCCGGGGGCGGTGCCACCGCGAGCGGCCTGACGGGAGTTGTAGTCCTCCCGCACCGCGCTCCACGCAGCCATCCCGGACTGCATTTCCCAGGGGCCGCTGCGGGCGCCTGGCGGCCGCCGGCAGGGCAATGGCGGCCATGGCGGCGCGGG